>CM028361.1:58546348-58898848 GCA_016624345.1 Platycodon grandiflorus | reverse complement strand
AGGCAAAATGGACTAACGGAGGCTAATGGAGGACTAAAGTGAGAAGCCTGGAAGGGGAAGGACTTCAGGAGCCAAGAATAGAACAACAATGGTACCGGAGAAAATAGGCAAAGTCCTCATTAATACGGTGGCAGCTTCTGGAGCTGCCACATGTTGCGCCCGCTCCGCCCAGTCAGCAACCCCCGAGATCCTCCATTGGGTCCTCTAGCCCGATCTGGCCCATTCCACCCATTTCCAGCCCACTCCTCTCTTTCCATCTGACCCATTTCCTCCCTGCGTAGCCCGCAGTCCTCCAGCCGGGTTGCCCTCCTTCCAGTCCATTGCCCAGCCGGTTCATCAGCTTTTCTTCTCCCCTTTTATCCCTCAATCTTTAATTTAATTCCCATTTTGCCCTATCTTGTTGGAGACTCTAAACCTTTCCTATATCTCCAAGTTTTGCCCCAATTTTCCAGACAAGCCCCATACGGGCTGTGAACCCCTTTGGGGGCAGCAGTCCTCTTCCCCAAAATCTCCCCTTCCTCCAAAGATTGATCACCTTCGAAGGTTTGGAGCTTCAAATCAAGCGCCAAGGAAGCTATTGCAAGTGATTTCAACCCCGGATCTCGGTATTGCTTGCGACTTTGTCGGTTTAATTCTTCCAATCTATATTTATAATATTTCTAGGGTTGAATGATTTTATAATTTGTGGAATTGGCTTTGTGCTTAATGATTTATGGAAAGCAATTATTTTTCTATGTCGTTGTAGTGTTTTAATTTAATCTATCTATCTCTCTCTCTCTCTCTCTCTCTCTCTCTCTCTCTCTCTCTCTCTCTCTCTCTATTTAGTATACAAGCATGCTAGGTTATTAATTTGTGGACTTAATGCTTTTAATTAATTGGCCATTAATTAATCAATTTGAGAAATGTTTGGATCCGCGAGAGCTACCTTACATTTCGGGCCGAGTAAATTAGCAGTTGGTGTTTTGTGACACACACCGATATCCATGAGAGTACTTGTTTTGTCACAGGTTTGAACCACTTGTGGCCATTGCTAAGTAGGGGAGATTCAGGTTTAATTACCCCCTTTAGATGTCTCGGTTACTGGCATGACTTATAGAAAAATAGATAGATTATCTCTCTACGTAGTATTACCCATGATCTTGGTTATTATTGTGTGCTCTTAATGCTTTTAATGGAATCGCGAACCATTAGATGATCATTAGAATTATGGGGTAAGATGCGAGAGCCCGTCCTATAATTTCGAAAATCACAATAATTGTCTTTGTGATGCTAGATCGAGAGGTAACGAGTGTTCTTAGATAGTCATGGGGTGCTTGATCGATAATGCGGCTATTCTTTCCTTGCTATAAGATGCGAGAGCCCGCAGTGGGGATTGATAGCTACACTTGCTATAAGATGCGAGAGCCTATAGTGAATATCATTAACGTGCGCTCAACTACCAAGACTTGAGTTAAAGAAAAATAGAGAGAGGATTAAATTAATCATGAGCTAGACTAGAAATATTACATTCCTAAAATTCTATCTTTTAACTCTTGATTTGTTGTTGCCAAACCATTTTGCGACCATGTAAATATTAATTGCTTTCTTTTATTTTTAGTTTTTTAGTTTTTATTCTCAATTTATTTTCGCTCAAATATAATTAGTTAGCCTAATTTCGGTACTTAGTTGGAGTAAAATTACGTACATTCTCTGTGGATCGATAACTCGTACTTAGGTACACTTTATTACTTGATACGGCAGGGTACTCTTGCCCTTATTGCATTTCTTTGCACAATCAACACTTTCCATTCCTAGCTTTTTGCTTTATTTCATAATGAAATGACAGGTAATGATAGGTACTACCTACTTCTTCTGTGATAACACAAAGCTCGAGGAATAGTTGTTCACCGTTTTGACTTGCACACCATCAGAACATTAAATGCAACGTCAACTACTCTCAATTGTGTCCAACGGATATTTGTCTATCTCTCCCTACTTAAAGCCGAAGGAACATTGAAAAACAGTGACCCTAACTAGCATATTGAATTTTCTCATAAGTTTTCAAGCATTCAATACTTTCAAGATTTCTGGAACTTCATTGAAGAGAAAAATACTTAGATTATTTATTGTGTATTACATTCTTGTATTTACTTTTTAGTTCAATCATTGTTTGAATCTCTCCCAACTACTTAATTATTGAGAGATCATTGATTATAACACACGAGATTGTTTTGTTCCTTGTAACATACAATCTACATAAATTTAACTGATCCATTAGTGATCATCTTTATTATTAATATTAGTGCACTTTAAAAAATCCAAGTTTGACCAACTTGTTAACGGACATAGCAGTTTTTATACTGTGAACCACTTTACATATTGTGTTCATTACTACTTGCCTTCTTGACCAAACTGACCAAATGATATGATTTCCAAGATCGTTGACAAAGGGATACCAACCACGAACACATATTGAAACAGGAAAACAACGAATTGAAGAAAGGATAAGGAGCTTCCCTCAACCCTAGAGCGGATTTAATCCCTAGAACCTTGGGGTGCAACCTTGACCCACTAATCACAATTGATTTGGAACCAAGACTATGGAAGTCCACAAGTCTGCAGCTCGACAAACTTGATAATTTCAATGGTTTGAGAATTCTAATCCAAGAAATCTCTCAAAAGCTCACAATATAGTGAAAACTCAATTCAATTTAATCTTATATCAAAAGTTTTTAATCCAATACACATGACGGCCTTTATATAGGCTGGAAACAAACCTACTAAAAACCCTAAAAACATTCAGAAATGAAACCCCTAAGAAATAGGTTAAAACCCTAATTTAAAATATGAAAAAACAACAAAATCCCGTTGTCGGCGCGCTAGGGCGCGCATATGGTCGAATATCCTTTGAAGTAACCTGAATCACCAATAAATCCACGAATCAAGTTTGTATAGAATCCTTGAATCTTCCAAGCATACTATACCCTTTCCAAGGTCTTCATTTTAACATTGTTAAATGTCCATTTGTCTCCGAGAGCTTCTAAAACATGCGTGAACGCCTTCTCTTGGGCCTCGAATGGGCTTGAGTGACTTTGAACCCAAACAATCATAATTGTATCACTTGACTTGGGCCTTGATTCTTGGCTTGATCTGTAATAACCGAGCATATCATTAGCATGTTAATCATATGATTATGTGCATGCATTGTTAATTTGATTATCGTGGTTCATGGTATTGATTTGATGAGTCGTAAACTCATGATTTCATGTTTCGGTACTTTACTTTATTGCATTGTTTCGTAGCATAAATTGAACCGAAATGGAAGAGATGAACCATGATACTTTGAACCTAGATATACTTGATGTTATATAGGTTTCATGTTGTTAAATCGTGCTTTGAAAAAGTAAAATACGTTGTGTTAATTCGAAGTTACAAAACGAAGAAGTCATCGACATTATTTTCGGTTTCGTAAACTTTCTCGTGACTTTAAATCGATCCTAGGATGATATAGAACCTTTGGGGACATCTTTTAATGTGTTATAAGTGTTGTACAATCATACTTAGGGGTGCACGAATGATCGAATTGAGAAAACAGAGCGAAATGAAAAAATTACACGAAGCTGTGAACAGTGGCGCGCCCCAGCGCGCCAGCCTGCGCCCTAGCGCGCCAGTTCGAGAGAGATTTGGGCTAGCTGGGTTTTTGGACTAATTTTGAGATGCCACCTCCTCCTAAACCTTCCTAATCTGGCCTAGTTCGTGGGGGAGACATAGGAGAACATCTCTAGGCCTGAAAACTTACCAAAAACACCCAATTTTCTCTCTCAGATCCTCCCAAAATTCAGCAAACTAAGTTAGGGTTTCTAGGGTTTTGTTGCAAGAGTTCTTGTTCTTCCACCAAGGCAACTCAAGGGAGTTTGTTAACTAAGTTTGTGGCTACCTTTCAGCACTGAAATACAGGGATTAATCAGGGGTTAGTTCTTTGAATTGGTAAGGGACCATTAACTTATTCATGTTTGTTGTTTACTTGGTTAATTTCGGTTATAATCATTGTTGTAGTGTTACTATGTTGAATTTGCTAAATTCTAGCCATGGTGTGATGTTTATTAGAATGATATGAATATGGGTATGTGTTAATAAAGTGTATTGATGTTTATATGAGCCTTGAAATTGTTGTAACTCGATCATATACGTGAATTGGAGAAACCGGCAAGAAATTGGGCTAAAAAAAGTATGTAACATGGCTGTGATTTAGGGTTTATGACTTGATATCGAATGATTTGAGGTGGTTAAAGTGTTCATTATATTGATTTATGAATCTAGAACTCGAATTGATCCTTGGAGGATAACCGAAATGCCAAAATTGTGAACGAATATGGAATAAAGTGTGAACGTGAACTTAACTAACCGGATGTGCACATTCAAATACTAACTTTCAAGGGGTTTTGGTTGACTACCGATTGTCATGGGAAAAAGTGCAGTGATAGTCGGGTTGTGGCGACCTTAATCCAGCATGACTCCATATTTCTGGCCAAAGTAGGGTTTACACCACGTAGATTGTTGGACAAGAGTGGTGTTGTCACATAGATGCCAAGGTTGTAGGGACTTGGGGCATGTTGACTTGTTTCGCGGAATATTTGATAGATGAATTATATGATTACGATGATCTGATATAAACTTCAAAGCTGAATGGTGTATAAGGGGAGCTGGTTAGTCAAAGGTATACCCCGATTATTATATACTGATATATGTGATCCCTACTTGTTTAATATGTGATATGAACTGTTGTTAGCTCATTACTTTGTAGGTTGGTCATTATTTCCAACTGGTTTGGGACAGTTGGCAGTTGTGATCCTTCTTACGCTGGTAATGGGACTTAGTTGATTATTGATTATTGATTATACTGATTACATGTGACTTACTTGGTTATAACTCATGCTGATTACATGTTGCTTGTGTTAGCATCCTATTACTGTTGCATACATGTATAATATGCATAAGTTTAGTGAAATCTTATTGGGTCATAGGTGACTCACCCCTTCATTATTATTTTTCCGTAGATCGGAGCGAGACGACGGGTTCACGTGCGTGAGGCTGTGCAGCTTGTCGCGAGATTAGAAGGTGGTTATTCTTTTGGGGTAGACTTTATTGTGTATATGTTAGACAGTGGTTGTTATGTTGTCTAGGTTTTAAACACTGTTTTGTTGTATTGTATGTAAAGGCTGGATGCCTTCTATGTTGGTCTGTATATCGGTTGGATGAGTTGTGAAGACTCAGTTATATATTTTCAGTTTATGAGGTTGGATGACTTATTGCCATACAATTATTTTCGCTGTTATATTGTTTATCAGGTGGTTATTTTGATTATGTTAAGCCGGGTCATGCCCGAATTTAGGCTCTGTGTAGTAGCTTGAGTTTGGGTGTGACAGAGTTGGTATCAAAGTTTTCGTTTAAGCTAGAAGCTGGGAGAGGATCCTTGGCCTAGAAGTTTTGTATATATGTCTAATACTGGGTGGTTGTGTATAGGTGAGCGATGGTGGGATCAAGAGGAAAGGGTCGTAGTTCACATAGAGCCGGCACGAGTGCGGTAGGGCTCCAAGAAGGAGATGAAAGTCATGCTAATATTCCCCTTACTCATCCAGCAAGTGGAGCACAATATGAAGGGCTTGGTGGTATATATTAAGCTATTGAGAGATTGACTGATGTGATAGCACAGAATACCAATATGACTGCAGTACTTGAGAGGTTGACTGCATTGTTAGCACAGCAGGGTGCAGCTAATCAATAGATGGTGAATCAGAATGCAGATAACCAGAATCCTCATCTAGTTCCTGTTGGGATTATACAGGGTACTACTCCACTTGAGAGATTTCTGAAATCGAATCCTATGATCTATGATGGTTAACCTGATGCATTGAAAGCTGAAAGATAGCTTGAAGGAATAGAAAAAGTCTTTAAGACACTTGGGTGTTCTGAAGAGGAAAAAGTGATCTTTGTAACTTTTAAAATGGAGGGCATAGCAGATAACTGGTGGATGTTAATTAAAGATAAATGGGAGACTGATGGGACTCCTCAGACATGGGCTAACTTTGTACCAGAATTCAAGAGGGACTTCATTCCAACTGTAGTTCAAGAGCAAAGAGAAATGGAGTTCATGACACTTGAGTAGGGGAATTTGACTGTGGCACAGTATGAAGCAAAATTTACTCAGTTGGCTAGGTATAACACTCATTTGCTTTCTACTAAGGATAAAAAAGTAAGGAAGATTGTGAAGGGGCTTTGGGCAGAGCTTCGCAACAAATTGTTTCCACTTGAGCTTACTTCTTATGCAGTGGTAGTGGATCGAGCTTTATTGGTTGAGAATGATTTGGAGGAACAAAAAGTGAAGAGAGCTGCAGTGTTTGGGCAGCAGACTATTCAGCAAGGTGGCAGAGGCCAGAGTAACAGCAGTAGAGGAGGATTTAATTCGCAAGGTGGGAGAGGTCGAGGAAATTTTAGTAATAGAGGAGGACAAGGTAGCCGGGATGGTCATTCCCAGAGACCACCTCGAGGTCCACAGCAAACACAACAGCAAGGACAACAAGGGAACCAGCAGGGTAATCAGTAGACTGGACAACAATCAAAGAATAATACTAGTGGTTCTATGGCATCAGGACAGCAAACTGTTACCAGTGGGTGTAAATTTTGTGGTAAGGGAAATCATATGGTAGACAGATGTTGGGCGAAGCAGGGCAAATGTACTATTTATGGCAAATTTGGGCACTTCCGTAGCCATTTCTCGAAATGGAATAATACTTAGTCACCGAATCAGCAGCCACAGAATCAGAACCAATAGACCTCAGGGGTCAAGAGAGGGGGTGATGGGAAACCGAAGGTCCAGGAACGTGTGTTTGCCTTAGACCAGAAGGATGTTCTTGAGTCTACGTCGGTTGTAGGAGGTACTCTTACTGTTTTTTAGTCTAGTGCCCGTATTTTGATAGACCCAGGATCATCTCATTCCTATGTGGCATCTCATTTTGTTATGAATATGCATGTGCAACTCCATGTATTGCCTTAGATGCTGGAGGTGTCAACCCCGATGGGGGAATGTGTTGTTGCTAGCGTGATTTATAAGGCTTGTGATGTGTTTGTGGGTAATTGTAATTTGCCTACTGATTTGATTGTGCTACCTATTCGAGATTTCGATATTATATTGGGTATGGATTGGCTGTGTGCATATCATGCTCATGTAGACTGTTATCATAAACTGGTTACTTTTAAAATCCCGAATCAGCCTGAATTGCAATTCTTGGGGGAAAAAGGGGGTAGTAGATTGCATATTATTTCTGCATTACAGGCTGGTAAATTGATGGCTAGTGGATGTACTGGGTATCTGGCACATGTGTATGATAAACAGAAGGCCACACCTAAGTTTAAAGAAGTACGAGTAGTATGTGAATATCCTAATGTATTTCCTGATGATTTCTCG
Source organism: Platycodon grandiflorus (assembly GCA_016624345.1). Lineage (NCBI taxonomy): Eukaryota > Viridiplantae > Streptophyta > Magnoliopsida > Asterales > Campanulaceae > Platycodon > Platycodon grandiflorus. The sequence continues at coordinate 58,891,404 of CM028361.1, read as the reverse complement.
TTGCCACCTAAACGAGAAATAAAGTTTTGTATTGAATTGTTGCCTGGCACTACTCCAATTTCGAAAGCACCTTATAGAATGGAACCTGCTGCATTAAAGGAGTTGAAGATTCAGTTGCAGGAGTTACTTGATAGAAGGTTCATTAAACCAAGTGTTTCACCTTGGGGTGCACTAGTTTTATTCGTGAAGAAGAAAGATGGGACACTGAGGTTATGCATTGATTATCGACAACTGAATCAAGTGAATGTGAAAAACAAATATCCATTACCACATATTAATGATTTGTTTGATCAGCTACATAGGGCCATTGTATTTTCAAAGTTTGATTTGAGAAGTGGGTATCATCAATTAAGAATCCGAGCAGGAGATATTCCAAAGACTGCCTTCAGCACAAGATATGGGCATTTCAAGTTCATTGTTATGCCATTCGGGTTGACTAATGCACCTATAGTATTCATGGACTTGATGAATAGAATCTTCCAACCTTATCTGGATAGCTTTATGGTGGTGTTTATTGACGATATTCTTGTTTATTCCATGTCTGAGAAAGAACATGAACATCATTTAAGGTTGGTGTTGGACTTACTACGAGAGAAGAAATTGTATTCAAAGTTCAGTAAAATGTGCATTCTAGTTGAAGGAGGTTACTTTTCTGGGGCACGTTGTGTCACAAACAGGTATTCTAGTTGATCCTACGAAAGTGGAGGCAGTTGTTGAGTGGAAGAGACCCAGTACAGTTACAGAGATTCGTAGTTTTCTAGGCTTAGCTGGGTATTACCGGTGGTTTATACCAAGATTTTCAAAGATTGCTACTCCATTGACCAATTTGACTCGAAAGAAGATTCCTATTGTGTGGGATGAAAGATGTGAGAACAGTTTCCAGGAACTTAAGCGAAGATTGACATCAACACCAGTTCTTGCATTACCTGATAGAAGCGAACATTTCATTGTTTATAGTGATGCTTCTAAAGAGGGACTGGGTTGTGTATTAATGCAGAATGGGAAAGTTATTGCTTATGCTTCGAGGAAGTTGACACCATATGAGAAAAATTATCCTACACATGATTTGGAGTTAGCAGCTATTATTATGGCATTGCACAAATGGAAACATTATCTGTACGGGGCCAAATTTAAAGTATATACTGATCATCAGAGTCTGAAGAATCTTTTCTCTCAAAAAGAGTTGAACAATCGTCAATGTAGATGGATGGAAAGGCTTAAAGATCATGACTGCGTTAGTATCAGCGGGGAAAGGCTAATGTAGTCACTGATGCTTTGAGTCGGAAGATGTATGTTTCTTGTTTGATGATTAGGGAATGGAAGAAGCTGGGAGATGCATGTCAATGGAATCCTTGTCAATCAAACCATGACATCATCTTTGCGAATGTTCGTGTTCAACCAGTATTACTTGAGAGAATTAAGGAGGCACAGGAAACAGATGTTGAGTTACAAAAGATTGTGAAGAAATTAAAGGAGGGTGAAGTAGAAGAAGACTTCCATGTGCATAGTGATGGGTTACTTAAGTTCACGGGTCAAGTGTGTATTCCTAATGATTCAAAAATCAAGCAACAAGTGGTGGATGAAGGCCACAAGTCAAAGTATACTATTCACCCAGGGAGTACCAAAATGTATCGAGACATAAAATGGGACTTCTGGTGGAATAACATGAAGAGGGAAATTGCAAGTTACGTATCAAGATGCCTGATGTGTCAGCAGGTAAAAGCTGAACATCAGAGACCAACAGGATTACTCCAACCATTAGAAATTCCAGAATGGAAATGGAAAAATATTGCAATGGACTTTGTGACTGGATTGCCGAGGACAAGCCGATGACATGATGCAGTTTGGGTTATCGTGGATCGATTTACCAAGTCTACACATTTCTTACCTGTGAAGAGACATCTTCCTTACATCAGCTTGCTATGTTATATATCCAGGAGATCGTGAGGTTGAATGGAGTACCTGTTAGTATCATTTCTGACCGAGATCCTCGTTTTAAATCAAGATTCTAGCAGACACTTCAGGAGGCACTAGGGACTAAATTGAGTTTAAGTACTCATTTTATCCTCAAACAGATGGTCAATCAGAAAGAACTATTCAGATATTGGAAGATATGCTACGAGCTTGTTCACTTGACTTCAAGGGTAGTTGGGACACTTATCTATCGTTAGCAGAGTTTGCATACAATAATAGTTACCAGTTAAGTATCGGAATGGCTCCTTATGAAGCATTGTATGGTAGAAAATACCGATCGCCAATCTGTTGGGATGAAGTGGGAGAAGCAAAAATTTGGGGTCCAGAAATTGTTCAAGAATCAGCTGATCATGTAAAAGTTATTAGGGATAGACTTCTTACTGCACAGAGTCGACAGAAGAGCTATGCCGATGTTCGAAGAAGAGATCTTGAGTTTGAAGTAGGTGATCAGGTGTTCTTGAAGATTTCTCCAGTTCGAGGTGTAAAAAGATTTGGGAAGAAGGGGAAACTTACACCAAGATATGTGGGGCCTTTTGAAATCCTAGAAAGAGTAGGAAAGTTGGCATATCGAGTAGCATTGCCATCAGCACTTGAGGGGATTCAGAATGTATCCCATATATCGATGCTGAGGAAGTACATTTCAGATCTATCGTATGTGGAACAACCTATACAAATCTTAGATCGTAAGGAACAAGTGCTCAGAACAAAGACAATACCGATAGCAAAGGTCTTACGACAAAGTCATACAGTAGAGGAAACAACCTGGGAAAGTGAAAATGAAATGAGGATCAAGTACCCTCACTTGTTTGATAACTGAGGTAAGGAATTCGGGGTCGAATTCTCTTAAGGTGGTGGAGAGGGTGTAATAACTGAGCGTATCATTAGCATGTTAATCATATGATTATGTGCATGCATTGTTAATTTGATTAACGTGGTTCATGGTATTGATTTGATGAGTCGTAAACTCATGATTTCATGTTTCGGTACTTTACTTTCTTGCATTGTTTCGTAGCGTAAATTGGACCGAAATGGAAGAGATGAACCATGATACTTTGAACCTAGATATACTTGATGATATATAGGTTTCATGTTGTTAAATCGTGCTTTGAAAAAGTGAAATACGTTGTGTTCATTTGAAGTTACAAAACGAAGAAGTCGTCGACATTGTTTTCGGTTTCGTAAACTTTCTCGTGACTTTAAATCGATCCTAGGATGATATAGAACCTTTGGGGACATACTTTGATGTGTTATAAGTGTTGTACAATCATACCTAGGGGTGCACGAGCAATCAAATTGAGAAAACAGAGCGAAATGAAAAAATTACACGAAGCTGTGAATAGTGGTGCGCCCCAGCGCGCCAGTTCGAGACAGATTTGTGCCAGCTGGGTTTTTGGACTACCTCCTGAACCTTCCTAATCTGGCCTAGTTCAAGGAGGAGACAAAGGAGAACATCTCCAGGCTTGAAAACTCACCAAAAATACCCAATTTTCTCTCTTAAATCCTCCCAAAATTCAGCAAACTAAATTAGGGTTTCTAGGGTTTTGTTGCAAGAGTTCTTGTTCTTCTACCAAGGCAACTCAAGGGAGTTTGTTAACTAAGTTTGTGGCTGACTTTTAGCACTAAAATACAAGGGTTAATGTGACGCCCCGACCCGGATTTCTATACGAAATCCCAAGGTCGGGTCGCCAATACAACACGACAACAAGAAAAGCACGTGGCGTAACCGCCCGTACTTATGACATAACACAATTAAACACCTGATAAACACAGTATATGAACAATCTTCGGCGATAACAAGGCCGGAAAACAACAAACAACGACCACGAGTTATAACTCGGGAAAAGAGAACAACTACTACATGAACATCGGCCACAACATGCCGGAACAAAACATAACCACGAGCTACAACATGCTCGGGAAAGAACTAACTCAACAACACAACTGTACAAGAGCACGACATACATATGTCGGCTATCAAAAGAATAAGTTTACAATACCACAACAAAAGCCCAAGTAAAGTTTATATAACTTTACATATCCATCGTCCTTACCAAAATGAAAACGGATAACTAAGACAGGGATCCTCAAACTCCCAACGTAGGCGACACGCAAGCTAGCGAACCACTTTCGGCCTCACCGAGAACTTCCGGGTTGACTTGGATCTAAGGAAAACAATTAAACACATAGCGGGGTGAGTCATAATGACACAGTAAGTTACTAATGCAACTAAATGACATGTCATGATGCTCAAGCAATAAACATAACATGGTATCAACATTTATATACCATAACATAACATATACCATCTTACTTGATATACCATCATTAAACTCATATAGCACTTTGAATAACATATAAGTGCTTGTACATAACCCACGTGAGAGAAGGATATCATATCTCTTTCTTCAACCTTGTGTAGCTCCTGCATTACACAAACAACCAATAGTGCCTCGATACTCGTGTGTGTAGTATCGACGTCCCCAACACAATCCCGTCGAGTTCAACTTAGCAAGCCAAAGTCATGCGTATTGCTATAACAGTGGGGCTACTTCTCAAGTGGTTGAAGAGGGGTGTGTGCACTCCGGTACGGCGACTTATAGCGATTACGAATCCCATTCGTAAAGACTATAGGTCGTCCCACCATGACATTAACGACAACGACGCCAGCTGGACTTACACATCCCACACAAGTAGGTAACATACTCAACTTATGTAATTAACCATCAAGTTCAAAAGTAGTGAACTTGACAAACATCAAGTAGATTGTATTTTTCTACAACATGTAATCATCAAACATATTGTTTAAAGCCATCAACAACAAATTTAGAGCTACTTTACGAGTCTCTAACATACCAGTATCAATTACTCGGAGGACCATATTCTGTACCAAATGAACTCAAATTTTTGGTAGTACTTTAACAAATGATTCGGAGAATTATAATTTTCCCAAAATCCACTTTTGGAGTTAATTCACAAGGTTCATAAATTTGGGTATGATTGCTATATGCAATTTTCACCTTTTAAAGATTTCTAACATGTTCTTTAGTAATATCCATAGTTGAGCCCTTTAAACTAACATGCAACATCATCCAACTCAACAAACCAACATTTAGACATGTTATATATCTCAACATATCATTTAAACATAGCAACATCTTGTATTCAAGTCATGCATGTAAGATTTAAGAACAAAAATGTAATACTTTCTAAGCATACAAGGGGGTTTAGCAACTTACTTCCAAAGTAGAATTTTAAACCAACAAATCCACAATCAAGGCTTGGTTATGAAGTCCCCTAGTCCCAAGCTATGTTTTGGTAGCTTTGCATGGATGATCCAATGGTTGGATGGTGAAGGGTGGAATACACACACTAGTCTCACTTTAAATCTCCCACACAAGCTTTCTAGGGCTCCAAGGTAGAACTATGGAGAAGATGATGTGTTTTGAGTCTTCTAATGACTTATATATGGTCAACTGGTCAAGCCATGGTACAATACTTCCAGCCAAGGGTCCAAGGGTCTAAAGCCCAAAAATTACAAGTCACTTAAGTGCTGTCCGTACGCTTTGCACGGCCGTGTCATATAAAGTCGCACGGCCGTGTCACTCTCGCACGGCCGTGCCAAGAAAGGCTGCACGGCCGTGCCAAACTTACTGGAATCCTTGCACGGCCGTGTCAACAAAGCTGCGCGGCCGTGCCAAACTTACTGGAATGTCTGGTTGTTAGGTCCAAGGTTGCTCAAGATAGGCTAGAAGGGGGGTTGAATAGCCTATCTCCAATTTTTGAAATTGCTTCAAAAGCCTTACTTCACTATGGTTTTATAAAGTTTTGCAGGCGGAAGTCTTGTGAAGTATAGGACAAGTTGAGAATGGCTGATCTTCACAGGTCAAGATCAGCAGTTCTCAACAGTTTGGAAATCTGGAAATTTAAAGCAACACAAACAATTCACAATCACACACACAAGTAGACAGAGAATTTAATATGGTTCACACTTATAAATAAGTGCTACGTCCACAACCAAAGTGGTCAACTTTGGATTTGAAAATCGTGTACTATGTTTTTCCACTAGATATTTTACAAACTAAATCTCTAATGGATTGTGTACAAAAATTTTGTTGACCAAGTGTTTGTGTGGGAGAATTGATATCAATGAGATACAATTCTCGTGAGCTATGAAAAGCTAGGTGTTGCAATCAATGAAGAGCTTTTAATGGACTAGACGTCTAAGTGTGAAGCTCTTCAATGACTAAGTGTAGATAGAACGTTTTAGCTTTTAAGAACTTGAAGACAATGGAGATTCAGTAATTGGGGTAGTTGAAGAGCGTTTTAATGCAGCAATGAAGTCTCCTTTTATATGCAGGAGGAAGCTTGGAGCCGTTGGTGATCTTCAAATTTAAATTTTAGAGCAATTAATGCTCTAATCGGTTGTTGACTCTGATAGGTGCCCGCAACTTGATCGTCTCGACTCTTTGCTAAAAATAGGCGGTCTGCGCTTGCAGGAGGAATGTCCTTTTTCTGAGTGTATGCCAAGAATGGAAACCTTCATTAAATGATAATTGCAGGTTAACGTTGCCTTGCAATTAATGAGGTCTTCAAGCTAGGACATGTCTTCTCAGATGACTATCGACGTTCTTAAGGTCTTCAACATTGATGAAGCTTGGCGATACGAGCTTGTCCGATATCCAAAGGACTGGCGGTTCAAATTTTGCCTATTTGTGCGAGGACGTCCGATGTCCTATAGGCTATCTTCTTCAAGACTTATACAATTAGCAACCCTAAGCTATTCAAGCTTATGCCTAAGTACAAGTTGCCACACTAACAGACACACAGGCCCATTAGTCACCTTGTCTTAGACTTAGGTTATGGATTCAAGCAAATCTAAGCTAAAATACAACAATCTCCTCCTATTTGCTTGAGTCCATGACCCTACGAATACAATATCAGCTGACCATGTTCAAGTCTAGTAATAACATGCTGGTAAGATTGATATATTAAATAAGCATGTCCTAGATGAACTTACACAAAGGTCATCGTATTCGAAAATTACAAAGTGTTTACAAGTAGGAAATTTAAGCATCAGACACTTGTAATTGGACTGGATTTAAAGACATGCAGAATAGGCAGAATAGGCAATATAGGACATGTCTTTAAACCAGTGGTTTAAATTTCATGCATTCATATAATAAGCAGTTCATAGTAAAGCATGTAAAATTTAAAGACAGATAGTTAGATAAACAAGATGTTTAATTTCAAGGTTAAAAAAATATAGAGTTCATCTACCGGTACGAGAGGATGACCTAGATGGTGCTTGACCTTTGCCTTTGTCAGATGAGGATTGCCCATGGCTTCTATGTCCATAACTTCTCGATGCCCATCTAGAGTCGACAGCAGCCTTTAGTCTTGCAATTTCTTCTTTGGCTTCTGCTAATTTTTCTTTTGTGTCGGCCAATTCATAGGAAAGATCGCTGTTTTTCTGTTTGGCTTCGGCTAACTCTTCTTTTGTGTCGGCCAATTCAGAGGAGAGATCGCTGTTCTTTTGCTTGAGCAGAGCATTATGCTCAATGAGCCTAGTCCGCTGATCATTGTTGAGTCTAGCTATCTCCTCCTTCATGGACGCAAGCGAGGAGTGAATGAAGGAAATGTGATTGGCAGTATGTTGGTGTTCCTGGCGATAGAAGGCTAAGTGCTTCGTGGTGAGGTTGTGCGTCGCTCTCACTGAGGAGTGGACAGAGCGATTGGCACGTTTTTGGGATTGAAGCACAAGCTTGTATCCAAGGTCAACCATTTCTATGGTTTTCAGAATCGAGGTGGACAGATTGTCCCAGTTTTCCTTGAAGAGAGCAGCATTTGCGGAGGATGTGGCTGAGAGACGACTGGATAGAGCAGTCTGGGAGGCAGAGATGGACTGCTGGCAGGCTTCGAAGGCGGCCTTGGCACCCCTAGAAATTTCCATGACTTGGGTCATGCAGTCAGCCTGGACATGGGTGATGTGAGACTGATCTGCAGAGAGCTGGTGCAGGGCCTTGGTTAGGTCAACAGAGATGACCTCAAAATCTTTTAAGAATTTATGAACAGCCTCAGCAGGGTAAGTATCAGAAGAGTCAGGATGACTCGTGGGAGGAGAGGACGGACCTGCTGAGGGGGAAGGATGGCTGGTGAAGGAAGAAGGTTGGCCGGTAGTTTGGTTAGGGGAGGGTGGAGGATGGCTGGTAGAAGACTGGGATTGGCTGAAGGACGTTGGAGACTGGCTGGAGGATGAAATGGAAATATGGCTGGTAGAGGTTTGGGGTTGGCTAGGGTAGGTCAGACGAAGGGATGGATAAGTTGGAAGGACGAGAGGTGCATGGGATCGAGATCTTAGACGACCAATGAGAAAAGGAGTAGGGATAGAGATAGGGTGAGGTGAACGGTACAGAGTAGGGATGAGAGGATTAAAGCCTAAGAATGTGGTGACTACATCAAAGAAGTTGTAGACCACAGGCTGAAGAAGGACAGAAGGGTGGCAGATGAGAGTGAAGACTGGAGGTTTAGGCAGAGAGAGGAAGGGAGAGATGTCTGATTTGGTTGGAAGGGGAAGGCCAAGGTCCTTGTGAATGGCAACCCATTGGCGGAAAATCATGAGATCTTGAACCGCTGAGTTGTGGGAGAAGAACTGCTGGGACCAGGCAGGAGGAAGAGGATCATAATAAGCACCCCATTGGAGGATGATGTCACCTGCAGACATAGGCTGGCAGGGAATCCTCTTAAGGTAGTCTAAAGTGGAGAGGAAAGGATCGGTATCAGCTGGATTGGGTGTAGGTCTGCTGTCTCTGAATAACAGTAGATCCTGAATTTTAGGATGAAATTGACTGTAGGGATTTGGTTTGATGCGTTTGAAAGGAGGCTGGTTAGAAGAAGGAGAGAGAGAACGCTTTGAAGATGGCTGATTTGTCGGGAAGGATGGTGAGGTGGAGGTATTTGCGGGCAGAGTTAGGGAAGAAGGGGGAGAGTGAGTAGGTGAGGATGGAGGCGAAGAGGGATCAGTGGCTTCAGCAAAATGCACGTTCTTCTTGGCACTCTTTTTAAAACGTCGTGCATGAGTAGAGGATGCAGAAGTTGGAGATGGTGTAGTTGCTGTTGAAACTGCAGGTGGAGGAACAGCAGGAGAAGGATCGGCTTGGTTTGAAACTGTTTGTGTGGGGGGAGCGGTAGATGTAACTTGGGGTAGACCAAAGGATTCATCGGTAGATTGAAGATTCTGTCGAGATTTGGGGAGATTGCAGATTGGAAGTCGAGAGGTTTTTGAAAACTAGTAAATGGCGGTTTTTGAAAAGTGTGAAGAAATACTGTATCATTCGCATTTTGTACTTCTGACAGGTTAATAAATGGTATTTGATAATTTTGAAGTCCGCATTTATGACACGATGAGTATTGTTGCACAACGTACTTAGGTCTGCCTATTTTCTATAAAAACTGCCGACATGGAAATGTAAGGACTTACTCAGTATTGTCCATATTCTCGGCAGAGTTGCAATTAGCAGATTACATAGACAATTTTGTATAATGATTTAAAGAATTAGTCAGAAAGGTTAAGGATTGAGGTCAAGCATACCAAGCTCTCCTCTTAAATAAGCAAACCTGGTTGAATCAAGTGGTTTTGTGAAGATGTCTGCTACCTGATTCTCTGTAGGCACATATTGCATGCTGATGTTACCTTTTTCAACATGATCTTTAAGAAAGTGATATCTCACATCAATGTGCTTTGTTTTGGAGTGCATGACAGATTTTGAGAAACGAGATTGCGATGTGTTGTCGCACATTATAGGACAATCATCGCTTTGATCTCATAGTCAACTAGTTCTGTTTGATCCACAGCAATTGTGAGCAGCAGCTACCGCCTATGTATTCCTTGATTGTTGAAGTTGAAACAGAGGTTTGCTTCTTGCTGGCCCATGAGACAAGTCTATTTCCTAAGACTTGACATGTCCCACTTGTGCTTTTCCTGTCAACTTTACATGCAGCGAAATCAGCATCAGAATAGCCTATAAGATTAAAAGATGAATCTTTAGGATACCAGATTCCCAAATTGGAAGTATCCATCAAATATCTGATAATTCTTTTGACTGCTTGTAGGTGAGACTCCTTTGGATCAGCTTGAAATCTAGCACAAACACAAACAGCAAACATGATATCAGGCCTACTAGCAGTTAAGTATAAAAGTGAACCGATCATGCCTCTGTAAAGAGTCATATCCACTTTCTTGCCCTTCTCATCCTTGTCAAGATGGCAGTTAGTAGCCATAGGAGTGCTGAAGCTGTTTGCATTCTCAAGACCAAATTTCTTGATAACATCCTTTGCATATTTGGCTTGACTGATGAAGATACCATTTGAACTTTGTTGAATTTGAAGACCAAGGAAAAAGTTGAGCTCTCCCATCATGCTCATCTCAAATTTACTCTGCATAAGTTTTTCAAATCTTTTGCAAAGATTTTCATTAGTAGAACCAAAGATAATATCATCAACATAAATTTGAACAAGTAAGGAATGACCTTTATGTTTCATAATGAAAAGAGTAGTGTCAATTTGACCTCTTACAAAGCCTTGAGATGTCAAGAACTTTGAAAGGGTCTCATACCAGGCTCTTGGAGCTTGTTTGAGTCCATAAAGGGCTTTCCTCAGCTTGTAGACATCTTCTCTTCTTGAGCAGTCAATGAATCCAGGAGGTTGCTCTACATAAACTTCTTCTTGAAGTTCTCCATTCGAAAAGCACTCTTTACATCCATTTGATAAACTTTGAAGTCTTTGTAAGAGGCATAGGCCAAGAATAATCGATAGCCTCTAATCTTGCAACAGAGCAAATGTCTCATCATAGTCAATGCCCTCCTCCTGTCTATATCCTTGGGCTACCGTCTTGCCTTGTTTCTTGTAATATTGCCGTTTTCATCCATTTTGTTTCGAAAACCCACTTTGTGCCAATAACGCTTGTCCTTTAGGCCTAGGGACCGGTGACGGACTTGGCATCTGTCAAATTGGTTTAGCTCTTCTTGCATAGCTTCCACCACTTGGATCTTCAAGAGCTTCATCAATCTTTTGGGTTCAATGGTAGATACAAATGCAGTAGAATACATGCATTCATTTCTTGAAGCTTGTCTAGTTTGAACGCCAAAGATTAAGATCTCCAATGATTTGAGTGATAGGATGATCTTTTACTTCCCTAACTTCGCAGTTGAACTTGTCCTATTGCATCGGCGAGTTGGATTCTTGAGAAGTAGAAGTGTCAAGCTTGGTTTTCTCAAGGATAGGTTAATTCCAAGGTAGGTTGTATGACTTCGGTGTGGAAGGCAAAGTGGATTCGTGGTTTTCGAGTTTTCATTTGTTGGTTCATTTGATTGATTAAGTTGACTCTTGGAGGAACTTGTGAAGGAGGATCGTAGATCTTGAGCTTGGGTGCGCACTGTCTCATACTCATCGAATCATTAGTAACCTTAGGAGCCAAATGTGGCCCAATAAAATCAAATTCATCAAAAGAAACATGTACAGATTCAACAACTCTTAGTGAAGTTTTATTGTAAACTCTATAAGCTTTTGAAAATTTAGCATATCCTAAAAATTCCTTCATCACTTTTGGATTCAAATTTACCTCTATGTTCTCTACCATTGTAAAGAACATAGCATTTACAACCAAATATTTTAAAGAATCCAATGTTGGGAGCTCTCTCCATATTTCATATGGAGTTTTGTTATGAAATTTGTTTATGATAGACCTGTTTTGTGTGAAGCGGTATTCAAAGCTTCGCCCGTAAATACATAGGCGGTTTGGCTTCAAAGAATCATTGTTTTCTGCTTCAATGAGAGTTCGTTCTTCCTTTCAAAGAACTCCATTTTGTTGAGGTGTGCCAAACAGAGAAATTGTGACCAATTCCATGGTCATCACAATATTTGGCAACACCATTGTTCTTGAACTGTTCCATTTGTCCGATCGACATCGAGATATCATCCGGCTTCGAGTCCGTAGTCTTCAAGAGTTCAAGAATGATGTCATATGCTTCATCTTTGGAGGACATCATCTCTACCCAAGTAAATCTTGAGTAATCATCAACTACCACAAGGGTATACTTGCTGCCACCAAGACTTGTAGTAGTCACAGGTCCAAACAAATCCATGTGCAAGAGCTGTAGAGGTCTGGTTGTTGATAAGCAAGGCTTGCTTTTGAATGAAGATTTGTGTAGTTTGCCTAGTTGACATGCTTTGCAGAGACTATGTGATTCAGCTGATATTTTAGGCAAACCAACAACTAGATTGTCCTTTGATAGCTTCTCCAAGTATTTGAAATTGAGATGGCTAAGCCTTTTATGCCACAACCAGTTGTTGTCAGTTGATGACCTTGCAACCAAGCATAGATTTGACTTTCTTCCAACATCATTTAGGTCAACAGCATAGACATTCCCTTTTCTGAATCCTGTCAGGATAGTAGAACATGTCTCATTGTCCTTTATGAGACAGTGATTTGAGGAGAACTGACAGATTAGTCCTTTATCACAGAATTGTGATATGCTTAGAAGATTGTGCTTTAATCCTTCAACCAGAGAGACTTTGCTGATGGAGAGGTTTCCTCTCACTATGCTTCCATAACCGATTGTCTTTCCCTTTGAGTTGTCTCAAAAATGACTGAGGGACCCTTTGCTTCAACAATGCTTGAGAGAAGATTTGGATCACCAGTCATGTGCTTAGAGCATCCACTGTCTAGATACCATAGATCTTTCTCTTCTTCATTGACAGCCATGAAGCATTCCTGAAATATAGACATTTAAGAATATGGTCCCCTTTTATTTTTGGGTCCTTAAGGTTAGCAACCTTTTGGGATCCACACCTGTTTAACCTTTGGAGGAGTAAATCCTCTAGATTTAGGTGTGAATCTCAGAAGGCATTCATGAATCTCATGACCATGGCCTTTGCAGAAAGAGCATTTGTGAAATCCTTCAACATGAGTAATGATTTCTTTTTGAGGCTTCTTATTATCAGCAGTCTTTGGAATGACCTTTGTGCTGATAACTGGCCTATAGGACTTAGGCTGATAATGCCTTTTCTTATTGATGTAAGGTTTATCATAGGTAGACCTCTTATCAAAAGATTTTGCATTTACAGGCATATGTCCTTTAAGCTTTTTATCAGCAGAGTTCACTCCTTTCACCTTTTGTAGGCAGTGTTGGAATCAGCAGTCTTGCCTTTGACAAATTTAATAGGTTTGAGCTGAGAATTCCTAGACTTGCTATTAGTCATCCCTGTTTTCTTAGGGTGACTAATGACATGTTTAGGTTGCTCAGACTCCCTATTAGCGAGTCATTCGGCGATTGCTTTCTTTGGACTTGTCTTTTGTATTCTTGGGATAAACAAAAGGAACTTTGTTAAAGCCAAGTTCTTGCCTTTTGGGAGGCTGGTCATAAGAAACTTCTGACCAATTCTTCAAAGAATCACTACGATGTCTCATCCTTTTGAGAACCAGAAGAACTACCTTCATTGAACTCACTTTGGAAACCAATACCAGTTTTGTCATCTAAAGTTTTTTGGTTTAAGAGAATGGTATCAAAGTTTCCTTTAGAGTTATTCCAAGTATTGACAACCTTTTGAAGGTCATCTTTCTCAGAATTTATCTTCTTGATGTGTTCAAGTAGGAAGTCCACTTTTTCACCAAAGTTTTGTTCTCTTTTGCAATTTGATACTTTCACTTTGTCTATCAAGATCTTTGATCTTAGACATCAAGGTTGATTTCTCGAGACACTAGTTCATGCTTCTTGGCTAGTTTTACATAGGCAGCTTTGAATTTTGAAAACTCTTTCAAAGATGTCTTTATTTGCTTTGATGAGCTCTCCCTTTGAAGGTTCATTGAGCTCATCATCATCATCTTGTCATCTTGTTGAAATGGTAGTGACCTCGAATCATGTGGTGACTCCCGGCCATAAGGCATATGTTGGCTTCTTCAAAGAAAGTCACAGAGTCATCCTCATCGCTGTCGTGTCACACCATGTAGGCGATTGCTTTCATCAATGTCTTCACCACCATCCCTTTTTGTTTTTGAAATTTAGTTTCGGACGTTTCTTATAAAATTCATATTTTGGCTTTGGACATTTAGAAGCAAAATGGCCTGGTTTCTAATTAAAACAAACTAGCTCATTATCCTTTTGATGGTCTGCGATTTATAAGGAGCGTAACTTTTTGGTTGAGCGGTTGTTTTATGAGGAACAGCGTGAGAAGACCGCCTATGTGATGATGATTTATTAAACCTTTTGAAACGTTGATATTTCTTTACAAACATAGCAAAGGCCTCGTCAGAAAGAATATCATCATCTTCACTGGATGTAGAAGGTGTTTCATCAGGTTTTGAACAGGAAGGTTCAGTAGACATGGCTGGTAAGGACAAGTTTTTAAAACTCTTTTCCATTTCTTGAGTTTGTTGGATCTCAAGCTCATAAACTGAAAGACTAGCATAAAGGTTTCTAAGAGTTAATTTGTTTAAATCTTTTGACTCTTTCATGGCAGTGATTTTAACATGCCATAAACTGCCTAGTGCATTTAGAAATCTCATGTTTATTTCCTTCTTTTCATACTTCTTTCCTAAGGAGTAGCAAGAGTTGACTACCTCATAAAATCTGTCATAGGCGCTTCGTAGAGACTCTTTGGGATCCTTTTTGAAGGAGTCAAACTTCTGGATGCAGGTGTATAATTTGTTGTTCTTTGTCTCACCATCACCTTCAAGATATTCAAGGATTGCTTCCCACATCTCCTTTGCTGTATCCAGGTTGATAATCTGCTGATAAGTGCTTATATCAACACAGCTGGTAATGATGTTGATGGCCTTTCCATCCAGAGCATCATTCTTTCTGTCTTCATCATCCCACTCTTCTTCTGGCTTTGGTACTTCAGGTTCAGCCGTTGGATCTACCGCGGCCAGTGTATTTGGCTTCATTGGAATTTTGGGTCAATCTGTAACACATTTCCACAAACGTTTATCAATTGAGTTCATATGTCTTTTGACTTTATCTTTCCAGATGTCAAAGTGAACTTCATCCAAGACTGGACAATGGTTCACGTTTGAAGTTTCCAACATTTGGTGAGCAGCCATGATCTTTAATCTCTCAAGAGGTTAATCTCGAAAAACAAGTTTTCAAAGAGTTAAGCTCTGATACCAATTGTTAGGTCCAAGGTTGCTCAAGATAGGCTAGAAGGGGGTTGAATAGCCTATCTCCAATTTTTGAAATTGCTTCAAAAGCCTTACTTCACTATGGTTTTATAAAGTTTTGCGGAAGTCTTGTGAAGTATAGGACAAGTTGAGAATGGCCGATCTTCACAGTCAAGATCGCAGTTCTCAGCTTTGGAAATCTGAAATTTAAAGCAACACAAACAATTCACAATCACACACACAAGTAGACAGAGAATTTAATATGGTTCACACTTATAAATAAGTGCTACGTCCACAACCAAAGTGGTCAACTTTGGATTTGAAAATCGTGTACTAAGTTTTTCCACTAGATATTTTACAAACTAAATCTCTAATGGATTGTGTACAAAAATTTTGTTGACCAAGTGTTTGTGTGGGAGAATTGATATCAATGAGATACAATTCTCGTGAGCTATGAAAAGCTAGGTGTTGCAATCAATGAAGAGCTTTTAATGGACTAGACGTCTAAGTGTGAAGCTCTTCAATGACTAAGTGTAGATAGAACGTTTTAGCTTTTAAGAACTTGAAGTCAATGGAGATTCAGTAGTTGGGGTAGTTGAAGAGCGTTTTAATGCAGCAATGAAGTCTCCTTTTATATGCAGGAGGAAGCTTGGAGCCGTTGGTGATCTTCAAATTTGAATTTTAGAGCAATTAATGCTCTAATCTGGTTGTTGACTCCTGATAGGCTGCCCTGCAACTTGCAGTCTGTCTCCTGACTCTTTGCTAAAAATAGGCGGTCTGCGCTTGCAGGAGGAATGTCCTTTTTCTGAGTGTATGCCAAGAATGGAAACCTTCATTAAATGATAATTGCAGGTTAACGTTGCCTTGCAATTAATGAGGTCTTCAAGCTAGGACATGTCTTCTGCAGATGACTATCTGACGTTATTAAGGTCTTCAACATTGCTGATGAAGCTTGGCTGATACGGGCTTGTCCGATATCCAAAGGAAGACTGCTGTTTCAAATTTTGCCTATTTGTGCAGAGGACGTCCGATGTCCTATAGGCTATCTTCTTCAAGACTTATACAATTAGCAACCCTAAGCTATTCAAGCTTATGCCTAAGTACAAGTTGCCACACTAACAGACACGCAGGCCCATTAGTCACCTTGTCTTAGACTTAGGTTATGGATTCAAGCAAATCTAAGCTAAAATACAACACTGGTCACTTTTGCACGGCCGTGTCACAAAAAGGCGTGCGGCCGTGCAAACCCCTACTGTCCAGTTTTACTTCTAATTGTCTCTATTTCCTTGTTTAAATCACTTGGCCACCCTAGGTGTGATTACACAATACTCATAGCACCTTTAACAACACATAATTCACATAGATCATCTTAACAATGCTAACAACAGTCACTTCACGCTTATGAGTAATCACAAGGGCTTGTACTAAGTTAGTGCATTAACATGTATATGAATTAAGGCAAAACCATATTGAACATATTCGTACAAACAGTCACACACACACACGTTGAGCATAATAACACAAACAATGCAAACATCTAAAGCATTGAAATTAGGAGTAACAAGGATCAAAAATCTTGTATCAATAATCATGGCATGACTAAACTAACATGTTATTCAAGTAATTAAACATGTAAAATGCATGCAAAAACTTAGGGTATTACACCCTCTCCCCCTTAAAAGAATTTAGCCCCCTAAATTCCTTACCAAGTTTATCAAATAACTGGGGGTATTTCTCTCGCATCTCAACTTCAGTCTCCCATGTAGCCTCTTCAATCTCGTGGTTTTTTCACAACACCTTAACAAGTGGAATCCGCTTAGTTCGCAATATCTGCTCCTTAGTGTCGAGAATCCTTACCGGATGTTCTACATACGACAAATCGGGCTCGAACGTGATCTCCTCATACCCCAACACGTGTGACTCATCTTTCATATACTTCCGGAGCATTGACACATGGAATACATTATGAATCTCCGACAAGGACGGTGGCAATGCAATTCGATAAGCCAACGTGCCAACTCTTTCAAGTATCTCAAAAGGCCCTATGTATCTAGGTGAGAGTTTACCTTTCTTCCCAAACCTCCTAGTACCCCTACGCGGCGATACCTTAAGGAATACATAGTCACCCGCCTGAAACTCAAGGTCCCTTCTTCGGTTATCCGCATAACTTTTCTGTCGGCTTTGAGCGGTAAGTAATCTATCCCGAATCATCCTCACACTTTCAACCGACTGTTGCACCAATTCTGAACCCCAAATCTTAGCCTCACCGACTTCATCCCAACAAATTGGCGACCTACATTTCCGCCCATAAAGTGCTTCGTACGGTGCCATCTCAATACTCGCCTGGAAGCTGTTATTGTAAGCAAACTCCGCTAAAGGTAAGTGCGAATCCCAACTTCCTTTAAAATCTACCGCACACGCACGTAGCATATCCTCGAGTACTTGAATTAGTCTCTCCGACTGCCCATCCGATTGAGGGTGAAAAGCCGTGCTAAAGTTCAACTTTGTTCCCATAGCCTCTTGCAATGCTCCCCAAAATCTCGATGTAAACCTTGGGTCCCGATCTGACACAACACTAACTGGTACTCCGTGTAGCCTCACTATTTCTTGAATATACAACGCCGCCAATTGATTCAAAGAGTAGGTCATCGCAATAGGTATAAAATGAGCTGATTTAGTTAACCTATCTACAACAACCCAAACAGCGTCAAAACCCCGACGAGTATGCGGCAACCCTGTCACGAAATCTATCGTAATATGCTCCCATTTCCACTTCGGGATCTCCAACGGTTGTAATAACCCTGCAGGCCTTTGATGTTCAGCCTTCACTTGTTGACATGTCAAGCATCTAGATACATACTCTGCTATTTCTCGCTTCATACCATTCCACCAAAACTGTTTCTTTAAATCCCTATACATTTTTGTACTTCCCGGGTGTATTGTGTACTTAGCCTTGTGGGCTTCATCAAGTACTTGCCGTTTTACCGTTTCATCCGACGGAACACAAACTCTCCCCCTAAAGGTTAAGATGTCATCCTTGTTCATCGTAAAGTCAAGTACTTAACTGTTCCCTCAACTTCTCGAACTCCGGGTCGCTAAACTGAGCTTCCTTAATTCGTTGTAACAAAACTGGGGTAGCCCGGACATTCGCAAAAATTACGCCATGTTCCGTCTCTCTAGGATTCCAATCCCTCAAGCCCTCTAATGTCCTCCATTCTTGAACCATCATGCACGACATGTATACCTTCCTACTCAACGCATCCGCAACTACATTCGCTTTTCCCGGATGGTAAAGAATCGTGCAATTGTGGTCCTTTAACTTTTCCATCCACCGGCATTGCCTCATATTCAACTCCTTTTGTGAGAAAAGGTACTTTAAACTCTTGTGATCCGTGAAGACCTCAAACTTAGCCCCGTAGAGGTAATGTTTCCATTTGTTCAACGCAAACATAATTGCCGCTAATTCAAGATCATGAGTAGGATAGTTTTGTTCCGCATCCTTTAGTTTCCTCGAAGCATACGCTATAACCTTCCCATTTTGCATAAGCACACATCCCAAACCTTCCCTGGATGCATCGCTATAGATCATGAAGTTATCCCCGTCACTCGGTAGAGTTAACACAGGAGCCGTTGTCAATCTCCGCTTTAACTCCTGAAAACTGTTCTCGCACTTATCATTCCACACAAACGGCGTTGTCTTCTTTGTTAAATTCGTCATAGGAGTTGCAATTTTTGAAAACCCCTCGATGAATCTCCGATAGTAACCTGCCAAACCCAAGAAACTTCGAATCTCAGTCACAGAAGTTGGTCTCTTCCAATTCGTCACTGCTTCTACCTTTGACGGATCCACCGCTATCCCGTCTTTCGAAACAACATGCCCTAGAAAGGAAACCTCCTCAAGCCAGAAAGCACATTTGCTAAACTTGGCAAACAATTTCTTCTCCCTAAGAACCGATAATACCAACCTCAAATGCTGCGCATGTTCCTCTCGAGACTTAGAGTACACAAGGATGTCATCGATGAACACTACCACAAAGCAATCCAAATACTCATGGAACACCCGATTCATCAAGTCCATGAATACCGCCGGCGCATTTGTCAACCCAAATGGCATAACCACAAATTCATAGTGACCATACCTTGTGCGAAAAGCTGTTTTGGGAACATCTTCAGCTCGCACCTTCAACTGGTGATAGCCACTTCTCAAGTCTAGTTTGGAATACACCACAGATCCTTGTAACTGATCAAACAAATCATCGATGTGTGGTAATGGGTACTTATTCTTGATTGTTACCTGATTCAATTGCCTGTAATCTATACACAATCTCAACGTACCATCCTTTTTTCTAACAAACAACACCGGTGCACCCCACGGTGATACACTCGGTTTAATAAACTCCCTGTCAAGCAATTCTTGCAACTGTTCTTTCAACTCCTTTAATTCTGCCGGTGCCATTCTATATGGGGCTTTCGAAATCGGGGTAGTCCCCGGCAACAATTCAATACAAAATTCAATTTCTCTATCAGGAGGTAATGCATAATCAGAAGAGAACACATCTGAAAACTCACACACCACAGGAACTTCCTCTAACACAGGAGTAGCAATACTTCTATCAACTACACACGCCAAATAACCCGCACACCCATGCGACAATAATTTTCTAGCTTTTAATGCAGATATAACATGCAAACCACTCTTGATAGCATTACCCACAAACACAAATTCAGGCACACCCGGCATAGAAAAAGTAACCTTCTTTCTATGACAATCTACCAAAGCATGATATGCACATAACCAGTCCATGCCAAGTATCACATCAAAATCACGTATGGGTAACACCACCAAATCAGCATGCAAAGTGCGATCACCTACAAGTATATCACAAGCTCGGTACACATCCGAGGCCAACATATGCTCCCCCAACGGGGTAGACACCTCAAGCACAAATGATAAGGGCTGGGGTAACACACACAAATTGTTCACAAAATTGGATGCAACATATGAATGTGATGAACCGGGGTCTATAAGAACTCGAGCTTTACTACCGAAGACAGAAAGGCTACCTCCTATGACTGAAGTAGACTCAGGCACACCGCGCTGATCAAGCGCAAACATACGGCCCTGGACCTTAGGCCTACCATCACTGTCCCTCTTTGTGCCACTAGACTGCACACTCGTGCTCACTGCTTGACTATCCTTCAACTTAGGACAGTTCCTCTTTATGTGACCCATTTCCTTGCAGTTGTAGCATTGCCCAGCTACTCTATTCCAACACTTATCATCCGAGTGTCCCGGCCTCGAGCAAATACTACAGGTTTGTGGAGTACCCCTTGGACCTTGTACAGATGCGGTACTAACACTCCGTCCACCAGATTGCTGCCCCTCAGATTGTCCTCTCCTTTGATTCCCCCTGCGGTTGTTGTTCCCACCGTTATACCGACTGCCGGAACCTTGTCCTCTTCCCTGATTCTGAGATGCCTGTGGAGGGTTGTTCAAATTTCTCCCCCGGTGCTCCTCTATATCACTCTCAATCCCATAAGCCCTATCCACCGCACTTCTATAATCAGCAAGCTGCAAGGATAGTAATTGCTTCCTGTACTCAGTCTTCAGGCCCTTTATGAACTTCTGGGCCTTCTTTGCCTCCGTAGGAACCAAGTGACTACAATATCGAGCCAACTCAGTGAACTTGGCTGAATATTGTGCCACTGTCATGCTACCCTGCTCTAAATCGTAGAACTCCCTCTCTCTTCTTTCCCGAACCACCTCCGGAATGTACTGCGCCTTAAACTCCCTCAAGAAGTTGGGCCAACTGTGAGCTTCTCCCCGTAAATCCCAGCTTCCCTGCAATACCTGCCACCAGTGCTCAGCTGCTCCCTCAAGTTTGAACACTGCCAGCTTTACCTTCTCATCATCGTTGCAACCCAAGGCTGCAAATATCTTGATGATGTGCTCAATCCACAATTCAGCTTTTGTGGCATCCGGTTCCCCAAGAAATGTACGCGGTTTCATCTTCAAGAAACGCTCCAGTGTGGTGGTATAATTCCTAGGCCTCGCCTCAGGTTGTGGTACCTCAATCTCCGGTTGCGGAGCTTTAACTTCCGGAGTAGTCGTTGCTCCCCCATTCATTCTTTCAGCCATTTGGTTCATGAGTTCCATCATCCGTCCCATCATCACTGCCATGTTTGTATTCGGGTTCTCTTGGTCCTGTTCAGGAGGAACATCCGGTGGTCGATTCACATCATCATCTCTCCCAACACTTTCTCCGGCACTAGTACCAACCCTACTAGCACTCGCTCCGAACCTAGTCCGCACCATTTCAACCTACATAAAACACTCGACGTTAAAATCCCGATAACACACACCATACCCACCTAGGCCATGGAACCTATCCTGGCGAATAGCTAACACAAAGCTCTGATACCAACTGTGACGCCCCGACCCAGATTTCTATACGAAATCCCAAGGTCGGGTCGCCAATACAACACGACAACAAGAAAAGCACGTGGCGTAACCACCCGTACTTATGACAGAACACAATTAAACACCTGATAAACATAGTATATGAACAATCTTCGACGATAACAAGGCCGGAAAACAACAAACAACGACCACGAGTTATAACTCGGGAAAAGAGAACAACTACTACTTGAACATCGGCCACAACATGCCGGAACAAAACATAACCACGAGCTACAACATGCTCGGGAAAGAACTAACTCAACAACACAACTGTACAAGAGCACGACATACATATGTCGGCTATCAAAAGAATAAGTTTACAATACCACAACAAAAGCCCAAGTAAAGTTTATATAACTTTACATATCCATCGTCCTTACCAAAATGAAAACGGATAACTAAGACAGGGATCCTCAAACTCCCATCGTCCTTACATGCAAGCTAGCGAACCACTTTCGGCATCACCGAGAACTTTTGGGTTGACTTGGATCTAAGGAAAACAATTAAACACATAGCGGGGTGAGTCATAATGACACAGTAAGTTACTAATGCAACTAAATGACATGGCATGATGCTCAAGCAATAAACATAACATGGTATCAACATTTATATACCATAACATAACATATACCATCTTACTTGATATACCATCATTAAACTCATATAGCACTTTGAATAACATATAAGTGCTTTTACATAACCCACGTGAGAGAAGGATATCATATCTCTTTCTTCAACCTTGTGTAGCTCCTGCATTACACAAACAACCAATAGTGCCTCGATACTCGTGTGTGTAGTATCGACGTCCCCGACACAATCCCGTCGAGTTCAACTTAGCAAGCCAAAGTCATGCGTATTGCTATAACAGTGGGGCTACTTCTCAACTGTGGCCAACAGAAGAGGGGTGTGTGCACTCCGGTACGGCGACTTATAGCGATTACGAATTCCATTCGTAAAGACTATAGGTCGTCCCACCATGACATTAACGACAACGACGCCAGCTGGACTTACACATCCCACACAAGTAGGTAACATACTCAACTTATGTAATTAACCATCAAGTTCAAAAGTAGTGAACTTGACAAACATCAAGTAGATTGTATTTTTCTACAACATGTAATCATCAAACATATTATTTAAAGCCATCAACCACAAATTTAGAGCTACTTTACGAGTCTCTAACATACCAGTATCAATTACTCGGAGGACCATATTCTGTACCAAATGAACTCAAATTTTTGTAGTACTTTAACAAATGATTCGGAGAATTATAATTTTCCCAAAATCCACTTTTGGAGTTAATTCACAAGGTTCATAAATTTGGGTATAATTGCTATATGCAATTTTCACCCTTTAAAGATTTCTAACATGTTCTTTAGTAATATCCATAGTTGAGCCCTTTAAACTAACATGCAACATCATCCAACTCAACAAACCAACATTTAGACATGTTATATATCTCAACATATCATTTAAACATAGCAACATCTTGTATTCAAGTCATGCATGTAAGATTTAAGAACAAACATGTAATACTTTCTAAGCATACAAGGGGGTTTAGCAACTTACTTCCAAAGTAGAATTTTAAACCAACAAATCCACAATCAAGGCTTGGTTATGAAGTCCCCTAGTCCCAAGCTATGTTTTGGTAGCTTTGCATGGATGATCCAATGGTTGGATGGTGAAGGGTGGAATACACACACTAGTCTCACTTTAAATCTCCCACACAAGCTTTCTAGGGTTCCAAGGTAGAGCTATGGAGAAGATGATATGTTTTGAGTCTTCTAATGACTTATATATGGTCAACTGGTCAAGCCATGGTACAATACTTCCAGCCAAGGGTCCAAGGGTCTAAAGCCCAAAAATTACAAGTCACTTAAGTGCTGTCCGTACGCTTTGCACGGCCGTGTCATATAAAGTCGCACGGCCGTGTCACTCTCGCACGGCCGTGCCAAGAAAGGCTGCACGGCCGTGCCAAACTTACTGGAATCCTTGCACGGCCGTGTCAACAAAGCTGCGCGGCCGTGCCAAACTTACTGGAATGTCTGGTCACTTTTGCACGGCCGTGTCACAAAAAGGCGCGCGGCCGTGCAAACCCCTACTGTCCAGTTTTACTTCTAATTGTCTCTATTTCCTTGTTTAAATCACTTGGCCACCCTAGGTGTGATTACACAATACTCATAGCACCTTTAACAACACATAATTCACATAGATCATCTTAACAATGCTAACAACAGTCACTTCACGCTTATGAGTAATCACAAGGGCTTGTACTAAGTTAGTGCATTAACATGTATATTAATTAAGGCAAAACCATATTGAACATATTCGTACAAGCAGTCACACACACACACACGTTGAGCATAATAACACAAACAATGCAAACATCTAAAGCATTGAAATTAGGAGTAACAAGGATCAAAAATCTTGTATCAATAATCATGGCATGACTAAACTAACATGTTATTCAAGTAATTAAACATGTAAAATGCATGCAAAAACTTAGGTTATTACAGTTAATCAAGGGTTAGTTCTTTGAATTGGTAAGGGACCATTAACTTATTCTTGTTTGTTGTTTACTTGGTTAATTTCGGTTATAATCATTGTTGTAGTGTTACTATGTTGAATATGCTAAATTCCAGCCATGGTGTGATGTTTATTAGACTCATATGAATATGGGTATGTGTTAATAAAGTGTATTGATGTTTATATGAGCCATATAATTGTTGTAACTCGATCATATACATGAATTGGAGAAACCGGCAATGAATTGGCCTAAACAAAGTATGTAACATGGTTGTGATTTAGGGTTTATGACTTGATATCGAATGATTTGAGGTGGTCAAAGTGTTCGTTATGTTGATTTATGATTCTAGAACTTGAATTGATCCTTGGAGGATAATCGAAATGCCGAAATTGTGAACGAATATGGAATAAAGTTTGAACGTGAACTTTCTAACCGGATGTGCACATTCGAATACTAACTTTCAGGGGGTTTTGGTTGACTATCGATTGTCATGGGGTGGAGTGCAGTGATAGTCGGGTTGTGGCGACCTTAATCTGGCCTGTCTCCCTATTTCTGGCCAAAGTAGGGTTTACACCACGTAGATCGTTAGACAAGAGTGGTGTTGTCACATGGATGCGAAGGTTGTAGGGACTTGGGGTATGTTGACTTGTTCCGTGGAATATTTGATATATGAATTATATGATTACGATGATCTGATATGAACTTCAAAGCTGAATGGTGTATAAGGGGAGCTGGTTAGTCGGAGGTGTACCTCGACTATTATATCCTAATATATGTGATCCCTACTTGTTTAATATGTGGTATGAACTGTTGTTAGCTCATTACTTTGTAGGTTGGTCATTATTTCCAACTGGTATGGGACAGTTGGCAGTCGTGATCCTTCTTACGCTGGTAATGGGATTTAGTTGATTATTGATTATACTGATTACATGTGACTTACTTGGTTATAACTCATGCTTATTACATGCTGCTTGTGTTAGCATCCTATTACTGTTGCATACATGCATAACATGCATAAGTTTAGTGGAATCTTACTGGGTCATAGGTGACTCACTGCTTCATTATTGTTTTTCCTTAGATCGGAGCGAGGCGAAGGGTTCACGTACGTTAGGTTGTGCAGCTCGTCGCGAGATTAGAAGGTGGTTATTCTTTTGGGGTAGACTTTATTGTGTATATGTTAGACAGTGGTTGTTATGCTGTCTAGGTTTTAAACACTGTTCTGTTGTATTGTATGTAAAGGCTGGATGCCTTCTATGTTGGTCTGTATATCGGTTGGATGAGTTGTGAAGACTCAGTTGTATATTTTTAGTTTATGAGGTTGGATGGCTTATCGCCATACTATTATTTCCGCTGTTATATTATTTATCAGGTGGTTATTTTGATTATGTTAAGTCGGGTCATGCCCGAATTTAGGCTATGTGTAGTAGCTTGAGTTGGGGTGTGACATGATCCATGGTTCTCATCATTCTCTTCCCCTTCGAAAGGATTCATCCTCGAATCACCTACATCAAAAGGACGCAGATCAACAATAGAGAAATATACACTAATATCATCCTTACCAATGAATTCCTTCTTGAAGTCATTATCATCCACAAGCTTGGCCATGATCTTTGCCTTATCTTGTGAAAGACTTTCAACAAAACTATGCAAAGCAAGATGATCAAGTTTATCAATGCATAACAAATCCACAATCCAAGGAGACAATATCCTAGACATGCATGGTAAGGAAACATTAATACCCAAGAACAAAATCTCCACATGCTTAGGAAATTTAATACAACCAAACTCTCCATAATCTCCAAGTTTTCCTCGGAAGTTATGAGAAACATCACACAAGTCATCGCTTTTTCCAAAACTCAACATCATATAATTCAAAGAAGAAAATAAGACAAATTTTTTAGAAAGTGAATGGACTAAAATAGTTTTGTTCACCAGATCAATCCCCATTTGATCCTCTCAACCTTCTTGCTTACTTTAAGCAGCACATCTTCAAAATTTTGTGGAAGAATCACAATTAAACAATACAATGCAGGATGATTAAAGTTGTTAGCAAAAATCTATTATGTAACAGTTTAATACATCTCGTCATGTCGAATTTGACACAACATCTACCGGGTTTGAATATCAATCTAACAACTTCCCCTCTTTGTACAATCATGATGAATACAATAGAACCATGTAACATAATCAGATTATAGTTACTTACACAAGTCAAAGAACCTAACACATGTGACAAGTTCTTTGGTCTCTCGCATAATCTATCATGCACTTTCGAAGAGAAACATTCCATCCAATAGTCATACCATGAACAACATTCTTGATTCCCAAACTATCATACGTCAAAGCATTCTCATGTATTTCATGCATTTTAGTATCTTTATGAAAGAATACTTCATCATGGGAAATATTACCAAATCTGTGACTTAAATCAAAATAGCTCTTTGTAGGCGAATCGTGCATTCTTGCAGACAAGGAACTCTTAATCACTCTCAATGGACAATTCAGATTTATCAATTCATCTTCCAATACACAACTCATATCTACCAAGTTAACCTTTAAGGCATATTCCAGAAATGGATAAACATATGAATGACTTGATTTATGTAATATATATATATATATATATATATATATATACATATATATAATCTATTGTCAATATCATGGTGATCAACATGTAACAATACATTATGATTCTCAAGTCTCAATAACTTAGTATCACAAAAAAGAACGAAATCATACCTTTGAGATTGTGTATGCACTACCCCAATCTCCTTACCTGGTTGATCATCCAATTTGAAGCTCATAACTTCCTTGCTTGATTTGATGAACACATCAAAAATCTGTAGAGAAGAAACAATACACTGAAGAGACAATCGAGACAATATGTTAGCATAAAAAGATATCTCTGTAGAGATGTGGAATACCTTACTATGATTCTTTTCCAACTCCCTCATGACCTCACTTGGGATAGTAGGAAAGATTGGTTTCACTCTCTCTTGGCCCTTGGCCTTTTCAACCTTTTCTTTTTCTTCCTCAATCTCTCGTGCATCCACCCTCATGTTTTTATCTTTTTTACTCTTTTTTTTTCTCAACTCTTAGGTTTTCACTCTTTTCCATCAACCCACTCTTTTCATTTTTCCCCTCAGCCTCGCTAGACTCACTTTTCTTGGCCTCTTCACTTGGGTTCTCTCTTAATTCTTTCTCAACACATTCTTTATTTTTTACCTCATTTTCAATATTCACTTGCTTCCCATCTCTAGCTATCCTCTCCTTTTGCTCGTCTATTTCTTGATTCACAGTTTTTACTTTAGTGACCTCTCATTATTTTCCCTCAAACACTCTTTATATTATGATGAACCTACACAAGTACTCAGGGGTACAACACTAAGGCTCTTGTGTTCCTCCACCTTGGTTACTAGGTGTGCTAGAGAATGAAAAATAAGAAGTAGTCCTCAACAACTCCCGATGGTAGTAGTTCGAGACAAACTTCTTATGCATTACTCGTTTCATTTCCTCCCACGTGCTAACACGACAATCTCTTATCCTTCTCCGCCTAATCACTAGTTGCTCCCACCAATCACTAGCATATCCGGTGAACTTTAAGGTAGTAAGTTTCACCTTTTGTGCTTCTGTGTAGTGGTTACACCTAAATAAGACTTCTATCTTCCTAACCCAATCTAGGTACTCTTCGGGATCATCCCTACCTTTGAAAGTAGGAACCTTCATCTCTACTCTATCACCTACCCTCCTATTAGGCCTCCTATCATCCTCATTTTCACTTTTTAACCACTCATCATCCTCATTATCATACGCTCCCCTCCTTGCGTGGAATCAAGGTGGATTCCTTTGAGGATGCACATCTCCTCTCTCTTCTAACCTAGCCAAACATTGAGAAGCATCCTCCATCATCCTTAGCAATTGTTCATTAGAATTTATCGGATTCTTCCCAGATACTCTATTGCTATTTCTACCCTTTTGTGACATATTGAGAACAATTACACACAACTCACAAACGCTCGTGTATAACTCTTTCACTTACACACTCACAATTTCTTGAAAAGATTATCTTACCTACGAAATTATCAATATGAAGTGCAAGTTTTGAAAACGTTACGGCTTGGAACTCAAACAATGCAATCTAGGGTTTAGATTTTTGTGGCAAAATTTTCAAAGTGAGAAACAAGTCCACAGTTAAAGCAAGAAAAGAATAAAACGAAAAGATGAATGTTTGAACAAGATGATGATATAAATGTTCCAGCACTTTCAATTAAAGCAATTGATAAGCTCGTAATTGTATATATTTTTCCCTATATTTTGTCCCCATTTTATATGAATTTCATATTTATATTGCCCTATGAATTGCATTTATTGTGATTTTAATGTGTTTCAGGTTTATGGGCATGAATTCAAGCTTTGATGGATTAATTCATAGCAAATTGGGAAGATTCAAGGCAATTGATGAAGTCTTGGAAAGTTTGAAGCCATTTAATCAAGGTCCGTTAGCCCTCCGTTGATATTTGTAAAGCGAAGGACTAAACTGAAAGAGAAAAGAGGCTAACGGAGTCTAATGGAGGCTGACTTAGGACTAAATTACAAAGCCTGGGAGAAAAGGGACTGTGGTTCACTTTTGGAAGAATTCAAGGTCACCGGAAGCAACTTAGGAAAGTCTAGGGGCAGCGCTGTAAAGGGCTGAAAGAACCCCTTCAGCCATGCGGTGTCACCATCCCGTGCCGCCACGTCGCCTTCTCTTCCAGCAACCCGCGTGTTTTGGAAGCGGAGCCTGTGACGCCCCGAGTTCGGGATTCGGTATTAAACCCCAATTCGGTGCGCCAAACTAAAAGAAACAACTAAAGTCCACCGAAGTGAACGAGCTACACGAGCTCAAAACCAAAACAATGCAACGGAAAACCACAACTAGTAAAAACCTGAGTTTTAAAAACTCAAATAACAAAACAATAACTATAAAATCTCCACGGCCAAACACAAGCCGAAGAACGATACTAATAGAATTCCCAACAAAAGACCTCAACGGCTCACTACTGAGCCGGAGTAACAACAACACCAAATATTTGCGAGCTAACACGCTCGAGAAAACTACAATAATAAACGGCAAGACATCAAGTGTCGGCTCCAAAAGAATACAACATTAAAGGAGTTACAGAACAATGCTACCCATAAGTAAAGTTTACATAACTTTACATCAACCATCGTTCTCACTGAACTAAGAAACTAAGAAACATAATTATACACAAGCTCCGGAGAGCAACTACCCAAAGATCAATCTGCAGCACCCGCAAGTCTCACCGATCGCACTATGCCGTCCATCGATTGCGATCTAAAAGAGTTAACACAACAAGGGTGAGTCTAAAAGACCCCGTAAGCCACTATAATGTATAGTATGCTACGAGTATGAATGCAACAGTAAACCAAAACTCTACATGTAGCTAGTCTAAGTAGCACTTCCGGCTTACCTAACATCTCAGCCACAAATCGGTAAGTCAAGGTACTATTCTAACTTGACCAATAATCAACAAGCTATCACATGCAACTATATGACATGGCATGATGCTCAACAGTAGGAATAACATGGCAATAACATTTATATACCATAACAATCATGTATCATATTGAAAGTATACAAGTCACATAAATCACTTAGCACTTTGGTGTTCACATAAGTGCAACTTAATTAAACCACATCATGAAGGATATTATTTCTCTTTCTTCCAACTTCGCGTTGCTCCTGCAATACACGAGAAAACATATGTGCCTCGATACCCGTGTACGTAGTATCGACGTCCCCGACACAATCCCGTCGGGTTCAACATAGCAAACAAAAGTTGTGCGTATTGCTACAACAGTGGAGCTACATCCCACCTGCGGCCAACAGGTGAGGGGTGTGTGCAAACCGGTACGGCGACTTATAGCGATTACAAAACGAATTCGTAAAGACTATAGGTCGTCCCACCTTGATTAAACAACAAATGCCAGCTGGACTCAATACAATGCACAAGTAGATATTTACTCATCATTCTCAACAAATCATCATGTGTTCTTTGAATCACATATCAAATCAACTCAATGTGCTTGCAAATACTATACACACAATCAATCATCAAAGTAGGATGATTGTCCAACGATCAATCATCAAAGTAGGATGATTGTCCTATTTCATACTAGAACAATCACAACATGTCCGTAGTCATTGAACATATAGACACAACAAGACAATCGGCAAGGTAGGCCAATCGTACAACTCAACCCCCAAACAGTGTCTGTGATAGCTAGACACATACATGAACCCCAATGTAAGGTATTTATACCTTATAATCAACTGTCGAACAACGTCCATAATGTGGAACCTATATAACACAAGGATAGGCTATTCATCCCAATCCCAAAATAAGGTAACATGTTTCTCACATGTACGCAACTCATAGCCCCACAAGATAAGTCTACTCGTACTTATTTACACTTAACTTAGGATCCCTATAGTATCCTTTAGTCACTCGAGACACTCTAATAAAGAGGCAACTATATACCATCAATACTTGTTTATACAAGAACATAGTTCAACTATTCAGCGTAACTTGTGGTCAACTGATGTTTGACTAAGTCAATCGAAGTCAAAGTCCTACTAACTCATAAACCCATCAATTCATCATCCCCCATGGTAGGGAATTAATATATGACACGTAAGGATTAATACTACCCGTTATTCGACTCCGTAGAGTCAACTATACCCATTAATGAAATTACCATGATAATCGACGTTCATTTATTACGTCCTATTCGACTCCGCCAGAGTCAGTCACGACTAGTATATATCTCATAATGACTCTGCTAGAGTCGTTACCAATATTTAAAATGTCGGGACAAACCATAGTATCATCCCTACAAACTCATATCAATTGCACTGCCCAATGCACGAAGAGTCTACTACTCGTAACAATTTCATAAGGTTTTCGCTAGTGCGTAAACGACAAAACCTCAATGCTTCGATATACTCAAACTTAAGAATAACATAGCGAAGTACAATTAAATTAAACAAGTCTTCGGCGACATTATGGCCGGAACCCAACTAATATTACACAAGTATGTTTCAACCTCAATGAGTTTCTATTACTCGGCATAATAATTACCAGGGCAACCGCAACAACACAACAACCACAACAATAATACTAACAACATCAAGCTCTACGAGTCTCTATTATTCGAAGTCTACGAACTCAACAATAATTCATCAATCCTTTCTTTATTCCAAAATCCTTAATCAAGCAAGCAACGAAGTATAACCTAAACTGAGGGCTCTCCATCAAGGAATTTTGTGGTTATCTGATCAGGGCATAGATGATGCTATTATTGAAATTGACTCCAATCTTATTTGTGATTGGTTTACTAAAGGCTTCCATCCTCCTTGGAAATGCATTTATATTTATCGTGACATCCTTCGTCTGCTAAGTGATAAGAGGTTTGTGTTCAAGCACTGTTTTCGTGAAGCAAATTCAGTAGCTGATGGGTTAGCCAACTATGCTTGTAGTTCTAGAGCAAACTTTTATTTTTTAACTCCTAGTTCTCTCCCTCCGTTTGTTAAGGGATCTGTTATTCTGGATTCTAGGGACACTCCGTATGTTAGAATTTCTTAAGCTGTATTTCTTTTTCGAGGTTAGGCTCCTTTGTCCTCCCATTTATAAGGGCCAGGCTGGTTGTCCCCTTAAGTTTGTATTTCTTTTTTTATTTAATAAAATTTAGCAGGGTGCCGCCCCTGTTTCTCTAAAAAAAAGTATAACCTAACATCATTCGTAGGGACAATTATATATATTTCTCCCAATAAAAGTCATGAATATCATCGCTAACGCATCCTACATGCTTTACTCTTCCAATTCAACTCGTAAAACACACAAAGCATTATAGTTACTTACCTTCACCGCAAATCCACCACAAAATCAAGGGCTTATGGTGGAAATACTCTTCTTGACAAGCTCTACGCTTTTACGGAGTCCAATCGTCGAACTCACACTCGATCCAAGCCCGAATCAAGCTTTCTCTCTCTCAAAACTTTACTTTCTCTCTCTAAAACGTGGGAGAAGAGATGGGGTGATGATTCCTCAATAGATCGGACGATCCTTTCAGTTAGAATCATTCTCCTCATCGCCCTCTACGCTATGGCGAAGACGGATCGTCGATCCGACTTCAAACGCTCAAGATATCGCGATTTCTTTCTCTACTCTCTCATCTCTCTCTCTTCTTTCTCTCTCTCTAAAATCTGGCTTGGGAAGAGAATAATGAGGGAGAAAAGGGTTAGGTTTTGTTATTAATACCATGGGTAAGTGTTTGGTCCAATCCCGAGCTTGTTTGAGCATTTTAAACCACTTAAAGATGTTAAAAACCGAGAAATAACGAAAACCGGACGAACAGAGTGTCCGACTTCGCACGGCCGCGTCAAGGAATGTGCACGGCCGTGTCACTCTCGCACGGCCGTGCCAAGGAAAGACACACGGCCGTGCAAAACATTCTGGAATTTCTGTCCTCTATACGCACGGCCGTGCCAAGGAAAGGCACACGGCCGTGCAACATCAACAGGGTCCAGTTCTGCATCTTTTTACCCTATTTCCTAAGTTTGATCACTTGGCCACTCTTAGGTGTGATTATACAACACTTATAACACATCTTAATGATATCATGGATCGCATATTAAGGTGTTAGGTCCGAGGGGTTGCTCAGTGTATAGGCTAGATGGGGGGGTGAATAGCCTATACTTGATGTATTAAAAATTTCATCCAATTTTAACATTTAAGTTGAAGAGTAGATGAAATGATTAATAGGTCATCTTCCTTATTCTGACTGCTTAGCCGAAGATAGAGACATCGGACGTCCTTGATCAGCAGAAGTAGAATGTGCAGACGGAAGACTTTTGTTAAACTTAGCTGATGAAAATGAATTTGAGCAGCGGAAGAATAAACAACATAAGTTTAACAATTTAGATTAAAGTAACTGTAAAGATTTGATATGAAGGAGAGCTTTAACAGTTGACTAAAATCTGTATTAGATGCATCATTTGCTTTCCTTAAACAGATTGCACAAGATAAGACAAATTATACAAGAAAGAGAAATCAAGGCTGAATGTAACAAACATATATATTATATTAAAATTCAGCAGAGGTTTACTCAAAGGCAAACATGCTTAGTACATCAACCTAGACTCTCTAACTTAGCAATCTCCTGAGGTAGAAGGAAAGTGAGATGGGATACCGGAAGACTTATATTAGAACTCTAATCCTAGCAGTTCCTAACAACCTTGGAGGTCGAAGGAAAGTGCTAGTGTTAGAGTGATGTGAGAAGAGAATATTAGGTGTTGTTCAAATAGCAAGTATTTGAACAACCGAGTCTAAGCACTCGACCAAATATGATGACAACTTATTGCATAATCGGCACGACTTATAATGTAGTATAAGTCGCCGATATGAATGCAATCTGGACATGTAAGTTCGCTCTTCATCGGACATCTTCAAGCTTGATCGGCTTCAACGATCGTAAGATACTTGGTCTCTTTCTTGGATGATGAAGTTGAGGCCATGAAGAGACCGAGTTCTTCGAAGGAAGAAGAACTCAAATCAACAACAAGGTTGTTGATCAAGCGAGCTTCTCGGCTTTTGGATTTTCTTCTCTCTCTCTCACAAAGTGTTTGTTCTTACACTTGTGATTTCTCACTCTAAAGGAGTGGTTCGGATTGAAGAAATGAAGATCAATACCACAACCTTTCTCAAGCATAAGCATACACGGTTTGTGTGTTCTAGTGCTTGTGCTCTCTCTTGTCTTTGTTTTGAAATGAGGATGAGAGTCTTCTTATATAGCCGGAGAAGAAGAGGTGACCGTTGGTGTATTGAATAGGTTTATGCCCGTTGGTGATCTGAATCTCATAATGTAGAGTACATCTTTGGATTTGTTGGGCAAAGACCTTCGATTAGGTTTAAGTCTTGAAGATGGTCCGTGAGACAGTGGACGATTTGGACGTGTCGAGCTTAGCCTGGATGCGGTGATTGATGTGGACGTATCATTGCTTTGATCGTAGTGCGGCGTCCGTGCTTGGCCTTTTGTGGAAATGAAACTTTGAAGACCCCAAACACTGTTCGAAGAGGAAATGTCCATTGGATAATCGTGAAGGCGCGACATCGATGCGTATCTTGGATTTGTCGACGATCTTGTAACGGATCTATTTTGGCTTGAAGTGCGTTGAGTAACGACCGATGTATCTCGTGATCTTACGGTTTCTCGGCTTGTTCGATGAGGATTTGGCCGATTCGAGATCGCCATTATAGAACTGCGATGTAGAAACCGCCGATGGTCACGATGTTCCTCTTGAATAAATAGCTTCTCTGCTTGCTCGATGAAGTGCTTTGGCGGATACGAGAATCGCCGATATAGAACTGCGATGTAGAGATGGCTATTTAGGCGTCATAGCGAAGGGAAATGTCGCTAGTGAGACATCTGCCGATGATCACGTCACCGGCAATTGAAGAGCTTGATTCATATGAAAGTTTGTCATCACTTTGGTAGGACAAAGACTCGGATATGTACAAAGACTTCCTAGTCTAATGACCTATGCATTGTTTCAACAAGCGCCACACTAACCGTGCGCGCCCTTTTAGCCACTTGTGAAACATGCGTTGTAATGGGAACAAGCAAATCAACGTGTTGGAATATGCATACATATATATCACTGATTTAGCATATTCCTAACAATCTCCTCCTATTTGCTTGGGACCATTACTACAATTGACTTATACATATAGCTCTTTAAAGCGGTTGTTCAATCCTTAGTAATAACATGCCACTACTTGAATATTCATTTTATATCAAGGCATGCCCTAGGTTGAACTTACAAGCGATAGCGTATGTATAGTCATCTATTGCTAAGTATTTACGACTCAATAAATGAAAGAACAAATACGAAGCAATTAAAGAAAGTTTTAGGCAATTGGTAATATTACCTTAAGAATGTGATTGTTGCATTGGATGATCGAAAAATGTTGCTTAAGCAAGAATTAGAAAGTATAAGTATCTTGTTCATGTTGTTCTTAATCGAATTGATTAAGCATCTTCATCGATGATTTTAAAAGTTTGTGAAGGATAGGTAGAGTTTTATAATAGACAACTATAATAGTCATATAGTATTTTGCTGTATGGGTAGATACACAATCTCTCCTCCTTACTAGTTGTCTATCTCTCCTCCTTACTAGTTGTCTATCTCTCCTCCTTAATAGTTCACACTTTGGGGGGGGCATTACAACGTCACAATCTCTCCTCCTTAATGAATATTGTTCTCAATAGTGTTAATCCTACTATAATTTCTTGAGGCCTAACTTCCTTCATAATCACTTGGGGCCATTACTTTCTTATTATAATTTCATAATCACTTGGGGCCATTAATTTCATATTACAATCTCTCCTCCTTAATGGTCACAAGTTAAAGAAAGATTGATAGTGATCAAATGAATTATGAGTTGTGACAGGTAGAGAGCAGGAAGTTTGGTTTTGTTAGACACTGTCATTTGAGAAATGCTGAATTGATTTAGCTTGATGTACTTCTGCAGAGAATATAGACCGTATCGAGTAAATACAGTCCCTCGTCATATTTGCAGATTCTTAGTGTGCAGATAGCGTATAATGCACAGTTTTCATGTATAAGACATACATAAAAATAATAGGATATCGAGGTGAGGAATTGTGTTTCATTGCTTGTAAGGAGATTTTACAAGAATGTAGTGTGACAAGCTTTATTTTGTAATAGGAGTGGCAAATAGGGTAAGCTGTTTAATTAGTGATACCAATTGGTGAGTAGTAAAGCATTCAAAATAGTCTTCTCCTTAAGGTATATCAAGTCAAAACAGGCAAGTATGGTTGAGTCTTATGCTGACTTTTGTTGGATGCATGAGATATACATCTAAAATATGAGATGTAAGGTCTGCCTACAAGGTATTGCTGAAGTTCATCAAGAAAGTAAACTGCAGGCATGAACGAGTATGTACCAGGACAAATTTTGAATACTTAATTCAAAAGAAAATGGCAAATGTAGATAAACAGATGTTCACAAAATTAAACACGTTACCTATTTATCATAATAAAACAAAAGAGGATTAGTTTGATAAACCATAGACCTAGCTAGTCATCCTAATGAGGTAGAGTTAAAGAATGAAGGTCTGCTGATTCTAATCGAAGGGAACATTGACCGGATTTGACTTGGCGTTTTTGGTGAAGCTCCTCGAGATGAGGGTTGCTCGAGGTGAGCATTTGAGGCGATGGGAGCGGGTGCGAGTAGCGGTAATGTCTCTTGTGGGAATCCAAGGGATGAAATTGGATACATCGTTTCTGGGGTCTCGAAGGCGATTCCTTACACGACGAGAGATTCGACGAGGTCGTTGAATCATTGGAGTAGGAGGAGTGGCAAGAAGAATCATCATCCGTTGACGCCATTCAGTGTGGGAAATGGGTCGATGAGGAGGACTAGGCAGATTTGGTGAACACATGATGCAAATGACTGTAATGGTGGAGAAATTTTGAGGTACTCGAAGTCGTGTCTGTAGTTGGAGATACCAATTTTATACAACTTTTTGAATTTTTGAGAAGATGAAAGGGTTTCTTGATTAGAGGAATGGGAAAAGACATTTTGGGGGCTTAAAGAAGTGAGTGCATTTAATGACATAGTAATGATAGTCTGATTTGGTATTATGTCATCATGCTTAGTGTAATTATGGCTAGTACATAGGCAGTCTAGAAGATATGTATATTAATATTATTTTCAAACAAGAGGTTTAAAATTAATTTGTGACCAGATTAATTTGATTGCCTTTATTGTGGTATTACTGGGTACAACTGCTTCTAGAAATAATATGAGCTGTTATTTTACTTCAAGCGAATTGTTTGAGTAAATTAATCAAAAATAGAACAGCATTGGTTGTTTAAGGACGAATTGGGGACAAAATAACTTGACCAAGCCATATGGCACAGTTGTACATGACACATATGTGGAAGTTTTTAGATGAATGTGTCTTAAGATTGTTTGATACCAATCTTGAAGTCTGATACCAATTTTGAGAGATTTGATGAGTCTTTTAATGAATGAAGACACTATCAGCAGGTTGTATTAGGTATTTGCTAAAGTAGGAACTGCTGATATCAATTGTTATGTCTATTATTGGTAGTGTGATTAATATCAGCTAAGGTAAGGACAGCTGATACCAATTGAATAGACTCTATTTATAATGGACATCAATCTATTTAAGATTAATAAAGCTTAGTAAGAATATTAAATAGACCAAGTATGTGAGATATTGAATGTGTACCTGAAGTGATGTCCGTTCTTCTTTCTGTTCAACAGATCTAGGCATTCTACACCAAAGGAAGAGATCTGCAGACCAGACTTGTTCTGAAGAGAGTGAGACGTAGCCTATATACAGCAGGGGTCATATCGGTGTTCACTCTGAGGAAACTTAATATTTGAAAATATTAGTCTTCCTAAGAATTCTTGAATGTCTGACTATCTTGAGGATAGGTCGAGTTACTAGAGATTTTTAACAACATCCTTTTAGACTAAGAACCACATGATAAGATCTAACAGAATGTTTTGAATTCAATCTGTATACCAATTAGCTGTTGAGCCATTATAATGGGAACAACTAATCAAGCCTTTATAACTACAATCTCATAAGGTACACAAGATTTTGTAGTTGTCGTAACTAAGAACACAAAGTGCTGTTGAATTGTCTTGAAAGGTTCGATTTAGCAGACACCGTTGTTCAAAGCAGATTTACTAATAATCTTGACCTTTTAATCATGAAGGATAGAGATTGAGTAATAGCAGATTCCTTGATAGGTTGACATGAAGGTCATGAAACCTGATCTGCCTATTTGTTAAGAGACTATAGGTTTTGCGTAACTTGAATTTACTCATTGTGAAAAGATTAAATTCTGAAAGGCAATTATCATGGTGTCTAAGGATGAAAGTTAAGCAGTAGTAGAAGACCATAACTTGATGTAGCAGATTGTTCAAGAATGGTTTGCTGATGGGATGTCAGCAGAGTTTGTGTCTCGGTAGAGTGATCATTTCATTAAGAACAATTCTTTTAATCACCAGAATAAAATGGAGATAATAAAGAATAATAAGTTTGATCAACACACTTAACACATTAGTTCATGCTATCAAAGGAATGCAGACAAGTAGATAAGCATGAGAAAAGTTGCGAGCTTGTATTCAATAATCCAAGTAGTTTTACACGGTGTGTTGCAAGGATCACTGATTACAAGAACAATACAACTGGATTTTTGATGACTGCAGATTACATGAGAAAGATACATAATGATTCAATTTACGTAAAGAAATACATGTTACAAATTTGTGTCCTATAGGTCCTAATCCTAGACATTAGATGAAGAGTCATCGGTCAAGGATTTAGAAGGAGTTGGATGATAAGAAGATGGCCGTGTTCTTTTGATCTCCTCCAACTCTCGGGAGGCGTAACATATTCACTTCTTCGGGTCATTAAAGAATCATCGAAGAGTGATGGCCACGAGGATGTCTGTTTGACCATGAATCCCCTTTGATAGACGAGGGATTGATGGCGACTATTAGCGATTCGTCATCCTCATCAATTCCATATTAGCTACTTAATTCAGAACCGAATTATCGCATCGGCCATCTTTGAGGTGATGGTCGGCATACCTACATATAACCGTAAGACTTGTTGCACATGGCAATATATTAAATGTTTTCCAAACATTTGACATTTCTTTTCGGCATCTTTTCGTGAAGTTCAAGTATGCAAGCGACTTCCAAAAGTGGAATGAGTATGTGCTAATTGATTTTCCCTGATTCATCTGTAGACATTTTAGAGTATCAATGAGATTGATAGCTAAAAGTTAGAAGAGAGAATGAAATCACTTTTGCGGCATTAATTGATGGTTTTCTATCTTACTTTTAAAACTAATTGACTAAAAATGTTCTTAAGTGTTCGACAATCATGGTTTGCAAGATATAAATCATGCATGATGGCAAACTTCTATGATTATCTGACGAGACAAAAGAAGATCTCTTTATCAATTGTTTTCTCAACAAGATTTTGGAACCATAATTAATGATTTCGGTACACAAGACTTGATGCAATTTCTCTCATGTTTGTAAACCGTGTATTGAAAAAGATTTTGGAAATAATTTTCACATTTATGAATGATTTTGGAAATACATTATTGAGAGAAATTTAGATCAACTCTTGTGAAGTAACAAATAAAATCGAAACAACATTGAATGAATATGAAGGAATCATACCCCGTTGTTAAGGAATTGTCTTGATCCAATCTTAGGACTTGGATTTAGTAACATTTGTGAGATTTTGAATCATCGATTTGTAACTAGTGTAATCTATAGGGCTTGTGAGTTTTGTCATAGTAGAGATTGGATGAAGAAGGAGCTCTACTTATACTCACGGAGGTTAGGCGAAGGATACTCAATAATGGAGCTTTCCGTTGAGTTGTCCTTCGATCACGCCTTGGCAGGATAGGTGTGAAGTCTAGATATTCTCAAGATTCTTGGTAAGGATTGATGTTGACTGTCTTGTCGTTTTCCAAGATTTTGAAAATAGTCTTAACTTTAATCGGTCAAACTTGAAAAGTGTGCCTCCACCTTTAATAGACTTGAGAGAGTAGGTCTTTAAAGGGTTTTTACTTCTATAAGTCAGCACATACAACCGAGCTTATGAAGTGTTGGTTGCGATATGGAAATTCACCAACCGGGGTTTTAAAAACATTTGAAACCACCGATAAGAAAAATGCCGATTTGTTTTTGAAAACCATTTGCATAAAACAAGTCATACAATCAATACATATAAATCAATAAAAGTGCAAGATGACAGTTATTATGCATTATGTCCGATAATATGTATGAGCATATCAATTCGCAGACATGAGCACAGTCATTAGAAAGCAAATAGCTAACTTTTGTGTATTCATGAGAGAGGTCTTTATCAACTCCTTTGGACTTATCGCAGATTTTTCACTTCATTGTTATAAAGTCCAGCAGTGAGGATTTTGACCTTGAGTGAGTGAAGGACATGAGTGAATTCTCATGAGTGATCGCGCCCTTCATGAATCGCCAGCCATGTTACTATCTGCCGATGGAGAGAGGTGTTGCATGATTGACCTTTTCGTCATATGAGTTCCCGCCTAAAGTACTCATAGAGAAAATTAGCAACATTTATGAGCTAAAAATAGCTCTAGAAATCCAATAATACAAATGAGACTTAATAAGCATGACAAAAGAATTATTATTCAAAATACAGCTTATAAGTGTAACCCAAAGTGTTAAGAGATTAGGAGCTGGAGTTACTTCCTCATTAAACTCTTTGAACGCGTCTGCTCATAGTTGTTGAAGCACCGGTTCTAATACCGAGCATAGGTTCTTTGAGTGTATTCTTGCTCCGAGGCTTTTCATTGAAGGAAGACAAATTCATCATTGATGTCCTTAGGCCAAGAACTTACAATCTCGGTGATTTTGAAGATGACATATCTTTGATTTCCTTTGAATTTCCTTTGAAACTCTTCTTATTTCCTCTGCTCTAAACTTTTATAAAAAGTTTTCTTGAGAAGGTGTTGGATTGGAACAATCGTTAGCCTTATGTCAAGAGAGCATGTTTTTGGAAGGGATTCTAAGTAATTCATCTATCAAATATGAGTTTAACCCATTTGCCAAAGAAGATACCAAGATTTAAGAAAGATTTATGAGGCATGCATAATCCTTAGCAAGTCAACCTCCACTATAATACTTCTTTTCATAATATCAATGTAATTCTGATATATGATGGATTTTCTTATAGTGATCACATTGTCATCACAATATTCTTTCTCACATGTTTTTGAAAACAAAATTTATTTTGATTTGGAGAAAGTTTTCAAAAGGCTTCCGGGTTTCTCCAAAAGGTTTTTGTGAATAAAAGATTTTGAAAAGACTCCTTTTGACTATGCATCTAATCGAGCAGCAGGATCTAAACTCTCGTGTTGTTAAGCCTGGAATAAAGTTAACAGTACTTGTTCGATACCAATTGTTAGGTCCGAGGGTTGCTCGGTATAGGCTAGAGGGGGTGAATAGCCTATACTTGATGTATTAAAAATTTCATCCAATTTTAACATTTAAGTTGAAGAGTAGATGAAATGATTAATAGGTCATCTTCCTTATTCGGCTTAGCCGAAGATAGAGACATCGGACGTCCTTGATCGCGAAGTAGAATGTGCGACGGAAGACTTTTGTTAAACTTAGCCGATGAAAATGAATTTGAGCAGCGGAAGAATAAACAACATAAGTTTAACAATTTAGATTAAAGTAACTGTAAAGATTTGATATGAAGGAGAGCTTTAACAGTTGACTAAAATCTGTATTAGATGCATCATTTGCTTTCCTTAAACAGATTGCACAAGATAAGACAAATTATACAAGAAAGAGAAATCAAGGCTGAATGTAACAAACATATATATTATATTAAAATTCAGCAGAGGTTTACTCAAAGGCAAACATGCTTAGTACATCAACCTAGACTCTCTAACTTAGCAATCTCCCCGGAGGTAGAAGGAAAGTGAGATGGGATACCGGAAGACTTATATTAGAACTCTAATCCTAGCGCTCCTAACAACCTTGGAGGTCGGTGAAGGAAAGTGCTAGTGTTAGAGTGATGTGAGAAGAGAATATTAGGAGTTGTTCAAATAGCAAGTATTTGAACAACCGAGTGCTAAGCACTCGACCAAATATGATGACAACTTATTGCACAATCGGCACGCTTATAATGTAGTATAAGTCCGCCGATATGAATGCAACTGGACATGTAAGTTCGGCTCTTCATCGGACATCTTCAAGCTTGATCCGCTTCAACGATCGTAAGATACTTGGTCTCTTTTTGGATGATGAAGTTGAGGCCATCGAAGAGACCGAGTTCTTCGAAGGAAGAAGAACTCAAATCAACAACAAGGTTGTTGATCAAGCGAGCTTCTCGGCTTTGGATTTTCTTCTCTCTCTCTCTCACAAAGTGTTTGTTCTTACACTTGTGATTTCTCACTCTAAAGGAGTGGTTGGATTGAAGAAATGAAGATCAATACCACAACCTTTCTCAAGCATAAGCATACACTTTGTGTGTTCTAGTGCTTGTGCTCTCTCTTGTCTGTTTTGAAATGAGGATGAGAGTCTTCTTATATAGCCGGAGAAGAAGAGGTGACCGTTGGTGTATTGAATAGGTTTATGCCCGTTGGTGATCTGAATCTCATAATGTAGCGAGTACATCTTTGGATTTGTTGGGCAAAGACCTTCGCTAGGTTTAAGTCTTGAAGATGGTCCGTGAGACAGCCGGCGATTTGGACGTGTCGAGCTTAGCTGGATGCACTGATTGATGTGGACGTATCTTTGCTTTGATCAGTGCGGCGTCCGTGCTTGGCCTTTTGTGGAAATGAAACTTTGAAGACCCCAAACACCGTTCGAAGAGGAAATGTCCATTGGATAATCGTGAAGGCGCAGACATCGATGCGTATCTTGGATTTGTCGACGATCTTGTAACGGATCTATTTTGGCTTGAAGTGCGTTGAGTAACGACCGATGTATCTCGTGATCTTACGGTTTCTCGGCTTGTTCGATGAGGATTTGGCCGATTCGAGATCGCCATTATAGAACTGCGATGTAGAAACCGCCGATGGTCACGATGTTCCTCTTGAATAAATAGCTTCTCTGCTTGCTCGATGAAGTGCTTTGGCGGATACGAGAATCGCCGATATAGAACTCGCGATGTAGAGATGGCTATTTAGGCGATCATAGAAGGGAAATGTCGCTAGTGAGACATCTGCCGATGATCACGTCAGCTGGCAATTGAAGAGCTTGATTCATATGAAAGTTTGTCATCACTTTGGTAGGACAAAGACTCGGATATGTACAAAGACTTCCTAGTCTAATGACCTATGCATTGTTTCAACAAGCTGCCACACTAACCGGTACGCAGCCCTTTTAGCCACTTGTGAAACATGCGTTGTAATGGGAACAAGCAAATCACTGTGTTGGAATATGCATACATATATATCAGCTGATTTACAGGCATATTCCTAACATAAGGCATAATTAATCTAATAATTCTTATAAGTATAAAACGGAATCATGAACTAAAACATAATTCAACTAACATGTTACTACAACAAGTCTAACATGTAAATCACGCATAACATAAACAAATCACACGTACGAGGGTTCAGTGTGTTACATCCTTTCCTCCTTAAAAGAATTCGTCCGCGAATTCAGGGATTGTATATTCATGGGGCATACATACATTACAACAAGGCTGTACCATAGCCTACTTAATCAAACCAATGTCGATAGTGAGTGAAA
The DNA here is from genome assembly GCA_016624345.1 of Platycodon grandiflorus. Lineage (NCBI taxonomy): Eukaryota > Viridiplantae > Streptophyta > Magnoliopsida > Asterales > Campanulaceae > Platycodon > Platycodon grandiflorus. The sequence continues at coordinate 58,847,885 of CM028361.1, read as the reverse complement.
GCTTAACGAAAAAGGCGAGTTGGTCCAGCTTAGAGGTCGTCAACCTCAAGTAACATTCACACGCGAGGTTCTCAACGGTTCGGCATAATTTCGAGACATAATCGATCTCGAGGTTCCATTGCGAGACTAATTACCGTCCCCAATCAAGTTCACAATCAAATCACATCTTATAGAGTCATACTAACTCATCCCATATACATCTCAACGTCACGCTTCCACAGCGCAAAACTCATTTTCAACTGTCCGTGGTACATTTTCAACAAATAGCCACGGAGAATTCCGCCATAAACTAGGTTCGGGCTTATACGACTGTAACACCCCGACCCTACTTCCTTCCTGGTTAACTCATAATCATTTCTTATCAACCTTAAAACCCTCGGAGAGTGAGGTGTCATGCTTGTTAAGCGTGACGTGTTGAGTCGAGGACCGTATTTGACTCGCGTTTAACTCGTGGTGAGTTGCGCTTTGTTCCTTTCTCCATTTGAGACTATTCTCGACCTTGATTAACATTCGTGTACGATGTTCATTTTTCCCCGTCCCATTGACCTAATATTGGTTTAGACTCCTTCACGATGGATGATCACGTTGATCTTGTCGTTAACTCGCACACCGAGTCATTTTGAGTGTTTCGTATGGTCCAATTGGTACTCAAACCTTTATATGGTCATTGCGTGAATGTTACGTTGAACTTCTAGCGTTGTTTTCGGACCTTTCGGGAACCTTTCTCGAGTATTTCGACCTTCCCAAAGACTTAGAATCACTTCGGGATCATTTAGGACCATTTCGGGGTGTTTGAGCATTTTCGGAGAGTTTGAAGAATCGGACACAAAGCGATCGCCCGGGAAGACAAAGCGATCGCCCGTGACAGAGTACAAAGCGATCGCCTTGATTAGGCGGGCGATCGCCCCCGTCTCTCTCGTCGGTTTTCGTCTTTCTCGGTTTTAACATTTTTAAGTGGTTTAAAATGCTCAAACAAGCCCGGGATTGGACCAAATACTTACCCATGGTATTAATAATAAAACCCAACTCTATTTTCTCCCTCATTCTCACCCCCAAACCAGAAAATAGAGAGAGAGAGTCTAGAGAGAAAGGAGAGAGAGAAGAGGAAGAATTCGCGATATCTCGTTCGTTCGAGTCGAAATTCGAGCCGTCTTCGCGGAGCGTAGCTAGCGCGAGGGAACGTTTCCAACCGAAAGGATCATCCGATCCGTTGAGGAATCACCACCTCATCTCATCTCCCACGTTTTAGAGAGAGAAAGTGAAGTTTTGAGAGAGAGAAAGCTTGATTCAAGCTTGGTTCGAGTTTGGGAACGTCGATTGGACTCCGTAGCGGCGTAGAGGTCGTAGAAGAGTACATTTCCACCCGAAGCCCTTGGATTCGTGGAGGATTTGCGTTGTGTGGTAAGTTACTAATCTCCTTCTTAGATTTTGAGCATCGTAGAGTAGTATCGCGATGTTTACGTGTTATCTATGTGCATATGAACTCCTACATGCTATACTTGTGCAATGTGATACTCTAGCATGTTAAATGACGTGTATAGATGAATTGTGGTTGATTTGTGGTCTCCGAATACTAGAGACTTGTGGAGTTCATTGTGTACCCGTTGTTGCTATTATTATGACGATTGTTGTCTTCGAGTAGTAGAGACTCCTCGAGATTGGGTTGTGATTATTGTTGTTGTTTCCCGAGTTACGACTCGTGGGTTTACGTTATAGTTGGGTTCCGGCATTATAGTCGCCGATGACTTGATTTAGTTCTATTGAGCATGTGTAGTCCTTTGAGATTTTTATCGTTAGAACTCTCACGATGACTCGTGAGATTTATATGGGTAACATATACCCCGAATGTTGATTATTTTGGTTGACACCGTTAACTAAGGTTAATGTTATGGTTCATCCGAGGTTTAGTTATTGATGACCAACTCTAGCGGCGTTGTATAAGACGTAAAGATTATACGTCGTGTAATGTGGTAATGTGTAGTATAAACCTATATTGGTTGTATTGTAGTCTCCTACGATGTAGGATGACGAATTATTGACATCATGACCCGATGGAACTCGACTTGGGTTGACTTGGTCAAACATTACCGACTATGGTGTGCGGTGAATCGTTGACTTAACCTTACGCCTTAGCAAGGGATTAATTATCCACGTTGGTCTCCCTTAAGTGTTATCGTCTAGTGATGCCCATAGTACGCGACATTTCATATGAGACGAACAGTCTCAATCATCGGATCTCGAGTTAGTTATATTCTAGGTAGTATGACACGCCTTGGGCATCGTTCCATTTCGGGCGATGTGATTTGTAGGAGTCGTAATATATTTAACATACGACGGGAATGAGGTGGATTATATATACATGAGATGGAGTGTATTGTGATCGTAGGATACCGTAGAAATCCTAAGTTGAACGCGTTAGTGGCATTGAATTATGTTTGTAAGTACGAGTAGGCTTACATGTGTTATGGTTATTAAGTCTAGCGTTGGCGGACTTGGGTGATGTGTGGTATTTGTGATTGTTCTAGTAAGCAATAGGACAATCATCCTACTTTGATGATTGATTGTGTGTTTAGTATTTACAAGCACATTGTGTTGATTTGGTATGTGATTCAATAGAACACATTATGGTTTGATTTCATTGGGTTGTGATTCAATAGAACACATCATGATTTGGTTTATTAAGTTGTGATTCAATAGAACACACTTAGATTAGTTTGGCATAAGTAAACATCTACTTGTGCATTGCATCGAGTCCAGTGGCATATGTGCATTGGAGGTGTATTGACGCTCGGTTATTGCGGGAGCGGGGGCTTCGTAATAGCCGAAGGCCAATACTGGGCCTCGCCCTACCGTTGGCCACGGTAGGGGTTTCTCTAGTCCCACGGTTGAACGGAATAAACGGCGTGCATTGTCGACATTGTTTTGTATGCATTGGGATACGGACACCGGTCCCTTGTGATACCTATAAGTGGCTAGAGCCGTATTGTCTCGGGTCGTAGGGGATCGAGCGATACGTCGACGTGGATACGGAAATGGTCCACCACGGGTACTTGTAGATCGTGCTTGCGATCGGGTACATTTATCGTTGGGTACTTGTAGATCGTGCTTGACGCGATCGGGTACATTTATCGTTGGGTACTTGTAGATCGTGCTTGACGCGATCGGGTACATATATTTTCTTGGGATACGAGCACCGGTCCCTCGTGATTTGTGTACGGCAGCGGCAAAGACAATCATCTATCTATGTTTTATGTTCGGTATTGAGAGATGTGTCCGGCATCGACGGCACGCTTATTTATTATGGTTCTCGGAGCAGCGAGAATCTATTATCATTATTACCTTGTTGGATAGCAGAGGCATCCTTGATAGTTACGTGGAGCGGCAGACGATCGTTTACTACGGCTTCATGGAGCGATAAGGTCGGAAGTGTTTCAAGGGATTTCGGAGGTGTACCTCGAATCCACCGTATCCACCTTTATGTGTTTACTTTGAGCTTTATGTGCTTCCTATATGAACGAATGTTGGTCGTGGTCTCCAACCGGTGCATGACGGTTGGCGGCTCGAGCCTCTCGTGAATATAGGGTTGGTTGTCTTATGTGCTACCTGTTTATTTTCTTGCTATTCTTATGTGCATAATGCCATGCCATATTGTTTCATTAGTAGCTTCTTGGGTCATTCGACTCATCCCTTCCATATTTGTTTTCCTTAGTTGCGGGATACGTTTCGGCGCGGTGAGGCTCTAGTTTGAAGATCCTCTAGTTGTACCTAGTTAGTATTTTATATTTATTTCATGTATGTGTGAGATCGTGGGTTAAACTGAGTTATGCAAACTTAGTATGTCGGGTAGAGATTCTTGTATTTTCTATTCTTGTATTTGGTGCCGACTTGTGGAGTCGTGCGGTGGTACTATTGTTAAAATTCCAGTTTTCTTAGTTGTTGTGGCCGTATGCCCATTGGTATTTTACTATTGGTGTTTCCCGAGCGTTGGCTCGCGGTGTTGTAGTTGTTGTTGTTCTCCGGCGCTTGTTTAGCCGTGGAGGTTATATTTATGTTGTTGGGATTTTGTAAATCGAGCTTTGAGGCTCAAGTTCATTCGTTACTCCGCTGCCTTGTTTTTAGTATTCCGCTGCTTTGGTTTTGGTTTCGAGCTTTTGTGGCTCGCTTTAATTAGTCTTTCTTCGGTTTGGCGCTCCGAGTTGGGGTTCAACATCGAATCTCGGACTCGGGTCGTCACAGTTGGTATCAGAGCTTAAGTTAGCTGTCCGCCAGGATAGGATCCTCGGCTTAGGTGATTTGGGTATTGGGTTTAGCGTTTAACGTCGAGTTTTGTGTTAGGTTTACCTTGGATATTGGTAAATTATAGAGATGGTCCATGTAGGACTGGATTAGTTAAGTTCTTACGCTCATGAGAGCGAAGATTAACGGTTTGTAGTCGGTTATTTCCCCTTGTGGAATTAGTGAGTGCGCTTTAAGTCCTCACTAGAGTGTTGACGACTAAGTAAGAGTCGTTTGATAAGTTTAGTAGCGAGATTTGACCATTGTAGGTTGTCTCGTTGATTCTGAGTAGTATAGTCGAGAGGTTTTAGGGAACGTCTTAGGCTTGATATTAGCGATCATCTGAGGAAATAGAGGTAGAAGACCCGAGATTCTGGGTCACGAATCCACTAGTGTTTATCGTGGAGTGTCGGGTTACGATAGTGCGAGTGTATAAGTCCGTACGTACTAGACACTTTATTTTTCTCATATCACATCATGGAATGCGACATTTGTGCATACTAGAGACATTGTGTCACACAGGTGCATTTGCTTGTATTTGATACTTATGTGCATGAGACCGACTCTAAGGGCATACTTGTAATCACTTATCCCTAACGCCCAGTGACGGTAGCTTTTGAAGCCACTTGAAGGGCCCCGATTTGGTTGTCAAGAGATATTCGTCAAGACTAAGTTGATAGCATGATAGATAGAAATTGTCGACCCTATTACCAACCGAAATGGACAAGTAAATGGAATAGTATGCTTGAACAAGTTGTGTACCTTGTGTTTGGATTGTGTATCGTTTCTCGTGTATTGGTTTGATTTGATTTGATATTGTGAGCCGTTGTGCTTAGTTGAACATGAGTATTTCGGGTATGCTATTAGCCCTTGTGACTTGTATATTGTCACGTGTGTTATATGTTTGTTTCGCCTTAGAGGTATCGAATTGATTTGTCACCTCGGCGGTGAGCGTGTGATTTCTATATTGTATGCGACGTGATGTAGACCGGATACATTGTATTAATTCAGTCTTGCCTTATAGACTTTTGCGATACGAATAGATCGTGTCACCTTGCGCATGTGCCCTTTGGCATAGTGAGATGGTTATCATTAGGACCCTACATGCATGTTATATGTGTTGGGTTGAGAGTTTAGAACGTTATATTGATAAGTATGCCTCCGTTGATTCACTTAATGTGTTTCACTTCCCATTAGAGATTTAACGTCTCTATTGTATGCTGTAGCGATGGCGCGAACTAGAAAGACCGCAAGGATGTCGGTTATGCATCCGACCGTATTTCAACTCGGACACGCACCGCGAGCGAGAGAACTTGAGGACCAACTGAATGTGGCCCTAGGTGAGACACCCGAGTGGAGCAAGTGTCCCCACCGAACCCTCGCACCAACCCAAGACTCTAACAGAGCGAGTCAAGGCTAAAGGGTGAGACCTTGTAATTGAATCCGTAAGAGTCATGTTCATCGTGACTTATTCTATTATTTATTTGTCTCCTTGTTATCGGACTACCTTTGTACTCGATTGGGTACTCGTCCGTTAGAATACTATATCTCGTAGTTGATCGTGGATGTAATCATTGAGAGTGTGTTACACTCTATGTTTCGCTAGCATGTGTAGTATATGGTATTGGTGTCCCAAGATACCGATCCGTTCCATCGAATGTATTTAGAGTTTGAAACTCTTATTATCATTTATGTTGACTTTGTGACTTATTGACATGAGTAGTCGCATCGCGAGCATGTTGACTTGCGATTTCGTTGACCCTTTATTTTGTCGACTTTGGATGTAGCCGTAGTATCGTTATGCACGACGAGTCCTATGACTCGCGTGACTCGAGGTGTTGCATTTATTGCACCCTTTGATTCAAGCCTATTTCCTTGATGATAGGACGTCTACGTGTAACCTTGGAACCTTAAGGTTGTGTTAGCCCGGACTTAATTGATCGCGGGATTTCCCGTGAGTGATCGTTGAGAGTTGTACCACGGGAAGTGGAGATTTGTTTAGCGGGCGTGGTGGTGGTATGTGTTCGAAAGGAGTCGTATGACACTTTGAAGTATACTCTGAACTTGGACTTGACTAGAGACGGTTGTTGGTCTCGTAATGAAACCCCGAGATTTCTCATGTCTCGAAATTATATCAATTCGTTAGATATTTCGCATGCGTACACTACTTGAGGTTGATGACCTCTAACTTGGACCAACTCCCTTTATTCGTTGGACTTTCCCTCTCTATCGGTAGAATTATGATTGCATAGGCTATGGTATAGCCTTGTTGCGATATATGTTTTCCCCGTGAACGTTTGATCCTTGAATTCGCGGTCGAATTCTTTTAAGGGGGAGAGGATGTAACACCCCGACCCTACTTCCTTCCTGGTTAACTCATAATCATTTCTTATCAACCTTAAAACCCTGAGAGTGAGGTGTCATGCTTGTTAAGCGTGACGTGTTGAGTCGAGGACCGTATTTGACTCGCGTTTAACTCGTGGTGAGTTGCGCTTTGTTCCTTTCTCCATTTGAGACTATTCTCGACCTTGATTAACATTCGTGTACGATGTTCATTTTTCCCCGTCCCATTGACCTAATATTGGTTTAGACTCCTTCACGATGGATGATCACGTTGATCTTGTCGTTAACTCGCACACCGAGTCATTTTGAGTGTTTCGTATGGTCCAATTGGTACTCAAACCTTTATATGGTCATTGCGTGAATGTTACGTTGAACTTCTAGCGTTGTTTTCGGACCTTTCGGGAACCTTTCTCGAGTATTTCGACCTTCCCAAAGACTTAGAATCACTTCGGGATCATTTAGGACCATTTCGGGGTGTTTGAGCATTTTCGGAGAGTTTGAAGAATCGGACACAAAGCGATCGCCTGGGAAGACAAAGCGATCGCCTGTGACCGAGTACAAAGCGATCGCCTTGATTAGGGCAGGGCGATCGCCCTGGCCCGTCTCTGCTCGTCCGGTTTTCGTCTTTCTCGGTTTTTAACATTTTTTAAGTGGTTTAAAATGCTCAAACAAGCCCGGGATTGGACCAAATACTTACCCATGGTATTAATAATAAAACCCAACTCTATTTTCTCCCTCATTCTCACCCCCAAACCAGAAAATAGAGAGAGAGAGTCTAGAGAGAGAAAGGAGAGAGAGAAGAGGAAGAATTCGCGATATCTCGTTCGTTCGGAGTCGAAATTTCGAGCCGTCTTCGCCGGAGCGTAGCTAGCGACGAGGGGAACGTTTCCAACCGAAAGGATCGTCCGATCCGTTGAGGAATCACCACCTCATCTCATCTCCCACGTTTTAGAGAGAGAAAGTGAAGTTTTGAGAGAGAGAAAGCTTGATTCAAGCTTGGTTCGAGTTTGGGAACGTCGATTGGACTCCGTAGCGGCGTAGAGGTCGTAGAAGAGTACATTTCCACCCGAAGCCCTTGGATTCGTGGAGGATTTGCGTTGCGTGGTAAGTTACTAATCTCCTTCTTAGATTTTGAGCATCGTAGAGTAGTATCGCGATGTTTACGTGTTATCTATGTGCATATGAACTCCCTACATGCTATACTTGTGCAATGTGATACTCTAGCATGTTAAATGACGTGTATAGATGAATTGTGGTTGATTTGTGGTCTCCGAATACTAGAGACTTGTGGAGTTCATTGTGTACCCGTTGTTGCTATTATTATGACGATTGTTGTCTTCGAGTAGTAGAGACTCCTCGAGATTGGGTTGTGATTATTGTTGTTGTTTCCCGAGTTACAGACTCGTGGGTTTACGTTATAGTTGGGTTCCGGCATTATAGTCGCCGATGACTTGATTTAGTTCTATTGAGCATGTGTAGTCCTTTGAGATTTTTATCGTTAGAACTCTCACGATGACTCGTGAGATTTATATGGGTAACATATACCCCGAATGTTGATTATTTTGGTTGACACCGTTAACTAAGGTTAATGTTATGGTTCATCCGAGGTTTAGTTATTGATGACCAACTCTAGCGGCGTTGTATAAGACGTAAAGATTATACGTCGTGTAATGTGGTAATGTGTAGTATAAACCTATATTGGTTGCATTGTAGTCTCCTACGATGTAGGATGACGAATTATTGACATCATGACCCGATGGAACTCGACTTGGGTTGACTTGGTCAAACATTACCGACTATGGTGTGCGGTGAATCGTTGACTTAACCTTACGCCTTAGCAAGGGATTAATTATCCACGTTGGTCTCCCTTAAGTGTTATCGTCTAGTGATGCCCATAGTACGCGACATTTCATATGAGACGAACAGTCTCAATCATCGGATCTCGAGTTAGTTATATTCTAGGTAGTATGACACGCCTTGGGCATCGTTCCATTTCGGCGATGTGATTTGTAGGGAGTCGTAATATATTTAACATACGACGGGAATGAGGTGGATTATATATACATGAGATGGAGTGTATTGTGATCGTAGGATACCGTAGAAATCCTAAGTTGAACGCGTTAGTGACGCACTGAATTATGTTTGTAAGTACGAGTAGGCTTACATGTGTTATGGTTATTAAGTCTAGCGTTGGCGGACTTGGGTGATGTGTGGTATTTGTGATTGTTCTAGTAAGCAATAGGACAATCATCCTACTTTGATGATTGATTGTGTGTTTAGTATTTACAAGCACATTGTGTTGATTTGGTATGTGATTCAATAGAACACATTATGGTTTGATTTCATTGGGTTGTGATTCAATAGAACACATCATGATTTGGTTTATTAAGTTGTGATTCAATAGAACACACTTAGATTAGTTTGGCATAAGTAAACATCTACTTGTGCATTGCATCGAGTCCTGGCATATGTGCATTGGAGGTGTATTGACTCGGTTATTGCGGGAGCGGGCTTAATAGCCGAAGGCCAATACATGGCCTCGCCCTACCGTTGGCCACGGTAGGGGTTTCTCTAGTCCCACGGTTGAACGGAATAAACGGCGATCGTGCATTGTCGACATTGTTTTGTATGCATTGGGATACGGACACCGGTCCCTTGTGATACCTATAAGTGGCTAGAGCCGTATTGTCTCGGGTCGTAGGGATCGAGCGATACGTCGACGTGGATACAGGAAATGGTCCACCACGGGTACTTGTAGATCGTGCTTGACGCGATCGGGTACATTTATCGTTGGGTACTTGTAGATCGTGCTTGACGCGATCGGGTACATTTATCGTTGGGTACTTGTAGATCGTGCTTGACGCGATCGGGTACATATATTTTCTTGGGATACGAGCACCGGTCCTCGTGATTTGTGTACGACAAGAAAGACAATCATCTATCTATGTTTTATGTTCGGTATTGAGAGATGTGTCCAGATCGACGCGCTTATTTATTATGGTTCTCTGGAGCAAGCGCAGAATCTATTATCATTATTACCTTGTTGGATAGCAGCAGAGGCATCCTTGATAGTTCTGTGGAGCAGCAGTACGATCGTTTACTACGGCTTCATGGAGCGATAAGGTCGGAAGTGTTTCAAGGGATTTCGGAGGTGTACCTCGAATCCACCGTATCCACCTTTATGTGTTTACTTTGAGCTTTATGTGCTTCCTATATGAACGAATGTTGGTCGTGGTCTCCAACCGTGCATGACGGTTGGCGGCCGAGCCTCTCGTGAATATAGGGTTGGTTGTCTTATGTGCTACAACCTGTTTATTTTCTTGCTATTCTTATGTGCATAATGCCATGCCATATTGTTTCATTAGTAGCTTACTGGGTCATTCGACTCATCCCTTCCATATTTGTTTTCCTTAGTTGCAGGATACGTTTCGGCGCAGTGAGGCTCTAGTTTGAAGACCCTCTAGTTGTACCTAGTTAGTATCTTATATTTATTTCATGTATGTGTGAGATCGTGGGTTAAACTGAGTTATGCAAACTTAGTATGTCGGGTAGAGATTCTTGTATTTTCTATTCTTGTATTTGGTGCCGACTGTGGAGTCCGGTGGTACTATTGTTAAAATTCCAGTTTTCTTAGTTGTTGTGGCCGTATGCCCATTGGTATTTTACTATTGGTGTTTCCCGAGCGTTGGCTCGCGGTGTTGTAGTTGTTGTTGTTCTCCGGCGCTTGTTTAGCCGTGGAGGTTATATTTATGTTGTTGGGATTTTGTAAATCGAGCTTTGAGGCTCAAGTTCATTCGTTACTCCGCTGCCTTGTTTTTAGTATTCCGCTGCTTTGGTTTTGGTTTCGAGCTTTTGTGGCTCGCTTTAATTAGTCTTTCTTCGGTTTGGCGCTCCGAGTTGGGGTTCAACATCGAATCTCGGACTCGGGTCGTCACAACGACCCTTAGGTCCACGGGATTATTCGATGTCGTTCTCATCATCAAATGAACGATTTCACACCAATGGTTTCACAACAAAAGTCACGTGAGTCATACAGACTTTACCATGAATAACGACGTCACAGGCTATAACACAAGCCGATGAAATAATGAGGTCAATGAAACCACAAGCTAACAAGCTCGTGTTATAAACTCTGAGTTCGGTGTATCCTAAAGTCAACATAAACAGTAGTAAGAGTTCAAAAATCTAAACACGTTCGGCAGTATGGATCGGTATTATCGCATACTAATGTTGGATATCATACAGGTTACACAAAATATAGAGGGTATTGTACTCTCAGTGATTACCGTTCCAAGGCATCTACACAAAATAATATTATAACGAACGAGTTCTTAATCGGAGTACCCGTGGTAGTCCGATAACTAGGAAACAAATAAACAATGCAATAAGTCACGATAGTCGCAACTCTTACGGGATTCATTCACAGAATCTCATATTCTAACCTTGACTCGCTCCATTGGAGTCTTGAGTCGATGCGAGAGAATTTGGTAGGGTCACGTGTTCAATCCGGGGTGCCTCAGCGAGGGCTACATTCAATTGGTCCTCAAGTTCTCTCAGTTCTCGTAATGAGTGTCTGAGTTGAAATACGATCGGGTGCATGACTGACATCCTTGCAGTCTTCTTAGTTCGTGTCATCCTGTTATAGTATACAATAGAGACGTTAGATCCCTAAAGGGAAGTGGAACACATTAGGCAGTTCGATTAAGGCAAGCTTACCAAGGGAGATTTCTCAATTCTCAACCCCAAGCGTTTAACACGTGCGTAGGGTTCTAACATAAACCATCTCACTGAGCCAATCGACACACACATAAGGTTATGCAATCTATTCATATGTACACCCAATAAAATTCGACTAAATTATCATACCAAACTCAGTCTATAACACATCATACAAGGTAGACATTCCATGCTCACCCCAAGGGTGGCTAACCCATACTCAATATCTTTATAATCAGGTTAATATACCGTTCACGTGATAACTTACAAGTCACAAATGGCTAATCACAAGCCTCCAACAATTCTTTGTTCCACCGAGCACAATGGCTCACACAACTATCAATACATATCGAAGGATACACAATCCACACAAATGCACATACATGTCGAAGATCATAAATTCCATTTACTTGTCCATTCCATTTGTCATAGGGTTAGGCAATTTCTATCTAACATGCTATCAACTTAGTCTCGATGAATATCTCTTGACAACCAAATCAGGGGCCCTTCTGAAGTGGCTTCAAAAGCTTCCGTCGCAGGGCGTTACGGATAAGTGATTACAGATATGCCCTTCAAAATCGGTCTCATGCACATAAGTGTCAAATACAAGCAGATGTACTTAAATGTAACATATGTTTCTAGTATGTACAACTTTCGCATTCCATGATGTGATATGCAAGAATCGTCTAAGTTGGCACGGACTCATATCCTCGCACTACTATAACTCAACAGTCATCCTTCTAGCGAGGTCTCAATACACAGTCACAAATCTCCTTAAGAGAAAATAATGGACTACAAATCATTTGTCTCCGCTCTCATGAGCGTAAGAACTCAACCATTCCAGTCCTATATGGACTAACTCCAAAAGTTTACCAACATCAACCCAACACTTATACTCAAACACTCGAGGTTAATCACTCAACCCAATGCCCAAACCACCTAAGCCAAGGATCCTATCCTGGCGAATAGCTAACTTAAGCTCTGATACCAACTGTGACGCCCCGAGTTCGGGATTCGGTATTAAACCCCAATTCGGTGCGCCAAACTAAAAGAAACAACTAAAGTCCACCGAAGTGAACGAGCTATACGAGCTCAAAACCAAAACTATGCAGCGGAAAACCACAACTAGTAAAAGCCTGAGTTTTAAAAACTCAAATAACAAAACAATAACTATAAAATCTCCACGGCCAAACACAAGCCGAAGAACGATACTAATAGAATTCCCAACAAAAGACCTCGACGGCTCACTACTGAGCCGGAGTAACAACAACACCAAATATTTGCGAGCTAACATGCTCGAGAAAACTACAATAATAAACGGCTCGACATCAAGTGTCGGCTCCAAAAGAATACAACATTAAAGGAGTTACAGAACAATGTTACCCATAAGTAAAGTTTACATAACTTTACATCAACCATCGTTCTCACTGAACTAAGAAACTAAGAAATATAATTATACACAAGCTCCGGAGAGCAACTACCCAAAGATCAATCTGCAGCACCCGCAAGTCTCACCGATCGCACTATGCCGTCCTTCGATTGCGATCTAAAAGAGTTAACACAACAAGGGTGAGTCTAAAAGACCCCGTAAGCCACTATAATGTATTGTATGCTACGAGTATGAATGCAACAGTAAACCAAAACTCTACATGTAGCTAGTCTAAGTAGCACTTCCGGCTTACCTAACATCTCAGCCACAAACCGACAAGTCAAGGTACTATTCTAACTTGACCAATAATCAACAAGCTATCACATGCAACTATATGACATGGCATAATGCTCAACAGTAGGAATAACATGGCAATAATATTTATATACCATAACGATCATGTATCATATTGAAAGTATACAAGTCACATAAATCACTTAGCACTTTGGTGTTCACATAAGTGCAACTTAATTAAACCACATCATGAAGGATATTATTTCTCTTTCTTCCAACTTCGCGTTGCTTCTGCAATACACGAGAAAATATATGTGCCTCGATACCCGTATACGTAGTATCGACGTCCCCGACACAATCCCGTCGGGTTATCGACGTCCCCGACACAATCCCGTCGAGTTCAACATAGCAAACCAAAGTCGTGCGTATTGCTACAACAGTGGGGCTACATCCCACCTGCGGCCAACAGGTGAGGGGTGTGTGCAAACCGGTACGGCGACTTATAGCGATTACAAAACGAATTCGTAAAGACTATAGGTCGTCCCACCTTGATTAAACAACAAATGCCAGCTGGACTCAATGCAATGCACAAGTAGATATTTACTCATCATTCTCAACAAATCATCATGTGTTCTTTGAATCACATATCAAATCAACTCAATGTGCTTGTAAATACTATGCACACAATCAATCATCAAAGTAGGATGATTGTCTTATTTCATACTAGAACAATCACAACATGTCCGTAGTCATTGAACATATAGACACAACAAGACAATCGGCAAGGTAGGCCAATCATACAACTCAACCACCAAACAGTGTCTGTGATAGCTAGACACATACATGAACCCCAATGTAAGGTATTTATACGTTATAATCAACTGTCGAACAACGTCCATAATGTGGAACCTATAGAACACAAGGATGGGCTATTCATCCCAATCCTAAAATAAGGTAACATGTTTCTCACATGTACGCAACTCATAGCCCCACAAGATAAGTCTACTCGTACTTATTTACACTTAACTTAGGATCCCTATAGTATCCTTTAGTCACTCGAGACACTCTAATAAAGAGGCAACTATATACCATCAATACTTGTTTATACAATTCAACTATTCAGCGTAACTTGTGGTCAACTAATGTTTGACTAAGTCAATCGAAGTCAAAGTCCTACTAACTCATAAACCCATCAATTCATCATCCCCCATGGTAGGGAATTAATATATGACACGTAGGGATTAATACTACCCGTTATTCGACTCCGTAGAGTCAACTATACCCATTAATGAAATTACCATGATAATCGACGTTCATTTATTACGTCCTATTCGACTCCGCCAGAGTCAGTCACGACTAGTATATATCTCATAATGACTCCGCTAGAGTCGTTACCAATATTTAAAATGTCGGGACAAACCGTAGTATCGTCCCTACAAACTCATATCAATTGCATTGCCCAACGCACGAAGAGTCTACTACTCGTAACAATTTCATAAGGTTTCCGCTAGTGCGTAAACGACAAAACCTCAATGCTTCGATATACTCGAACTTAAGAATAACATAGCGAAGTACAATTAAATTAAACAAGTCTTCGGTGACATTATGGCCGGAACCCAACTAATATTACACAAGTATGTTTCAACCTCAATGAGTTTCTATTACTCGGCAAAACAATTACCAGGGCAACCGCAACAACACAACAACCACAACAATAATACTAACAACATCAAGCTCTACGAGTCTCTATTATTCGAAGTCTACGAACTCAACAATAATTCATCAATCCTTTCTTTATTCCAAAATCCTTAATCAAGCAAGCAACGAAGTATAACCTAACATCATTCGTAGGGACAATTATATATATTTCTCCCAATAAAAGTCATGAATATCATCGCTAACGCATCCTACATGCTTTACTCTTCCAATTCAACTCGTAAAACACACAAAGCATTATAGTTACTTACCTTCACCGCAAATCCACCACAAAATCAAGGGCTTATAGTGGAAATACTCTTCTCGACGAGCTCTATGCTTTTACAGAGTCCAATCGTCGAACTCACACTCGATCCAAGCCCGAATCAAGCTTTCTCTCTCTCAAAACTTCACTTTCTCTCTCTAAAATGTGGGAGAAGAGATGGGGTGATGATTCCTCAATAGATCGGACGATCCTTTTGGTTAGAATCGTTCTCCTCGTCGCCCTCTACGCTATGGCGAAGACGGATCGTCGATCCGACTTCAAACGCTCAAGATATCGCGATTTCTTTCTCTACTCTCTCTCCTCTCTCTCTCTTCTTTCTCTCTCTCTAAAATCTAGCTTGGGAAGAGAATAATGAGGGAGAAAAGGGTTGGGTTTTGTTATTAATACCATGGGTAAGTGTTTGGTCCAATCCCGGGCTTGTTTGAGCATTTTAAACCACTTAAAGATGTTAAAAACCGAGAAATAACGAAAATCGGACGAACAGAGTGTCCGACTTCGCACGGCCGCGTCAAGGAATGTGCACGGCCGTGTCACTCTCGCACGGCCGTGCCAAGGAAAGACACATGGCCGTACAAAACATTCTGGAATTTCTGTCCTCTATACGCACGGCCGTGCCAAGGAAAGGCACACGGCCGTGCAACATCAACACGGTCTAGTTCCGCATCTTTTTACCCTATTTCCTAGGTTTGATCACTTGGCCACTCTTAGGTGTGATTATACAACACTTATAACACATCTTAACGATATCATGGATCGCATATTAAGGCATAATTAATCTAACAATTCTTATAAGTATAAAACGGAATCATGAACTAAAACATAATTCAACTAACATGTTACTACAACAAGTCTAAAATGTAAATCACGCATAACATAAACAAATCACACGTACGAGGGTTCAGGGTGTTACAGAGCCCTAGATCCGAATTCGCTCTAGCCCAGTCCGCTCCCTCTCCTGCCCGTTTTCCCTCTCTGTCTGGTCCGTTTGTTCGTGGACAGTCCGCGTGTTTCTTTTGACGGGCAGCCCCTTGGATCAGCCGAATCCAACCCATATTTCCTTGTATTTCAGTCTTGTTTCCTTGGTTGAGTATTCTAGAAAGCTTAGCAATTGCCCAATTTGCCATCCCTTAGCTTGTGGAGTACTCTAAATTGTGGGAGATGATTTTCTAAAAGGGGGAGAGATCAGTTTTGAAACAAGATGCACAGAACAGAAAAAGGAGAAGAAAAAAATAGCAGTTCACTTTTGGGGTTTTTTTCATCTTTTAATTAGATTTTATCAAGGAGTGCCAAGGGATTCTTACTAAAATCTCCATTGAAGTATTGTATCTTATACTCTTTAATTTTAATATCATTATGCAATATTTTCTTGGAATATTTGTGTATGATTTCTCTTGCATTATGAGCTAAATATTTATGGTTAGGATTGTGATGAATCTCTAATTTTGAAGCATGCTCTAATATTTTTCCCTCTCTTAACATAACTACAATTTATGCTAGGGTTACTATTTTGTGCACTTAATACTTCTAATTACTTGATCAATAATTAGATGATTTTAGGAGTGTTTTGGATCCGCGAGAGCTACCTTTACATTCCGGACCTAACAATTTAGTCGTTGGTGTTTTGTAGCATAGAGATATAGCACAAAATCCGATAGCCATTTTTGAGGACTTGTGTTTATTGCAATTTTCACACTCTATCTATAAGATGCGAGAGCCCGTAGGTAGGTGGGAAAATTAGGGTTGCTATAAGATGCGAGAGCCCGTAGTGACTAAAATCGTGTCCTCAGCTACCCTTAATAAATTGTAGGAATTAAGAGAGAGTGGATTAATTGAGCATGTAGATAAATAGAGTGAAATTACAATCCTAGCCTTATCACCCTTGATAATTTAAATCCGTCAATTGCGTGTGGTTGGTAATCAATATTTCTTGCTTACTTTTAATTGCTTAAAATTAGTTTACTTCTTTACAAAACAAAAATTCGATTGTTTAGATAAAGTCATTAAATCCCCAATTTTAGTACTTAGGAAAATATACGCTAAAATTGTCTCTGTGGGATCCATACTTGTGCTTACGCACTATATTACTTGTGGATGACCGGGTACTCTTGCCCGTTGCACTTTTCGCCCGTCAGCAATTCAACAACTTGATAAGATTTTTCGACCCCAATTTTATGAAGATAAAATTCGGACTCCTTTTTGCTTCTTTTTGTTTTTTTGTATTCAGTTCAAGCCTTTTTGATAAGCTTGATTCAGCAATCCCATTTTTATTTTTTATTTATTTTTTCTACTTTAGGAATTGGGTAAACAAGATAACACAAGATCACTAGAACAACACAAATTTACTGGAGATATTTTCTTATGGAGAAAACGAAGAACAACAAATTAAATGGCACTATGGATAGATTAAGATGAAGAACAACGAAATTGAAAAGAAAAACGATAGAACGAAGATTCATTGGTTACCTCTTTGTTGCTCTAATACCAATTGATGTGATTTTCAAGATCGTTGACAAAGGGAAACCAACCATGAACAAGTATTGAAACAGGAAAACAACGAATTGAAGAAATGATAGAGAGCTTCCCTCAACCCTAGAGCGGATTTAATCCCTAGAACCTTGGGATGCAACCTTGACCCACTAATCGCAATTGATTAGGAACCAAGACTACAGAACGCACAAGCCTGTATCTCAACAAACTTGATAAGTTCAAGGGTTTGAGAATTCTAATCCAAGAAATTTCTCAAAAGCTCACAATATAGTGAAAACTCAATTCAATTTAATCATATATCAAAAGTTTTTAATCCAATACACAAGACGGCTTTTATATAGGGTGGAAACAAACCTTCTACAACCTAAAAAACGTTCAGAAACAAAACCCCTATGAAATAGGTTAAAACCCTACTTTAAAATATGAAAAAATAACAAAATCTCGTCGTCGGCGCGCTAGGGAGCGCATATGGTCGCACTAAGGCGTGAACGCCTCTTCAGAAGTTCTGATTTGTGTCTTTTTGACCCTCCAACATGCAAACGAATCTCCCCTCTTTGTCTTGAACATCCGTGAGGCTTTTCCCTTGATTCTTCAAGCTCAATCTCTTCGAACTTGTCGAGTATCCTTTGAAGTAACCCGAATCACCAATAAATCCACGAATCAAGTTTGTATAGAATCCTTGAATCTTCCAAGCGTACTCTACCCTTTCCAAGGTCTTCATTTCAACGTCGTTAAGTGTCCATTTGTCTCCGAGAGCTTCTAAAACATGCGTGAATGCCTTCTCTTGGGCCTCGAATGGGCTTGAGTGACTTTGAACCCAAACAATCATAATTGTATCACTTGACTTGGGCCTTGATTCTTTGCTTGATCTACGGTTCTCATCACAAAAGCTTTAAGCACTTCATTACTTAAAGCTTCAGTCAGTCTTTGTCTTATAACTTCAGTCATGTCATGAAACTGTACATTAGCCAAACTCTTGATTGAACACTTTCATTGTTCAGTTGATTGCTTTTTGTAAAATCGTTATTCTGCTGTCAAAAGTTTTAATGATTTTTAAAACTTACAAAAAGATTTTATTAGGCTATTCAACCCCCCCCTCTAACCTTACTATTTGCCCCAAATGGACATACAACTACATCTACAATAGTTTCTATATGTTCATCCGACCAATGATGAAGGCGTAGAAGAATTGTAAAGAAGAACACATCAAGTGTCAATGAGAGAGAGAATGGGGTTTTATTCAACTCTATCAATTTAGATCTATGTGTATATTCATCCAAACAATAGATTGAACTTTCTTATTTTTCTTTTTGGATTCTATGGAAAATAATGACCTAATTCCTTCTTAATATTTTTTAGTAGATTTCTAATGATTATTCTTGATATATTTATTTATAAAATATTTTTATTTTTTCTTACTTTTTTTTAAATAACATAGTTTCTTTTTTTTTTTTTGCTTTTTAAATTTTTTTTTTACAAATGGTCGCTGTACTTTTTAAATGGAAATAACTATATTACCCTTGGAAAAATACATGTGCGAGGTACATGTTCAAACTTAACGGCAGCAAAAAATGGATGGAATTAGATGGAAGGACCAATCCCAAAAATGGGTTAGTACAGGGACCATTTAGGTCATGAAAGGATCAATCGCAAAATGGGCTAAAAGTACAGGGACCAATTCTGGAGTTTGCCCTAATAATACTAAGAGTTGGGGTAAGGTCTATGCCCCCTCCAACCTTAAAAGAAAAATTACTTTTTTCTTATCTTTCGCTTCAATCATTACGGATTAAGAAAAAAAACCCTAATGAAATGCACCCACGTCGAGAATTACTTATTCTTTCAGTTTTCTTGCTTCTATAAGTTTTATTTTATTTTATTTTTGTTAAAGCTTCGAGTATTTATTTTTGAATGAAATTTAAACCAAAATATAGTCTTTTTATCAAAAAATAATTCAATAAAAATTAAATTACTCAAAGGAAAAGGAACACCGAGAATATATATATTATAGGCACATGTTTATTATATTAATATATGTATTTATTATGTATGTATTCATTTATCTATAGTATTGGGCATTAAAGTCATTTGAATAAGCTTAATAGTCACTAAGGGGTAGTGACTACAATTATAAAAAGTAGGGGTCACTTTTTATAAAATTGTGAAAAGTCGAGAAAAGTAAAGTAATTTCCATTGCAAACACCAGAACATGCAGCCCAATAACTCCAAACTACACCCATTCAAAAGCCCAAATAATCTAAATAACCCAAGTCCAAATTACCTTAATATTCCAAAAGCCCCAAACATTCAAAAGCCCAATAAATACTAAATGATGCAAGCCTGCAACACTTTAATACTCCCAGCCCAATATAAAAGTAAAACCTGAGAGTGCTTTTCGGAACTGTAATGAAAAGGATGAAATGCAATGGTCAATTTGAATGCATCGCAATCGAAATGGGACTGCATTCCGATGGGAATGAAAATCTCGCGTTTGTTTTGTCTGTTCGAAATGAACTGTTTGCTATTTTAGTTTTATAAGTAGCAACGACGATCGTATTGGAATGAACAATCTTAGAGCTTCTCCAATGTAATCATCTATTTAGGAAAAAATGTTAAATACATAAGAAATATATATTTTTTCAAAAAAAATCTTCTTCAATACAAACCTCTAATGATGATGTGACATTTAATTGGGAAGACATCCTCTATTCACATCCATGTCATTTACCGTCGATATTTATTTTTATTTTTTACTATCAATCAATTATAGTAAGAGTAATTTTTATTTTTTACTTTTTATAAATAATTATAAAACAATGTCACGTCTAAAAAAATGTTCTAAAAGAAGTCTTGCATTGGAGCACGTTTAGAAAGATGACTCTCTATCTTTTAAATTTTTTGCCACATATGAAAAAAGTCTTATTGTTTAAACATGCCACATAGGAAAAACTAGATGATAACATTGGAGATGCTCTAATTATCTAACTAGTAAAAAAATGCTAGACACGTAGGAAAGACAGATTTTTCAAAAAAAAAATTTTATGTGATATTTAGTTGGGAAGACATCCTTTACGTGATCTTCCATTTCTAGAGGGTCACCTAGAGGATATCTTTTCATCCACGTCATTTACTGTCAGTTTTTATTTTTATTTTTTATCGTCAATCAGTAGGAGTAATTTTTATTTTTTACTTTTTATAAATAATTATAAAATAATGTTACGTCTGAAAAAATATTTTATAAGAGGTCTTGCATTGGAGTACGTTTATAAATAAGACTATTTTTTTTAAAATTTTTTTGCTACATATGAAAGAGGTCTTTTTGTTTAAACATGTCACATAGAAAAAACTAGATGATAGCATTAGAGATGCTCTTACGAAGGAGCAATAACCAGCTTTTTCAGTTATAAAAACTGAAAATTACATTTTAGTACAACTAATTTATTAATTTTTCAAATCAAGTAGGGTGTGATCATAATTTTGCAATTTGCACAGCATAGTTATTCTGCCCCCATTAAGCTTAATATGGAAATAAAGTTGATTAACCTTTTTGATCTATAAATTAACTGCCATTCTTTTAGTTTACTTTCTTCCAAATGTGTCATTTCTATAAATATTTATCCACACAAATTTTATTTGTCATGGCAAAAATTTACTTTGGTAAGCCTTTACTCATGCCACAAGATTACACTTTAACAAAAGATTCAGTGTAAAGTTTGCTCATTTTA
Source organism: Platycodon grandiflorus (assembly GCA_016624345.1). Lineage (NCBI taxonomy): Eukaryota > Viridiplantae > Streptophyta > Magnoliopsida > Asterales > Campanulaceae > Platycodon > Platycodon grandiflorus. Next base: position 58,826,698 of record CM028361.1, on the reverse strand, counting down.
TCAAAAGTTTCTGACTTTGTTTGTGAAGGAGGAGGATATCACCTAATGAACATATTCAACATCCCATAATCCAGTATCTTTTATCTATATTACCCTGCTCCTAAATTATTGTAATATTTGACTTTTTTAATCAAACAAACTGTCTTACAAATAAAAATTTAAGGTATATTTTTCAAAATCATAAAACACGAGTTATATGATTTTGAAAAAAAACAAAAAGAAAAAAACTATACGTCATATGTTTATTTAAAAAACAGTCCGTTTGACATAAAAAGTCAAATATAATAATAATTTAGGAATGGATCCAGAAGTATAGAATGAGAGGGCTCAAATAAAGTTCTATCTCACTTTCTAATATTATCGAAAGTACTCTTATAACTTCAAATAATAATTATTTTACTATTATTAAATTATAAATAACTACCCACTAATTCTAATACGTAGAAAACATGAATTAATATATATATATATATATATATATATATATATGTGTGTGTGTGTGTGTGTGTGTGAAAATGTTTTTAAGTGTGTCACCTCATCCAACTTTTGATTCTTTTGATTCTCATGCATTTGACATTTTGGCTTCCCATTTGATATCATTAACTAATAGTTTTAGCTAAGTACTATAGGTATGATATTGTGATTTTAAGTGTGCCACTTCATCCAACTTTTGATTCTTTTGATTCTCATGCATTTAACATTTTGACTTCCCATTTGATGTCATTAACTAATAGTTTTCGCTAAGTACTATATGTATGATATTGTGGTATATAACATTTTTAGTTATTCGCAAAGAAAAAACTAGGAAAACAAAACAAAACGATGTTGCTAATGAAACTTGAACCTACAACTTTTTAAACATAAATACTCACTTTAAGTCAATTAACCATTTATATTTTATGTATTTATTTAGAATACTAAATATATTATAGTTAAGTTGGTCACGTGGCCCATGTACTACATCATCCACTTATTTTGATTAATATTTTTGTGAAATATCAAAATATGCGATATCAAATGTATTCTAATTCTTTTCATTACTATGTGTGATTTTTTAGGTCATTTAAAAATTTGACAAGATGTTGGTTCATGACTAAATATATGTATTTTTTTTATAGAAAATAATGCCTCTCAACAGTGTAGTGTTAATTTTCATATGAATATCATGTTTATGGCTAATTAGTGTTTGCAGTTTCTCACTTAGACTTATTCTTATAAAAAGACATTTCAGTTATATAAATATTTTTCTAAAACATGCATACTACAAACAAATTCACGTGCAATCTTATTCTTCTATAAAAATATATCAGTTATATAAATATTTTTTAAAGTATAATTAAACATTAAGTCAATAAATATTTATATTTAATAATAATAATTTTTAAATTTTTTTAAGATATATTAATTAATTACAAAACCAAATTAAACCGGTCGGGACGGGCTCAATAAATAGTAGGGTGAGAATATCAAACATGAACTATTTTCTCTCCTGGACAGTCGCTTAGCTTAACCCACCCAGAACTGAAACAGGCATAGGCGCATTCAAAAAAGCTCTTTTTTTGCTTGGATATCCTCACCTACTTTTTTCACATCTTCCCATATCTTAATCTATAGCGACTTTATAAATAGTGTTCGCTGATTGGTTACTAAATTATTTTCTTGTTTAACTTTTTTTTAGTTAAATGAATTGATTTTTAAATATAAATTTAATTTATAATAATTTTTTTAAAATTAAAAATACATAATTCATAGTACGTAAAAAATATTAAATATTATATGTTTTGTGATTTTGAAAAATATAAAAATATGTCATATTTTTATTTAAAAAACATTACTATAATATACGAATAGAGGGAGGAGTACTATTAAAGAAAAGATTAATGCTACATATACCAACACTTTAAAGTATGTTGTCGAGTCGTAATGTAGATAAATTCTGTAGATGTAATATATGCCTAAAGTAGAAGAAGAGTGATGTTAGAGCAATTCATCAACATAATTGGCTTACAGCAAGTTCTAAGGTTTTTGTATAATACAACTTACCTATGTATTAATAGTTGTATCGTACAATAATATTCCATCTGTCCCTAAATTATTGTGTTCATTTACTTTTTTATCTGTCCATAAATAATTGTCTTGTTTAAAAATTTTATTTTTAGGACATTCTTTTACTATTTTATTCTTACTTTTTTTCCTACTTTAATTATAGATCACATACACATAAATATTAAAAAAAACAATACATTATATTAATATTAATAATTAAATCAATTATTTTTTCTTAAATTATATACCAAATCAAATAAAAAAATAATTTAAGGACGGATGGTGTACTATTTTTGCCGTAAATGTGCTCTAGCTTGTTCCAAATATAATAAGCGTAAATGTGCTCTGGCATGTTCCAAATATAATAAGTTAATGTGTACACTTTAGATAGGCTCTCGCACATAGGTTGTTGGTGGAAATCATGTTTTGGGATATTAAAAGTTGGCTTCTTTTTAACCGGCAAGTGATTGAGCTTGGAATTGCGAGAACACGCCTCAACTAAGTTGGTGCTATATGTAACAATCTTTCTTTAATAATTTACTTTTTTGGTAATTTTTTAAGTGGGAGACATGGTCATAATTTGTTTAAGAATCATAGTACATCCACTATTTTAATTAATTAATCCCCACACTCATAGATTAATTAATTAATTTATTTATCTATTGGGTTCGTTTCGAAACACCCTACCTAATTATGTACGGACCGGAAATAGCCCCTTAAACTATCAACTTGACCGAGTTAGTCCACTCGATTTAATCGTACTACAGTGGTTCCAAGCAGACTTTTTCGTACGTTCAACCTTCACGGCCCTCTTAAAGTCTTAGTTAGTGAAGATAATCTACTATATTTTGTTTAAAGTGTAAAAATTATAGGAAAGAAAATCTCCTATTTTCTTCAAAGTTTTTAAGCCAAGTATAGCATCTTCTAAAAATTTCTTTTTGTTGATCTTCAAGTGTTGATAAGTGACAACTTTAGTACTCTCTCCGTCCTTAAATTATTGTCTTGTTTTTTTTTACTCGTTCTTAAATAATTGTCTTGTTTAAACTTTCTTTTTTAAGACATTATTTTTATTATTTTACCTTTATTTTTTCTCTCTACTTTAATTATGTGTCAGATACACAAAGATATTAAGTATTACTCCCTCTGTTTCAATTTATGTGACGTTTGAGAGTTTTCACACATATTAAGGAGAGTAGTTAAAGCATATAAAAAAGACTATATAACCCTTAGTACTCCATTCATTGTCTGTAACTCCATTCTCAAAAGTAAATATACAATCAATGTTCTACTGCTATTTCTCATATGGTATAAGAGACAAACTATTGATATTCTTCTCAAAAATTTTTATTTCCGCCAAAACTTATTGAATAGTGTTGTTGTGTATTGAAAATAGTATAGCTGTAAATAAAGGTAAATTAGGTAAAAAAAAATGGTAAAAATTCCTAGATAATAGTAAAATGTCAAAAATTTTGGAACAAAAATTGGCTTCTTAAACGTCACATAAATTGAAACAGAGGGAGTAATAATAAAGTTAATTATATATTTTTTAATCGGGCCAAATAATTTAGGGACGGATGGAGTATTCAGTTAGTTAGCAGAGGTATTCACAGTCTACATAGGCACGGTCACTCTCTTAGAACTAAGTTTTGCTAGGCTTTTTAGTTTTAGGTTCTAAAGATTTGCAGACAGTAGAGCGTCCACAATAAGCACTTTCTATATATCTTTATATCATATTTTAAACACCTCGTTTTTCGTTCAAGTTTTATTTTTTTAACACTCTAAAAAAAAACTCACTCCAACAAGCACTCTCTATATAACCCTCTAAAAATTAAATATCTCTCATCTCAACTAACAAATCATTATATTTTTTCTTTTTTATTTATATTTTCCACCACAATTAAAATAAAATATTTTAAATTTTATATACTATGAAAAATATATTGTACTCTCTCCGTCCCTAAATTATTGTCTTATTTGACTCCGCACACTGATTAACAAAAAATAACTGACTTAATTATTAATATTGGTATAATGTGTAGCTTCTTTTAATGTCCATGTGTATATGACACATAATTAAAATAGAGAAAAAAATAAGGATAAAATGGTAAAAAATGATCTCCTAACCTATGAAAATTTCAAACAAGACAATTATTTAAAGATGGATAAAAAAAATAAGATAATTATTTTGGAACGGATAAAAAAAATAAGATAATAATTTAATGACAGAGAGTATATTTTAATAATTTTCATTCCAAAATATTAAACAAAAGTATATTGTGCTCAAATAAAGTGAGAAAATGTAGAGGATTTGAGTCACTATTTATGTTAAAACTCTCCCTATATTTAGAGGATGATTTAGTTGATTTTAGAAATAGAGGGTGGATTGGAGGAACCACTGTAAAATCAAGAGAGGGTAAAAATCTCTAAAATTGATTTTAGGGAGTAGATGGAGGCCTCCATTGTGGACGCCCTTACTTTAAACGAGCCTTGATTCAAGTGTTGCCTATCCACAAGTACTCAGAAAGCCTACCGAAGTAGACGAAGAGAAAGTCTTCCTATTTTCTGAAATCTTAATTACTTGGAAGATATGAATCTCAAAATTGATGAAAGTCAAACCTTATTATTCACTTGGACAAGCCTAACTGTTTGCACTACAACTTCACACGGAGAAACGATACTTACCACTTTTGGCCAAATACCCTCCTTGATGTACACCTCGTGTAATAAACATATTTTTCATTAGTATATTAATTTGATGATTATGTGTATGCATGGTTAACTTGATCATCATAGCTCATGGTTACGAATAGATGAGTCGTGAACTTATGTTTGTATGTCTCGATATGTTACTTTCTTACATGATTCCGTGGCATAAATTAAATCAAAATGAAAGAGATGTGTCATAATACTTTAAAACTAGATATACTTGTTGTTATATGAGTTTCATAATGTTAACTCTGATCCTTGAAAAAGAGAAAGATGTTGTGTTATTTCGAAGTTTCAAATCGAATCGATTTCGATGTTGTTTTCGTGTTCGTAAACTTTGTTGTTATTTTGATTTGATCATAGGATGATATGAAACCTTTATGAGTTATAAGTCTTATACAATCAAATTTAGGAGCGCCCGAGCAACCGAACTAAGGAAATAGCACGAAACAACAAAAATAGCCCGGGCCATGAACAATTGGCACGCTCGCACTGCTTGCTTAGGCGCTACCGCGCCGTTCGGTAGCCAGGATTGCGACAGCTCAGTTTTTGGGTGTTTTACTTGCTGCCACCTCCTACTACCTTGTTCCTTGGCTGGCCTAAGTCGTGGGTAAGATTGGGGAGACTTCATTCCAGCCTTTACAAAAATACACCTTTCTCTTCCATTTTCTCTCCACACTTCATGAAATCAACCTAGGGTTTGAGCAGATTTTTGTTGGCTAACTTGTTCTTTCTCCAAGGCAGCTTCAAGGGGTTGCTATATTCAAGTGTTAGGCTGGTTTAAGTGGTGAATTTCAGAGATTAATCAGTTGGGTTAGCTTTCTAATTGGGTAATGGACCTCTAGCTTATCCACGTTTGTTGTTAATTGGCTTATTTTGGTTATAATCAATTATTGAGTTGTTGTAATGGTAAAATTCTGTGATTCAACCATACTAAGATGTTTACTAGGCTGATATGAATATGGGTATGTGTTAATAAAGTGTGTTGGTGGTTCTATGAACCTTGAATACATTTGAACGACATCAGCCTTCAACTGGACATGTGGTAGACATTGCGGCTTCATAGGCTCTAGCTGGGCAAGCGCCGGGGTGACATACGCCCACCTCGAATGTGACGACCTGGAAATCACAATACGACAGGTCGCCCACCTCACTAGTACACTCTCCCAGCGCGCTGACACAGGGATCTACGATGCGACCTGGGAACATCCTAGGTCGACCTCATCAGCATCAAGCAACCTGAACATACCAGGCCGACCTTGATTACATCGAGCGACCTGGGGGCATCCAGGTCGACCTCGACATAGCCCCTTCAGCTAGGCGAAGCAGAGCCTTTCACGGAATTACCTCTCGCCTGGAAAGAGTCCTGCTATAATTTTATATGCACCAGTCCCAAGCAGACAAGGAAATATAATCCGAAAGACATGGAAATTGGTCATGTCTCTCCCATTTTGAAACTAAATAGGATTATGGCTTATCTCCCTATAAATAGCACCCTCAACCGGCCTCATAAGGTACATGCAAATTACTTGCTTACATACTCTCTTAGCTTTACTTCTTTATCGAAGTATTGCTGATTCTCACGCCTGAGGGTTATTGCTGGGACAATCCAGCACCCCTTACGGTGTTCTTTGTTGATCACAGGTTCAAGACTACCCACACTTCAAGGGCAATCCCTACAACACAGAGCCGAAATCCAGCTAGACTACACACGCGGACCAGGCACGTTCACATACAATCTTTTTGACGTGATCAGTTTGGTTTCGTTGCCGGGACCTTAGAAGTTTTTCTGTGATCAATCATGGCAACCTCCAAACAAGTTTCCAAGCCTGCAGCTCCAGCAACAACACCAGGCATGCCCACAGTCGTTCCGCCCGTCGGCAATCCCCCTGAGCAAGCTGAGAAGGAGTCACCCGCGGTGCCCTCATCAGGTCTCCCTCTTCACCAAAACACCCGAGCCAAAAAATTAGCTCGGGCAATGAGAAAAAAGGGGATGGGTAAACGACCGACCCAGCCCACTAAAGGACCAGCTAGGTTGATTCAGGAGGGACAGACATCAAGCCCAACTTCCTCGAGCAACGAGGTCTCTGGAGACAGGGACGACGTCGTCATGGTTGGAGACAGGCCACCTCGCACACAACAAGAAATTGACCTCGCTGAGCTGGAACATATAAGGAAAGAGAAGGCTTTCCTAGCAAGGCAGAGAGAGCTGGAAGTACGTGAATACGAGCTATCCCGCAAACTAGCCGCTCAGGCACCTCAGCTACCAATCCCGAGCTCGTATCCTCCTCGAAACGATCAAATCGATGCTCGACCAAGCAGGAGTGAGCCCAAGGATTTGCGGGCTGACAGTCGCCATGGGGGGTCTAGGGTTGATGCTCCCAGGGGAAGTGCTAAAAACCGACTGGGACGAAGGGTGGAGGCACATCAGAAACCCGGTGTCAAAGATCGACTGGGAACCCCAGACAGGGAGCGGCCTAGAGGAAGCGTATACTCCCGAATGGTAGCCAGAACTCGAGAGCCCATTTCGATCCAGTCTTACAGGTCCTGCCGGATTGAGCATGACGAAGAGCGATCACGCAAGCCGGAGGAAGTCCGCAACTACAGGTCAAAGTGCAAGTCCGCCCAACACAGTACCTCCAGCAGCGATGCATCCTCGCATAAATATTCCAAGATCGACGGCCACAACCGCCGATCTAAAAGGAGGGGCAGGAGCAGCGACCTGGATGACGAGGTACTGCACAAGATGAAAGATAGGCTGGAAGCCCTCGAAAGAGGTAAAGAGGGCAAACTATCAGGGAGTGTGACAGCAGCCTTCTGCAGAAGGATCAGTGATACTCCTCCAAATCATCGCCTGAAGCTGCCATCTCTGAAAAATTCTGCAGGAAATTCGAATGCCCGAAGCCATGTTTCAAGCTTAGAGGCAAAGATAGGAGTGTGCACCAGAGATTTGGATCTGTGGTGTATAGTATTTGTCAGCACATTCAAGGAAGTCGTCCTCAATTGGTTTGAAGAACTGGAGGAAGGCTCTATCAAAGACTGGTACGACCTAAAGAAGGCCTTCCTGAAGAAATATTCATCAGCAGGCGACCTCCCCAAAAAGGAATCTGACCTTTGCAGAATCAAGCAGCGACCTGGCGAGTCATTGGAAAGCTACCTCGATAGATTTAAGCACGTCGCTAAAAAGTTGCTGAAAGTCCCCGATAAAACTATAATGACCTTCTTTCAAGCTGGATGCTGATCTGCCAAGCTCCTATCTGAAATCGGCATGCGACCCCTTACTGCCAGTGCGGAGATGTACACTGCCACACAAAACATTGGGAACGTCGTGAAGACCCTGGCAGATCAAGAAAAGGAGGACCAGAAACCCTCTGGGACACATAAACAGAGGAAAGAGGACAAGACTGGGGATCAGAAGGAGGGAAGCAAAGATGGACATGGCAAAGGCAAGGGGAAGAACAAATAGGCCAAGAAAGAAGGGTTTTACACCCCTTTGTACACGTCCAGGGATCAGATTATGAACGTGCTGCTGCAGGAAAACAAGATTGCCCGACCTCCACCACTCCGAGAGACTCCATATCCTGGCAACCCTGATAAAAGATGTGCCTACCACAACGGCATCGGTCAGACAACCGAGGACTGCATTCAGCTTAAGAAGGAGATACAAAAGCTGATTGACCGGGGAGAGCTCAGAAGGTATGAGCAGCGAGGAGGAAACAACCGAGATAGGACCTGAGAGGCCCCGAGGACAAATGCCGACGACGACGAAGTCTTAGTCAACACAATTACGGAAGAATGGTTGAGCATTTCCAAGCTCAAGACGGCGATTAACAGTCTCATCTGAATTGTCAGCCCACCCTAAGTTTGGGGTGAGAAGGGAATAACATTTCTAACTAGCGAGCTGGCCACTAACCCCGCTGCAAGGGGGCATGCTCTGACCATTGAGGCCCAAATTGGTAGAGGAAGAATAAAGAGAGTACTGATCGACACAGGGGCAGGGAAGGACATCCTCTTCTACAAATGCTTCCAGGCGATAGGATTGGGAAGTTTGCACCTGACTCCAAGTGGAATAAAGCTGGAAGGCTTTACCGGACACAAGGTCGCTGTTAAGGGCACAGTAGACTTCAAGGTAGTTCTCGGTTCCAAAGACAACTCTCGAACCGAGGTCATCACCTTACTGGTTCTCGATATTCCCTCTCCATACAATGCCATTCTGGGCCTCCCAACCCAGACAAAGTTTAAGATGGTGATTTCCCTAGCTCACCAAAGAATCAAATTCCCCACAGATAACGGGGTCGGAGAGGTGAGAAATGACCCAAGAAGCACTCTAAACCACCTCCTTGAGGAGAAGAAGGCCGAAGAAGCTCGGCTCAAGGGAAAAAGAAAGGTGGCTTCAATCCACGAAGAGGTTCATCAGGAAGACCTCGACGACAAGCGGCTAAAGTCGGTAATCATCAGAGAGGACACCGAAATAAGTCCCTCTCTACCTCGCACCGCCAAGAAGGCCCGGATGACGACCTGCCCGACGTGCCCAACCGGGACACCGAGCAGGCTGACTCATACCAGACCACCAACGATGACACGAAGAAGCCAAATAAAGTCGTCACGGTAGAGAGTCTAGATCCAAGGGATCAGCCTGAGATCCAACAACATGAAGACCTTGGCGAAGTGATCATCAATTTCGAATTCCCCGAACAAAGAGTCAAGGTCGGGCTGGAGATCGACAAGGAGGAAAGGGAAGCAATAATTAAATTCCTCAGGGAGGACAAAGATGTATTCACATGGAAGACAGAGGACATGGAAGGAATCAGCGAAGAGGTTGCTGTACACAAGCTGAATGTTGATCCAACCATAACTCCTGTCCAACAACGACCCAGAATATTCTCCCCAGAAAAATAGGCAGCGATCAAGGAAGAGGTTGACAAGCTACTCAAAGCAAACATTATTGAGGAAGTCTTCTATCCGACCTGGATCGCAAACGTGGTAATGGTCAAGAAAACCAACGGAAAGTGGAGGATGTGCGTCGACTTCACAGACTTGAACAAAGCCTGCCCCAAAGACTGGTACCCATTACCGAGGATAGATCAGCTGGTGGATGCAATCGTGGGCCACAAAATACTTAGCTTCATCGACGCATACTCAGGGTACCATCAGATATGCATGTAGCTGGCCAACCAAGAGCTAACAAACTTTCGAGCAGCAGGCACCATCTATTGCTACAAAATGATGCCCTTCGGGCTTAAAAATGGAGGGGCTACCTATCAGCGGATGGTAAACAAGGTCTTTGGAGACCAGCTCGAAAGAAACGTTGAGGCCTACATCGACGACATGGTCATCAAGACGAAGCAAGCCAACCACGTCGACAACCTGAAAGAAACCTTCTCAAATCTCAGAAAAAATAAGATGAAGCTCAATCCAGCCAAATGTGTATTTGGAGTAAAGGAAGGCAAATTCCTGGGGTACATAGTGAACGAGAGAGGTATAGAGGCCAACCCAGAAAAGATCCAAGCCCTGGTCGACATGAAGGCTCCCAGCTCAATCAGAGAGGTACTGAATGGAAGAATCACGACTCTTAGGAGATTTATAGCAAAATCGGCAAAAAAGAGCCTCCCGTTCTTCAAGACGCTGCAGGGAAGCAAGAAATTTGCGTGGAATGAAGACTGTGACAAAGCCTTCGCCGATCTGAAGACCTACTTGGGCAGCCCGCCACTGCTTTCAAGCCCGGCACCAGGAGAACACCTCTACGTCTACCTTGCCGCCTCAGACACAGCCGTCGCAGCAGTCCAAAATCCGATATACTACGTGTCCCACGCACTCACAGATGTGGAAACAAGATATCTAAACGTGGAGAAAGTAGTACTAGCCCTGATCGTAGCGGCAAAAAAACTGACACAATACTTCTAGGCTCATTCCCTAACGGTATACACCGACCTCCCACTCAGGTAAATTCTGCATAAACCGGATGTAGCTGGAAGAATGTTAAAGTGGTCAGTCGAGATCTCAGGATATGACATCACATATGAACAGCGGAAAGTAATAAAAGCCCAAGTACTTGTGGACTTCATCGCTGAAACATCATTTGTCAAACAAGACCAAAGCCCGGCCACCACGCTGACCGAGCTAACGTCTTCGACAAACCCTCCCAGCTCGCCCAAGCGAATAAAAATGGCCAGCTCGTCACGACCTCGGCTACTGCACCATTGGACACTCTATGTTGACGGCTCGTTCAGCAAGGCAGGAAGCGGTGCAGACTTATCCCTATACCCACTAGAGGGGGGAGAATTTAGCAAAGCTCTGCGATTCAAGTTCCAGGAATCCAACAACCAAGTAGAATATAAAGCTCTGATCGCAGGACTAGAGCTCGCATTGGAGCTTGGGGCCAGCCAGGTTGTTATCTTCAGCGACTCCCAGCTCGTCGTGAAGCAAGTTTGGGGGGAGTACGGGGCCAATCACCCCACATTGTCAAAATACTGCGAGCTTGCAAAACACCTATTAGAAAATTTTAAATAATGGGAGCTAAAGCAGGTGGACAGGACAGAGAACGCGCGAGCTATTCACCTATCCAAGATTGCATCATCAGACATCAGCGACCTCCCTCAAGACGTATGGTTGGAAACCCTCGAGTCACCATAAGTGAATAGGGAGGAAGCCATGCCCATCAACCCGACAGAAAGATGCTGGATAGATGAAATACAAGACTATATCGAGCACGGAATACTGCCTGAAGAAAGGGACTTGGCCCAGCTATTAAGGAAGAGAGCAGCTCGCTACACAGTGATTGCTGGGGTACTATACAGAAGATCATTCACCAAGCCACTACTCAGATGTGTCCGACCAAAGACAGTGGATGACCTCCTCGCCGAAGTCCATGAAGGAGTATGTGGGGGTCACCCAGGCGCGAGATCACTATCAGACAGAATTCTATTCCACGGCTATTACTGGTTGACCTTGCGGAAGGGCGCGGAGACCTACGTACAAAAGTGTAACAAATGCTAGAGATTTGCTAATATCCCAAGACTGCCATCAGTTCCACAAACACCAGTAGTCGCAGCTTGGCCATTTGATATGTGGGGGGTCGACCTCATAGGACCCTTCCCAAAGGCTAAGGGAGGCTGCGAGTTCTCAATAGTGGCAGTAGATTACTTCACAAAGTGGGTAGAAGCAAAACAGTTGGCTACCATAACTGAGGAGAAGGCAATCAGCTTCATACACGATTATATTTGGTGCTGATTTGGCCTACCTCGAGCTATTGTATCCGACCATGGCACCCAATTATCCACCAAGTTCACTCAGAGATACGAGCAGATGAATATCAAGCATTGGAAGTCCTCGGTTGCTCACCCCCAAGGGAACGGTCAGGCCGAAGCAGGGAACAAAAAGATCCTCCATGCCTTGAAGAGAAATCTGGACGAGAAGAAAGGGAAGTGGCTCGACGAGCTACCTATTGTACTATGGGGAATTCACACTTCGGTTAGAGGCTCAACAGGGGAGACACCCTTCACACTAGAATACGGATCAGAAGCAATGACCCCAGTAGAGATGGCCCTACGAACATTAAGGGTAGCCCATTTCGACGAGCTAGACAATGTAACAACTTGGGGGCTCGACCTCGACTACTTGGAGGAAAGAAGGCTAGAGGCAAGACTCAGGATGATCAACTACAAACAGCTTGCCAAAGCTCACCACGACAAACGGGTCAGAACAAGATCCTTCAACATTGGAGACTGGGTACTCAGAAAGATCGAGGTGACAGGCAGAAATGCTGGAAGGAACAAACTATTCCCAAATTGGGAAGGACCATTCAGAGTGACAGGCATAATCAGAGATGGGACTTATCGGCTGGCTGAACAGGATGACACTCCGCTAAAAAAATCCTTGGCACGCAGATCACTTAAAAAATATTATCACTGATGTAATGCTGTTCAGATATTGTCAATAAAAAGAAGAATTTCTCCTATCCTGCGTCGACCTTAGATTTACTTTCCTTTAACATTGTCAAAAGCCACCTCGCCACGTTGAGGTCACCGTACGACCTACTATTCACCAAGTTGAAGAAGATCGTAAGTACAAAAGGCACCTCGCCACGTTGAGGACACCTTACGACCTACTCTTCATCAAGCTGAAGAAGATCGTAAGTTTAAAAGGCACCACGCAACATCAAGGTCACCTTACGACCTACTCTACACCAAGCTGAAGAAGATCGTAAGTTCAAAAGGCACCTCGCCATGTCGAGGTCACCTTACGATCTACACTTCACCAAGTTGAAGAAGATCGTAAGTACAAAAGGCACCTCGCCACGTCGAGGTCACCTTACGACCTACTCTTCACCAAGCTGAAGATGATCGTAAGTTCAAAAGGCACCTCGCAACGTCGAGGTCACCTTATGACCTACTCTTCACCTAGCTGAAGGAGATCGTAAGTTCAAAAGCCACCTCGCCACGTCGAGGTCACCTTACGACCTACTCTTCAACAAGCTGAAAAAGATCGTAAGATGCACCTCGATCACATCAAGGTCACCTTACGACTTACTCTTCACCACGGTGAAGAAGATTGTGAGAACAGAAAAAACTTGTGCAAAAACACTAAGTAAAATAAGCAAACATAATTGAGACAAAAGCAACTCATGTTGATATTTGCAAATTGAATTAATTACGAGCCCGGAAGGGCCAAAAATACATATACAAAACGTTGTTTTATTTACAAGGCACATTGGCCCAAAATGAACCCGGCGCAGTGGGGACTGCAGGTCAGCTCGGCTCTCGGCCTCGTGTACAGAGCGAGCATGCTCGTCTTGATTTGATTTAGTTCCTTCGAACTCCCCGAGCTTGAAGTTCCCGTTGAAGTCGACCTCATCATCATCATACAGGGCGTCAAGCAAATAGGGGACATTATTATCGAAGGGAGTGGGGGGAACCTATGGCTCGCAACCTGACTCGGCATCTTTTCTAGCAATCAACTCTAGCTCTTCGGCCTGATACGGCACGAGCTCATGGCTTCTCCGTGCAAGATCACCCTTCAGCTCGACATTCCCCCACTCTAAGTCAGGAAGAGAAACGTCGCAGGTCGCCGCAACACGCAGAATTTGGGCTTTGCCTTTATCACAATAAGAAAGAATTTCATCCGTATAGGCCGAACGCTTCTTAAATTCAGCAACAGCGGTGCTCGAGCTCGCTGTCTTCCGCGCCTCGACTGACAATCTTTCTAGCTCGCTGACTTTACTCTAAAAACTCAATCTAGTCTTGGTGAGCTCGCCTCGAGCAGTCAGAACATCACCCTGCGCAGACTTTAGATCAGTACGAAGTTGGGCCCAATCAATCTCGACTATGGCAAGCTCTCCCTTCAGTTGGTCAGCCTCCTCGGCAATCCAATTCGCTTCATCAACCTTGCTTGCTGCCAAATTCTGGTTCAACTCCAAATCACTTTGAGCCTTAGCTACGACAGCTTCGAGCTCGGCAACATGGGCCAGTGCCCTCTCAAGATCGGCCTTATCTACACTCTCCCTCTTTTTCCTCTCGAGCTCTGCAACGCGCTCGGTAGCCTCTCGCCTCTCTTTATTGGCACGAGCAAGCCTATTCGCAAAAGACTTGATGCCAGTAGCAAACTGTAAAAAGGAAAACAAATTAGAAGAAAGAGGAGCAAAGAAATAAGGGGGATCAAGCAGGAACTTCTTACATGAGTGAGGTCGCTCCCTAGGAGGCCAGCCAGGTGCGAGGTTGTGCAATCATCAAAGGACTCCCCAAGTCCCTCATCAGCGATGTCGAGGATGGCCTTCCTACCCAATTTTAAGGAATGGGTCCCTAGACTCAAAATAGGGGCAGCCTGCGTAGGAGTGACAGAGCTGGGGACAAATTGCACATCGGGAGAAGGACTGGTTATACTAGGAATGCTCCCTGCTGGAGAAGCCCTCCTCCCAGCGTCGAGATCGGCAGCGGAGACCTCCCTCACCAGCTCGGCAGGCTCTATGTGCTTATTAGCCGGGATCGGCTCTTCAACCCTCACTTTTTTAGTCAGGACAGAGGCCGAGGTAGACCGAGAACGTTTGACGGGCATCTTGGAGCCTGTTATTTTCTCCTTTCCTTTATCAACAGGCAATATTACGGTGGGAAGAACCTCGGCAGTTCTAGACAAGGTTGCAGCGACACGAGCTCGACGCAGCTGCTCGGATCGATCTGATTTGGCCTGAGCTCGCCTGCTTGAGTTCCTCCTCATTGCATCTACATCCTCCATTTCTGCAAAAGAATAGGAAGATCAGACACTTAAATGAATATGTGTATAAACAAAAAGGGAAGTTTGAGGCAAATACATTGAAAAATTTAACCATGATAGCAACCCCTTTCTGGATCCCTCCAATAGTTCGGACAGTGCTGGTTAAACACTAAGTCCTTATGAAGTAACCAACCCGAGAAGCTATCAAAAGGCGGGAAGGTGCACATCGGTTCAAGGCCATTTACTTTTAGGGGAGACAGTCCGGCGACAACCAATAAGTTCTCGTCCTGGACTATGCCCTTCCAGTCATAACACCTGACCTGGGAGTTGCCCCGAACCCCCAAGGGCACTTCCAACGCCTGCTTAGCCGACCTGTCATATTCTTCAAGCTCGGCATGATAAACCAAAGTGAAAGGTTCCTCAGATGGCATAGTAAAGTTCCACCTGAGTCGACTCTCGACCATGATAACTTTGTCGGCCTAGCCGGACACCTTACCAGGAGGATTAGAGAACAACTTAACTCAATAGTTCTGACTTTTTGCTTAGAGGCAGTTGTTATTCCGGGCAAGATGGAAGTAATGACAAAACAGGGTCAAAGTCGGCTCGAAACCCAGAATGCGCGTGCTCGCAGCAAAACAAAGGAGAACTCGCATGGTGTTCTAAGTAAGATCGAGTGGAACAGTCGAAGTAACGTCCAAAAACTCGCAGATAAAGGGGTCCAGGGGAAAACGGAGCCCCAGCTCGAAGAAACACAGGTAAAAGCCAACTCGGCATCTTGAATCCCACAAATCGGCCAAGCCCAGCTCGGGGTCAGGAACATGCCCGCAATAATCGTCGAAGTTATAGGGATACTTCGATTGCCAGCTGTTCAAGTCGGCAATGGTCATTTTGTTCCGCCAATCTCGAAAGGCACACTTCGCAGCGCCGCCAGCGTCATCTGGTTTTGTTTTCCTCTTCTTGCTCCGAGGATCTCGCAGTACATGGCTGGCATCGAGGAACGAGGAAGACGACGCCGAAGTGGTGGTCCTTGAAGGCCCAACAACATTGCTAGCCACCCGATTCTCATCAAAATACAAGTACAATAACCCCGTCATGGCCACATCGTACTTTTCAATGATCCTCATTGAAGTCCCGAAAGGAATTTCATCAACCCTATACGGGTCGTCAGATGGGACGACCAGGCCGTCCAAGTTTGTACCCCATGCAGTGAGCAAGGTCTTAGCCTCACTAGGCAAAACGACCTGCCAGTCTCTGATCTCGGTCTTATAGATCGCATGTCCCTTCTGCGACTTGGCAAACATGGGACCCTCATTGGCACGTTTGATCCTCATGTTCACAGAGAGGGAACACGAGGAAGAAGAACTCGAAGGGAAAATGGTTAAAGGGGAAAAGACTGTTCGACTTAGACAAAGCGACCTAGACGGATCGACCTGGACGAAACGCACAAACACTCACCGGAACCCTAGGAATTCAAGTTCACTAGAGTCCAACCCAGTAACCGGTCGGGCACCAGTAAAATAGACGAGACAGGCAAAACAAACTCGAACACAAGTGATAAACGGAAGGAAATGGAGCAGAGATCAACGGAAACTAACCTAAAATCCTAGGAAAGCAAAGGGACTCTAAAGAAAAGCGTGAATCTGAGATTTTTTGGAAGTCTGAAAGTTCGCCGGAAATCGCCTGGTTGTCGGAATAGTTTGGAAGTTTCTGGTAAATGACGATAACCAGTGGAACGTCCACTTATATAGGGGACCCAAAGTGGCCGGGTCGACCCACGCAGAAACACCTGGATCCTGATACGATGTCGTTTTGAGCCAAGAATGTCAACCGCCAAAGTTCAAAATTGAAAGGACGTGCCGTCTGACAAGCCACGAGCTTTGCACCTATTTAATGCGCACGATTTCCATGGAAAGTACAACAGTCGGAAGTCAAACTAGAATCTGATAACTTCGTGTGGAAGCCAGTCAGCCCGACGCAATGCATATTTACTACACACTTCGAGGATAAATCCTCTCCTTGAGAAGTAGGGGGCTAATGAATGACCTCAGCCTTCAGCTGGACACGTGGCAGACATTGCAGCTTCATAGGCTCCAGCTGGGCAAGCGCCGAGGTGACATACGCCCACCTCAAATGTGATGACCTGGGAATCACAATACGACAGGTCGCCCACCTCACTAGTATACTCTCCCAGCGCGCTGACACAGGGATCTACGATGCGACTTGGGAACATCCTAGGTTGACCTCATCTGCATCAAGCAACCTGAACATACCAGGCCGACCTTGACTACATCGAGCGACCTGGGGGCATCCAGGCTGACCTCGACATAGCCCCTTCAGCTCGGCAAAGCAGAGCCTTTCACGAAATTACCTCTCACCTGGGAAGAGTCCTGCTATAATTTTATATGCACTAGTCCCAACTAGACAAGGAAATATAATCCGAAAGACATGGGAATTGGTCATGTCTCTCCCATTCCAAAACTAAATAGGATTATGGCTTATCTCCTTATAAATAGCACCCTCAAATGCCCTCATAAGGTATATGCAAATTACTTGCTTACATACTCTCTTAGCTTTACCTTTCCATCGAAGTATTGCTGATTCTCACGCCTGAGGGTTATTGTTGGGACAACCCAGCACCCCTTACAGTGTTCTTTGTTGATCACAGGTTCAAGACTACCCACACGTCAAGGGCAATCCCTGCAACACAGAGCCAGAATCCAGCTAGACTACACACGCGGACTAGACACGTTCACATACAATCTTTTTGGTGTGATTAACATTGTTAATCGATTGTATACTTGAATTTACAAAACCGATGAAAAACTAGTTGAATCAAAGTGTGTAATTTGGCTATGAAAGTGAAGTTGTGACTTGAAATCGAGTTGTTTGATATGGGTAACTTGTTACTTATGTTAATTCGTGAATATGAAAATCGAATTGATCTTTGATGGATGAACGATGTTCTTGAACTTGTAAATGAATATGAAATTATATGTGACCATTAAATTGGTAATCGAAAGTGCACATACGATTAATAACTTTCAGGGGGTTTTGGTTGACCACCGACTGTCATGGGCCGGAGGGCAGTGATAGTCAGGTTGTGGCGACCATAATCCAGCCTGCATTCCTATTTCTGCCAAAATAGGGAGTTACACCACGTAGATTATTGGATAAGAGTGGTATTGTCTCATGATTGCCAAGGTTGTAGGGACTTGGGGCATATTGACTTATTTCGCAAAATTTACGAATTATACGATTCGAAACGACATGATATGAACTTCAAGATCAAGTGATGTTATAAGGGGAGCTGATTAGTCGGAGGTGTACCTCGACTTTGATATCCTGATGTATTTGATCTCGTGACATTATTATTATTATTAATTTTTTTAGGAAAATAGGGGCGGCACCCTGCTAAATTTTATTAAAAAAAGAAAGAATACAAACTTGAGGGGGACAACCAGCCTGGCCCTTATAATGGGGGACAAAGGAGCCTGACCTCAAAAAGGAAATACAATTCGAACTCAAAAAAAGGAAAAACAGCAACAAAAACACCGATGCTAAGAAATTCTAATGTAAGGATTGTCTCTGGCATCAAGCAGAAGAAGGCCTTTAATGTGCCAAGGAATACTTTGAGCATTAAAGAAGTCAGAGTTATCCTGAGTATCACAAGCAAGATTAGTTAGACTATCAGCAACCTTGTTAGATTCCCGGAAGCAATGATTGAACACATAACGACGAGCAACCTACATTCTATGAATTTCACGAAAGTAATAAGCATACTGCCAGGGAGAAGAGTAACCCAAAACTAGACAATCATAGATAATTTTGGAGTCCGTTTCAATAAAAACATCAAAGAAGCCTTGGTTGTCAAGCCATTGAATACCACAGAAAAGTGCTCAAATTTCAGACTCCATGTTAGAAGCCATACCGAAGAAACAAGAGAAAGAAAAAATGGTATTACCCAAAGCATCGCGCACAACACCTCCTCCACCACTAAGACCCGGGTTACCTTGACTAGAACGATCTGAATTCAGCTTATAATGACCATACAGAGGCTTGATCCAAGAAACCAGCTGGATAACAACCCGCTTACCATTCTTACAAAAATCCCTCAACGACTCAGGTAGGGCAGAGAACTTTAAACCCTTGGCTTTCAAAATGGCCATAAGATCATTTTTGATAGCTGAGATAATCTTTCTAACAGGCTACCTGGAGTTTTCAAAAACTGAATAATTTCTGTATTTCCATAAGTGCCACAGAATTATAGATGGAAGGATAGAGCAAACTGAAGATTTGTTACGAGTCCACCAAGCAAAGCACTGTTGTTGAATCGAACTTAGAGAAGAGGCAATGTCGTATACATTATCAAAGTGATCCCAAACCGTAGCAGTAGTAGCACTAGAAAGAAACACATGCTCAATGGTCTCAGTATTTCCCAATGCACAATGTTAGGTCCGAGGGTTGCTCAGTGTATAGGCTAGAGGGGGGGGGTGAATAGCCTATACTTTGTGTAATAAAAATTTCATCCAATTTTTACATTTAATAAGACGAATGGATGAGATGATTAATACACATAGGTCATCTTCCTCATTCTGACTGATTAGTTGAAGATAGAGTGATCGGACATCTTAGATCAGCAGATGCAGATCATGGACATCTAGAATCAGCAGATATGAAACATGCAGTTGGAAGATATATGTTGAACTTAGCTGATGAGAATAAGATTTGGCAGCGGAAGAATAAACAGCATAAGTTTAACAATTTAGATTAAAGTAACTGCAAAGATTTGATATGAAAGAGAACTTAACAGTTGACTATAATCTGTATTAGATGCATCATTTACTTTCCTTAAACAGATTGCACATGATAAGACAAATTATACAAGAAAGAGAAATCAAGGCTGAATGTAACAAATATATATTATATTAAAATTCAGCAGAGGTTTGCTCAAAGGCAGACATGCTTAGTACATCAACCTAGACTCTCTATCCTAGCAATCTCTCCGGGGGGAAGAAGGAAAGTGAAATGGAATACCCCGAAGACTCATATAAGAACTCTAATCCTAGCAGTTCCTAACAACCTTGGAGGTTTGTGAAGGAAAGTGCTAGTGTTAGAGTGATGTGAGAAGAGAATATTAGGAGTTGTTCAAATAGCAAGTATTTGAACAACTGAGTGCTAAGCACTCGACCAAAAATGATGACAACTTATTGCACAATCGGCGACTTATAATGTAGTATAAGTCTGCCGATATGAATGCAATCTGGACATGTAAGTTCTGGCTCTTCATCGGACATCTTCAAGCTTGATCTGGCTTCAACGATCTGTAAGATACTTGGTCTCTTTACTGGATGATGGAGTTGAGGCCACTGAAGAGACTGAGTTCTTCGAAGGAAGAAGAACTCAAATCAACAACAAGGTTGTTGATCAAGCAGAGCTTCTCAGCTTTTGGATTTTCTTCTCTCTCTCTCTCACAAAGTGTTTGTTTTTACACTTGTGATTTCTCACTCTAAAGGAGTGGTTCTGGATTGAAGAAATGAAGATCAATACCACAACCTTTCTCAAGCATAAGCATACACAGTTTGTGTGTTCTAGTGCTTGTGCTCTCCCTCTTGTGCTATTTTGAAATGAGGATGAGAGTCTTCTTATATAGCTGGAGAAGAAGAGGTGACCGTTGGTGTATTGAATAGGTTTATGCCCGTTGGTGATCTGAGTCTCATAATGTAGCAGAGTACATCTTTGGATTTGTTGGGCAAAGACCTTCAGTTAGGTTTAAGTCTTGAAGATGGTCCGTGACACAGGCTGGGCAGAGTTGGACGTGTCGAGCTTGGCCTGGATGCAACTGATTGATGTGGACGTATCATTGCTTTGACTGTAGTGCAGCGTCCAGTGCTTGGCCTTTTCTGGAAATGAAGCTTTGAAGACCGCAAATGTAATACCCTGAATTTTTGCATGCATTATATATGTCTACTTGCTTGAATAACATGTTAGTTTAGTTATGCCATAATTCTTAATACAAACCTTAATCTTTGTTGCACCTATTTGCCATGCATTAGTTGTTGTAATTCTTGTTAATTCCATGTTGTTTAAGTGATACTTGTTTAACGTGGGTTTTTTGGGGACTTTCAGAGACCTTTGCTTAGTATTTTAACTTCACCTAAGTGTTAGAACCATCCTAGGACCATTGGGCATCATTTTGGGACTTTTCGGTGCATATTACATGAATTTGGGCATCTTGGAAGATGGGCGCGCACAGGCGAGCGCTCATTTGACGAAAGTCGAGTTTTGTCATTCGGAAGTCGCGCGCGCGCTAAGCGCGGCGGGCGGCGCCTAGGCGGCCGCGCCGTAGCGAATTGCGGTGCTCGTTTCTTAACTTTTAAGTTGGACCAATTCGCCCTTGACCAACTTGGACGTTCTAAAGACCTTTGACTACCCCTTTCGCCCAAACACTACCAAGGAAACACACAACAACATAACCTCTTCTTTTCTCATCCATAGTTGAAAGTTTGTATGAGAAGACCAAGGTGAGATTAGTGTGTGTATGTCTTGACCTCCCAATCCAACCATAAATTCTTCCATGCAAGGACACCAAGAGGTAGCTAAGGACTAGGGGACTTCATTACTAAGCTTAGATTCTAATTTCCTTGGTGAAATATTCCTACATAAGGTAAGTTACTAAACACCTCTTGTATGTAAGAAAAGGTTACATGTGTGAATTTTTATAAACATGCATGACTTAAATTGTTGTTAGATTTATGTGGAAATGTTATGTTAATGAAAATTTCATATTATAACATGAAAATTTTGGTCTAGTTAGTATAGATTGTGTAGAGATTTATAATCACCAAAGTAGTGAGTTCAAGAACATGTTAGAGACCTTAAATGGTGAAAAATTGCATATAGCAATTATACCAAGTTTTATGAACTTAATGAATTAACACCAAAAGTAGATTTTTGGGAAGATTATAATTCTCCGAATTATTTATTAAAGTGCTACAAAAAGCTGGGTTCATTTGGTATGGAATATGGTCCTCCGATTATTTGATACTGGTATGTTAGAGACTTGTAAAGTAGCTCTAAAATTGTGGCTTATGAATTTAAATAATATGTTTGATGATTTTATGTTGTAGAAAATTATAATCTACTTGATGTTGGTCAAGTTCACTACTTTTGAACTCGATGGTTAATTGCATAAGTTGAGTAAGTTACCTACTTGTGTGAGTTATGTAAGTCCAGCTGGCGTCGTTGTCGTTAATGTCATGGTGGGACGACCTATAGTCTTTACGAATGGGATTCGTGATCGCTATAAGTCGCCGTACCGGAGTGCACACACCCCTCTTCTGTTGGCCACAGTTGAGAAGTAGCCCCACTGTTATAGCAATACGCATGACTTTGGCTTGCTAGGTTGAACTCGACGGGATTGTGTCGGGGACGTCGATACTACGCACACGGGTATCGAGGCACTATTGGTTGTTTGTGTTATGCAGGAGCTACACAAGGTTGAAGAAAGAAATATGTTATCCTTCTCTAACGGGGTTTATGTACAAGCACTTATATGTTATCAAAGTGCGATGTGAGTTAAATGATGATATATCAAGAAAGATAGTATATATTATGTTATGGTATATAAATGTTGATACCATGTTTTGTTAAATGTTTGAGCATCATGCCATGCCATTTAGCTGCATTAGTAACTTACTGTGTCATTATGACTCACTCCGTTATGTGTTTTATTGTTTTTCCTTAGATCCAAGTCAACCCGGAAGTTCTCGGTGAGGCCGATAGTGGTTCGTTGGCTCGCGTGTCGCCTACGTGGGGAATTCGAGGATCCCTATCTTAGTTATCTGTTTTCATTTTGGTAAGGACGATGGATATGTAAAGTTATATAAACTTTACTTGGGTTTTGTTTGTGAAGTTGTAAACATATTCTTTTGGTGGCCGACATATGTATGTCGTGCTCTTGTACAGTTGTGTTGTTGAGTTAGTTCCTTCCCGAGCATGTCGTTAGCTCGCGGTTATGTGTTGTTCCGGCATGTTGTGGCCGAGGTTTATGTTGTAGTTGTTCTCTTTTCCCGAGTTATAACTCGTGGTCGTTGGTAGTTGTTTTCCGGCCTTGTTATCGCCGAAGATTGTTCGTATACTTGTGTTTATCAGGTGATTAGTTGCGTTTTGTGTTAAGCACGGGCGGTTGCGTCACGTGCTCTTCTTGTTGTTGTTGTTTTGGCGACCCGACCTTGGGATTTCGTATAGGGATCCGGGTCGGGGCGTCACAGTTGGTATCAGAGCTTGTGTTAGCTATTCGCCAGGATAGGTTCCATGGCCTAGGTGGGTGTGGTGTGTGTTATCGAGATTTTAACGTCGAGTGTTTTATGTAGGTTGAAATGGTGCGGACTAGGTTCGGAGCGAGTTCGAGTAGGGTTGGTACTAGTGCAGGAGGGAATGATGGGAGAGATGATGACGTGAATCGACCACAGAATGCCCCTCCTGAACAGGACCAAGAGAACCCAAATACAAACATGACAGTGATGATGGGACGGATGATGGAACTCATGAACCAAATGACTGAAAGAATGAATGGGGGAGCAACGACTACCCCGGAAGTTGAAGCTCCACAACCGGAGATTGAGGTACCACAACCTGAGGCGAGGCCTAGGAATTATACTACCACTCTTGAGCGTTTCTTGAAGATGAAACCGCGTGCATTTCTTGGAGAACCGGATGCTACAAAAGCTGAATTATGGATTGAGCACATCATCAAGATATTTGCAGCCCTGGGTTGCAACGATGATGAGAAAGTGAACCTGGCAGTGTTCAAACTTGAAGGAGCAGCTGAGCACTGGTGGCAGGTACTACAGGGAAGCTGGATTCTACGGGGGGAAGCTCACAGTTGGCCCAATTTCTTGAGGGAGTTTAAGGCGCAGTATATCCCGGAGGTGGTTCGGGAAAGGAGAGAGAGAGAGTTCTACGATCTAGAACAAGGCAGCATGACAGTGGCACAATATTCAGCTAAGTTCACTGAGTTGGCTCGATATTGTAGTCACTTAGTTCCTACGGAGGCCAAGAAGGCCCAGAAGTTCATAAAGGGCCTGAAGACTGAGTACAGGAAACAATTGCTATCGTTGCAGCTTGCTGATTATAGAAGTGCAGTGGATAGGGCTTATGGGATTGAGAGTGATATAGAGGAACACCGGGGGAGGAATGTCAACAACCCCCCACAGGCATCACAGAATCAGGTAAGGGGACAAGGTTCCGATAGTCGTTATAGCGGTGGGAACAACAACCGCCGGGGGAATCAAAGGAGAGGACAATCTGAGGGACAGCAATCTGGTGGGCGGAGTGTTAGTACCGCATCTGTACAAGGCCCACGAGGTACTCCACAAGCTTGTAGTATTTGCTCGAGGCCGGAACACTCGGAAGACAAGTGTTGGAATAGAGTGGCTGGGCAATGTTACCACTGCAAGGAAATGGGTCACATAAAGAGGAACTGTCCTAAGTTGAAGGATAGTCAAGCAGTGAGCGCGAGTGTGCAGTCCAGTGGGATGAAGAGGGATAGTGACGGTAGGCCTAAGGTCCAGGGCCGTGTGTTTGCGCTTGATCAGCGCGGTGTGCCTGAGTCTACTTCAGTTATTGGAGGTAGCCTTTCTGTTTTCGGTAGTAAAGCTCGAGTTTTAGTAGATCCCGGTTCATCGCATTCATATGTTGCATCCCATTTTGTGAACAATTTGTGTGTGTTGCCCCAGCCCTTGTCATTTGTGCTTGAGGTGTCTACCCCGTTGGGGGAGCATATGTTGGCCTCAAATGTGTACCGAGCTTGTGATATACTTATAGGTGATCACACTTTGCATGCTGATCTGGTGGTATTACCCATACGTGATTTTGATGTGATACTTGGCATGGACTGGTTATGTGCATATCATGCTTTGGTAGATTGTCATAGAAAGAAGGTTACTTTTTCTATGCCGGGTGTGCCTGAATTTGTGTTTGTGGGTGATGCTGTCAAGAGTGGTTTGCATGTTATATCTGCATTAAAAGCTAGGAAATTATTGTCGCGTGGGTGTGCGGGTTATTTGGCGTGTGTGGTTGATAGAAGTATAGCTACTCCTGTGTTAGAAGAAGTTCCTGTGGTGTGCGAATTTGCAGATGTGTTCTCTTCTGATTATGCATTACCTCCTGAGAGGGAAATTGAGTTTTGTATTGAATTGTTGCCGGGGACTACCCCGATTTCTAAAGCCCCATATAGAATGGCACCGGCGGAATTAAAGGAATTGAAAGAACAGTTGCAAGAATTACTTGACAGGGAGTTCATTAAACCGAGTGTATCACCATGGGGTGCACCGGTGTTGTTTGTTAGAAAGAAGGATGGTACGTTGAGATTGTGTATCGATTACAGGCAATTGAATCAGGTAACAATCAAGAATAGGTACCCTTTACCTCACATTGATGATTTGTTTGACCAGTTACAAGGATCGGTGGTATACTCTAAGCTAGACTTGAGGAGTGGCTATCACCAGTTGAAGGTGCGAGCTGAAGATGTTCCCAAAACAGCTTTTCGCACAAGGTATGGCCACTATGAATTCGTGGTTATGCCATTTGGGTTGACAAATGCACCGGCAGTGTTCATGGACTTGATGAATCGGGTGTTCCATGAGTATTTGGACTGTTTTGTGGTAGTGTTCATTGACGACATCCTTGTGTACTCTAAATCTCGGGAGGAACATGCGCAGCATTTGAGGTTGGTACTATCGGTGCTTCGGGAGAAGAAATTGTTTGCCAAGTTTAGCAAATGTGCTTTTTGGCTTGAGGAGGTTTCCTTTCTAGGGCATGTTGTTTCGAAAGATGGGATAGCAGTGGATCCGTCAAAGGTAGAAGCCGTGACGAATTGGAAGAGACCAACCTCAGTGACTGAGATTCGAAGTTTCTTGGGCTTGGCAGGGTACTATCGGAGATTTATTGAGGGGTTTTCAAAGATTGCGACTCCCATGACGAATCTAACAAAGAAAACAACACCGTTTGTTTGGGATGATAAGTGCGAAAATAGTTTTCAGGAGTTAAAGCGGAGGTTGACAACGGCTCCTGTGTTAACTTTACCGAACGGCGGGGATAACTTCATGATTTATAGCGATGCATCCAAGGAAGGTTTGGGATGTGTGCTTATGCAAAATGGGAAAGTTATAGCGTATGCTTCGAGGAAACTAAAGGATGCGGAACGAAACTATCCTACTCATGATCTTGAATTGGCGGCAATTATGTTTGCGTTGAACAAATGGAAACATTACCTTTACGGGGCAAGATTTGAGGTCTTTACGGATCACAAGAGTTTAAAGTACCTTTTCTCGCAAAAGGAGTTAAATATGAGGCAACGCCGGTGGATGGAAAAGTTAAAGGACCACAATTGCACGATACTTTACCACCCGGGAAAGGCAAATGTAGTCGCGGATGCGTTGAGTAGGAAGGTATACATGTCGTGCATGATGGTTCAAGAATGGAGGACATTAGAGGGCTTGAGGGATTGGAATCCTTGTGAGACGGAACATGGTGTGATTTTTGCAAATATCCGGGCTACTCCAGTTTTGTTACAACAAATTAGGGAAGCTCAAGTTAGTGACCCGGAGTTCGAGAAGTTGAGGGAACAGTTAAATGAAGGTAAGGCGATTGACTTTACGATGAACAAGGATGACATCTTAACCTTTAGGGGGAGAGTTTGTGTTCCGTCGGATGAAACGGTAAAACGACAAGTACTTGACGAAGCTCATAAGGCTAAGTATACTATACATCCGGGAAGTACAAAAATGTATAGGGATTTGAAGAAGCAATTTTGGTGGAATGGTATGAAACGGGAGATAGCGGAATATGTATCCAGATGCTTGACATGTCAACAAGTGAAGGCTGAACATCAAAGGCCTGCAGGGTTACTACAACCATTGGAGATCCCGGAGTGGAAATGGGAGCACATTACGATGGATTTTGTGACGGGGTTGCCGCGTACTCGTCGGGGTTTTGATGCTGTTTGGGTTGTTGTGGATAGGTTAACTAAGTCAGCTCATTTTATACCTATTGCAATGACCTACTCTTTGAACCAATTGGCAGCATTGTATATTCAAGAAATAGTGAGGCTTCATGGAGTGCCGGTTAGTGTTGTATCAGATCGGGACCCAAGGTTTACATCCAGATTTTGGGGAGCATTGCAAGAGGCTATGGGAACAAAGTTGAACTTTAGCACAGCTTTCCACCCTCAGTCGGACGGGCAGTCGGAGAGATTAATCCAAGTACTTGAAGATATGCTACGTGCGTGTGCGGTAGATTTCAAGGGAAGTTGGGATTCACATTTACCTTTAGCGGAGTTTGCCTACAATAACAGCTTCCAGGCGAGTATCGAGATGGCACCATACGAAGCATTATATGGGCGGAAATGTAGATCACCGATTTGTTGGGATGAAGTCGGTGAGGCTAAGATTTGGGGTTCGGAATTGGTACAACAGTCGGTTGAAAGTGTGAGGGTGATTCGGGATAGATTACTTACCGCTCAAAGCCGACAGAAAAGTTTTGCGGATAATCGAAGAAGGGACCTTGAGTTTCAGGCGGGTGACTATGTATTCCTTAAGGTATCGCCGCGTAGGGGTACTAAGAGGTTTGGGAAGAAAGGTAAACTCTCGCCTAGATACATAGGGCCTTTTGAGATACTTGAAAGGGTTGGCACGTTGGCATACCGACTTGCATTACCACCATCTTTGTCGGAGATTCATAATGTATTTCATGTGTCAATGCTCCGGAAGTATATGAAAGATGAGTCACACGTATTGGGGTATGAGGAGATCACATTCGAGCCCGATTTGTCGTATGTAGAACATCCGGTAAGGATTCTCGACACCAAGGAGCAAATGTTGAGGACCAAAAGGATTTCACTTGTCAAAGTATTATGGAGGAACCACGAAATCGAAGAGGCCACGTGGGAAACCGAGGTTGAGATGCGTGAGAAGTACCCTCACTTGTTCGATAAACTCGGTAAGGAATTTAGGGGCTAAATTCTTTTAAGGGGGAGAGGGTGTAATACCCTGAATTTTTGCATGCATTATATATGTCTACTTGCTTGAATAACATGTTAGTTTAGTTATGCCATAATTCTTAATACAAACCTTAATCTTTGTTGCACCTATTTGCCATGCATTAGTTGTTGTAATTCTTGTTAATTCCATGTTGTTTAAGTGATACTTGTTTAACGTGGGTTTTTTGGGGACTTTCAGAGACCTTTGCTTAGTATTTTAACTTCACCTAAGTGTTAGAACCATCCTAGGACCATTGGGCATCATTTTGGGACTTTTCTGGTGCATATTACATGAATTTGGGCATACTGGAAGATGGGCGAGCGCCTGGGCGAGCGCTCATTTGACAGAAAGTCGAGTTTTGTCATTCTGGAAGTCGCGCGCGCGCCTAAGCGGGCGCCTGGGCGGGCGCCTAGGCGGCCGCGCCGTAGGCAGAATTGCTGGTGCTCTGTTTCTTAACTTTTTAAGTTGGACCAATTCGCCCCTTGACCAACTTGGACGTTCTAAAGACCTTTGACTACCCCTTTTCTGCCCAAACACTACCAAGGAAACACACAACAACATAACCTCTTCTTTTCTCATCCATAGTTGAAAGTTTGTATGAGAAGACCAAGGTGAGATTAGTGTGTGTATGTCTTGACCTCCCAATCCAACCATAAATTCTTCCATGCAAGGACACCAAGAGGTAGCTAAGGACTAGGGGACTTCATTACTAAGCTTAGATTCTAATTTCCTTGGTGAAATATTCCTACATAAGGTAAGTTACTAAACACCTCTTGTATGTAAGAAAAGGTTACATGTGTGAATTTTTATAAACATGCATGACTTAAATTGTTGTTAGATTTATGTGGAAATGTTATGTTAATGAAAATTTCATATTATAACATGAAAATTTTGGTCTAGTTAGTATAGATTGTGTAGAGATTTATAATCACCAAAGTAGTGAGTTCAAGAACATGTTAGAGACCTTAAATGGTGAAAAATTGCATATAGCAATTATACCAAGTTTTATGAACTTAATGAATTAACACCAAAAGTAGATTTTTGGGAAGATTATAATTCTCGAATTATTTATTAAAGTGCTACAAAAAGTTGGGTTCATTTGGTATGGAATATGGTCCTCCGATTATTTGATCGGTATGTTAGAGACTTGTAAAGTAGCTCTAAAATTGTGGCTTATGAATTTAAATAATATGTTTGATGATTTTATGTTGTAGAAAATTATAATCTACTTGATGTTGGTCAAGTTCACTACTTTTGAACTCGATGGTTAATTGCATAAGTTGAGTAAGTTACCTACTTGTGTGAGTTATGTAAGTCCAGTGGCGTCGTTGTCGTTAATGTCATGGTGGGACGACCTATAGTCTTTACGAATGGGATTCGTGATCGCTATAAGTCGCCCGGAGTGCACACACCCTCTTCATTGGCCACGGTTGAGAAGTAGCCCCATGTTATAGCAATACGCATGACTTTGGCTTGCTAGGTTGAACTCGACGGGATTGTGTCGGGGACGTCGATACTACGCACACGGGTATCGAGGCACTATTGGTTGTTTGTGTTATGCAGAGCTACACAAGGTTGAAGAAAGAAATATGTTATCCTTCTCTAACGGGGTTTATGTACAAGCACTTATATGTTATCAAAGTGCGATGTGAGTTAAATGATGATATATCAAGAAAGATAGTATATATTATGTTATGGTATATAAATGTTGATACCATGTTTTGTTAAATGTTTGAGCATCATGCCATGCCATTTAGCTGCATTAGTAACTTACTGTGTCATTATGACTCACTCCGTTATGTGTTTTATTGTTTTTCCTTAGATCCAAGTCAACCCGGAAGTTCTCGGTGAGGCCGATAGTGGTTCGTTGGCTCGCGTGTCGCCTACGTGGGGAATTCGAGGATCCCTATCTTAGTTATCTGTTTTCATTTTGGTAAGGACGATGGATATGTAAAGTTATATAAACTTTACTTGGGTTTTGTTTGTGAAGTTGTAAACATATTCTTTTGGTGGCCGACATATGTATGTCGTGCTCTTGTACAGTTGTGTTGTTGAGTTAGTTCCTTCCCGAGCATGTCGTTAGCTCGCGGTTATGTGTTGTTCCGGCATGTTGTGGCCGAGGTTTATGTTGTAGTTGTTCTCTTTTCCCGAGTTATAACTCGTGGTCGTTGGTAGTTGTTTTCCGGCCTTGTTATCGCCGAAGATTGTTCGTATACTTGTGTTTATCAGGTGATTAGTTGCGTTTTGTGTTAAGCACGGGCGGTTGCGTCACGTGCTCTTCTTGTTGTTGTTGTTTTGGCGACCCGACCTTGGGATTTTGTATAGGGATCCGGGTCGGGGCGTCACAGCAAACACTGTACAGAAGAGGAAATGTCCATTGGATAATCGTGAAGGTGCAGACATCGATGCGTATCTTGGATTTGTCAGACAGATCTTGTAACGGATCTATTTTGGCTTGAAGTGCGTTGAGTAACGACCGATGTATCTCGTGATCTTACAGTTTCTCGGCAGTTTGTTCGATGAGGATTTGGCCGATTCGAGATCTGCCATTATAGAACTGGCGATGTAGAAACGCGATGGTCACGATGTTCCTCTTGAATAAATAGCTTCTCTGCTTGCTCGATGAAGTGCTTTGGCGGATACGAGAATCGCCGATATAGAACTCCGATATAGAGATGGCTATTTAGGCGATCATAGCGAAGGAAATGTCTGCTAGTGAGACATCTGCCGATGATCACGTCAGCTGGCAATTGAAGAGCTTGATTCATATGAAAGTTTGTCATCACTTTGGTAGGACAAAGACTCGGATATGTACAAAGACTTCCTAGTCTAATGACCTATGCATTGTTTCAACAAGCTGCCACACTAACCGGTACGCAGCCCTTTTAGCCACTTGTGAAACATGCGTTGTAATGGGAACAAGCAAATCACTGTGTTGGAATATGCATACATATATATCACTGATTTACGGCATATTCCTAACAATCTCCTCCTATTTGCTTGGGACCATTACTACAATTGACTTATACATATAGCTCTTTAAAGCAGTTGTTCAATCCTTAGTAATAACATGCCACTAATGAGTATTCATTTTATATCAAGGCATGCCCTAGGCTGAACTTACAAGCGATAGCGTATGTATAGTCATCTATTGCTAAGTATTTACAGACTCAATAAATGAAAGAACAAATACGAAGCAATTACCGAAACAGTTTTTAGGCAATTGGTAATATTACCTTAAGAATGTGATTCTTGCATTGGATGATCTGAAAAATGTTGCTTAAGCAAGAATTAGAAAGTATAAGTATACTGTTCATGTTGTTCTTAATCGAATTGATTAAGCATCTTCATCTGATGATTTTAAAAGTTTGTGAAGGATAGGTAGAGTTTTATAATAGACAGCGTACTATAATAGTCATATAGTATTTTGCTGTATGGGTAGATACACAATCTCTCCTCCTTACTAGTTGTCTATCTCTCCTCCTTACTAGTTGTCTATCTCTCCTCCTTAATAGTTGTCTATCTCTCCTCCTTAATAGTTCACACTTTGGGGAGGCATTACAACTTCACAATCTCTCCTCCTTAATGAATATTGTTCTCAATAGTGTTAATCCTACTATAATTTCTTGAGGCCTAACTTCCTTATTACAATCTCTCCTCCTTACTAGTTCAAGCAATAGCTGAAATGGTTTTAGGCAATTTCACAATCTCTCCTCCTTAATGGTTGCAATCTCCCCTCTGTATGTATAATGATAATCTGTATGTATAATGTCAATCTCATTACAATCTCTCCTCCTTAATGGTCACAAGCTAAATTTCTTCTCTTTTGTATATATTTCTTCTCTTTTGTATAGAAATATCTCTCCTCCTTATAGAAATATCTCAAATTTCTCCTCCTTAATGGTCACAAGCTAGATATAGATTGACAGGTACCAAGTAAAATACTTGTATATGGACAATATTGAGTAAGTACTTCCTTATTGGGGTTCGAATCAGTTGAGAGAGCTGATTGAATTTCTCCTCCTTAAGGTATATCAAGTCAAAACAGGCAAGTATGGTAGAGTCTTATGCTGACTTTTGTTGGATGCATGAGATATACATCTAAAACATGAGATGTAAGGTCTGCCTACGAGGTATTGCTGAAGTTCATCAAGAAAGTAAACTGCAGGCATGAACGAGTATGTACCAGGACAAATTTTGAATACTTAACTTAAAAGAAAATGGCAAATGTAGATAAACAGATGTACACAAGACTAAACACATTACATATTTATCATTGATATAGCAAAAGAAAATTAGTTTGATAAAACAGAGACCTAGCTAGTCATCCTAATGAAGTAGAGTTAGAGGATGAAAGTCTGCTGATTTTAATCGGAGGAAACATTGACCGCTGGATTTGACACAGAATTGGCGTTTGCTTGCTGAAGTTCCTCCTGAGATGAGGGTTGCTCGAGGTGAGCATTTGAGGCGATGGGAGCAGGTGCAGTAGTAGCGGTACTGTCTCTTGTGGGAATCCAAGGGATAAAATTGGATACACTGTTCCTGGGGTCTCGAAGACGATTCCTTACACGACGAGAGATTCGACGAGGTCGTTGAATCATTGGAGTAGGAGGAGTGGCAAGAAGAATCATCATCCGTTGACGCCATTCAGTGTGGGAAATGGGTCGATGAGGAGGACTAGGCAGATTTGGTGAACACATGATGCAAATGACTCTATTTGTGGAGAAATTTTGAGGTACGCAGAAGTCAGGTGCTGTAGTTGGACAGGAAGATGAAGAAGAGATGATGAATTTATGAAGGTTATCATTTATGCATCTTTTCGAAGTTTTGAGAAGATGAAAGGGTTTCTTGATTTGAGGAATGTGATTGGACGTTTTGGGGGTTTAAAGGGAGAAACCGCTTTTAATGACATAGTAGTGATGTTCTGATTTAGGATTATGTCATTTGTGCAGAGTAGTTATGGCTAAGATATAGGCTGTCTAGGAGGAAAGTATACTTATATTATTTTCAAACAAGAAGTTTAAAAATATAATCAGATTAATTTAATTGCCTTTATTGTGGTATTAATGGGTACAACTGCTTCTAGAAATAATATGAGCTGTTATTTTACTTCAAGCGAATTGTTTGAGTAAATTAATCAAAAATAGAACAGCATTGG
Organism: Platycodon grandiflorus; assembly: GCA_016624345.1. Classification (NCBI taxonomy): domain Eukaryota; kingdom Viridiplantae; phylum Streptophyta; class Magnoliopsida; order Asterales; family Campanulaceae; genus Platycodon; species Platycodon grandiflorus. The sequence continues at coordinate 58,793,542 of CM028361.1, read as the reverse complement.
TTGTTTAAGGACAAGTTGGGGACAAAATAACTTGACCAAGCCATATGGCACAGTTGTACATGACACATATGTGGAAGTTTTTAGATGAATGTGTCTTAAGATTGTCTGATACCAGTCTTGAAGTCTGATACCAATTTTGAGAGATTTGATGAGTCTTTTAATGAATGAAGACACTATCAGCAGGTTGTATTAGATATTTGCTAGAGTAGGAACTGCTGATATCAATTGTTATGTCTATTATTGGTAGTGTGATTAATATCAGCTAAGGTAAGGACAGCTGATACCAATAGAATAGACTTTATTTATAATGGACATCAATCTATTTAAGATTAATAAAGCTTAGTAAGAATATTAAATAGATCAAGTAAGTGAGATATTAAATGTGTACCTGAAGTGATGTCCGTTCTTCTTCGTTCAAAGATCTAGGCATTCTATACCAAAAGAAGAGATCTCAGACTGACTTGTTACAAGAGAGTGAGACGTAGCCTATATACGGGGGGTCATATCGGTGTTCACTCTGAGGAAGGACTTAATATTTGAAAATATTAGTCTTCCCAAGAATTCTTGAATGTCGACTATCTTGAGGATAGGTCGTGTTACTAGAGATTTTTAACTACATCCTTTTGACAAAGAATCACATGATAAGGTGTAGCGAGTGTTTTGAATTCAATCGTATACCAATTAGCTGTTGAGCCATTATAATGGGAACAACTAATCAAGCCTTTATAACTACAATCTCATAAGGTACACAAGATTTTGTAGTTGTCGTTACTAAGAACACAAAGTCTTTGTTGTATTGTCTTGAAAGATTTGATTCAGCAGACACCTTCGTTCAAAGCATTTACTAGTAATCTTGATCTTTTAAGCATGAAGGATAGAGATTGAGTAATAGCAGATTCCTCGATAGGTTGACATGAATGTCATGAAACTGAAGTCTGCCTATTTGTTAAGAGATTATAGGTTTTGGCGAACTTGAATTTACTCATTGTGAAAAGATTAAATTCGAAAGGCAATTATCATGGTGTCTAAGGATGAAAGTTAAGCGTAGTAGAAGACCATAACTTGATGTAGCGATTGTTCAAGAATGGTTTGCGATGGGATGTCGAGTTTGTGTCTCGGTAGAGTGATCATTTCATTAAGAACAATTCTTTTAATCACCGAATAAAATGGAGATAATAAAGAATAATAAGTTTGATCAACACACTTAACACATTAGTTCATGCTATCAAAGGAATGCAGATAAGTAGATAAGCATGAGAAAAAGTTGCAGAGCTTGTATTCAATAATCCAAGTAGTTTTACACGGTGTGTTGCAAGGATCAGCTGATTACAAGAACAATACAACTGGATTTTTGACTGAACTGCAGATTACATGAGAAAGATACATAATGATTCAATTTACAGAAAGAAATGCATGTTACAAATTTGTGTCCTATAGGTCCTAATCCTAGACATTAGATGAGTAGTCATCAGTCAAGGATTTAGAAGGAGTTGAATGATAAGAAGATGGCCGTGTTCTTTTTGATCTCCTCCAACTCTCGGGGGAGGCAGAACATCTTCACTTCTTCGGGTCATTATGAGAGCACCGAAGGGTGATGGCCACTGAGGATGTGCTGTTTTGACCATGAATCCCCTTTGATACGCTAGGGGATTGTTGGCGACTATTAGCAGTTCGTCATCCTCATCAATTCCATATTAGCTACTTAATTCAGGAGCGAATTATCGCATCGGCCATCTTTGAGGTGATGGTCGGCATACCTACATATAACCGAAGACTTGTTGCACATGGCAATATATTAAATGTTTTCCAAACATTTGACATTTCTTTTCATCTTTTCGTGAAGTTCAAGTATGCAAGCAGACTTCCAAAAGTGGAATGAGTATGTGCTAATTGATTTTTGATTCATCTGTAGACATTTTGGAGTATCAATGAGATTGATAGCTAAAAGTTAGAAGAGAGAATGAAATCACTTTTGCTGGCATTAATTGATGGTTTTCTATCTTACCTTTTTAACTAATTGACTAAGAATGTTCTTAAGTGTTCTGACAATCATGGTTTGCAGCATATGAATCATGCATGATGGCAAACTTCTATGATTATCGGACGAGACAAAAGAAGATCTCTTTATCAATTGTTTTCTCAACAAGATTTTGGAACCATAATTAATGATTTCTGGTACACAAGACTTGATGCAATTTCTCTCATGTTTGTAAACTGTGTATTGAAAAAGATTTTGGAAATAATTTTCACAGTTTATGAATGATTTTTGGAAATACATTATTGAGAGAAATTTAGATCAACTCTTGTGAAGTAACAGAAATAAAATCGAAACAACATTGAATGAATATGAAGGAATCATACCCTGTTGTTAAGGAATTGTCTTGATCCAATCTTAGGACTTGGATTTAGTAACATTTGTGAGATTTTGAATCATCGATTTGTATCTAGTGTAATCTATAGGCAGTTTGTGAGTTTTGTCATAGTAGAGATTGGATGAAGAAGGAGCTCTACTTATACTCACGGAGGTTAGGCGAAGGATACTCAATAATGGAGCTTTCCGTTGATTGTCCTTCGATCACGCCTTGGCAGGGATAGGCTGTGAAGTCTAGATATTCTCAAGATTCTTGGTAAGGATTGATGTTGACTGTCTTGTCGTTTTCCAAGATTTTGAAAATAGTCTTAACTTTAATCGAAGCAGTCAAACTTCGAAAAGTGTGCCTCCACCTTTAATTGACTTGAGAGAGTAGGTCATTAAAGGATTTTTACTTCTATAAGTCAGCACATACAACTGAGCTTATGAAGTGTTGGTTGGCAGATATGGAAATTCAGCCAACTACAGGGTTTTTAGAAAAACATTTGAAATCAGCTGATAAGAAAAATGCTGATTTGTTTTTGAAAAACCATTTGCATAAAACAAGTCATACAATCAATATATAAATCAATAAAAGTGCAGTATGACAGGTTATTATGCATTATGTCTGATAATATGTATGAGTATATCAATTCAGCAGACATGAGCACAGGTCATTAGAAAGCAAATGGCTAACCTGTTTTGTGTAGTCATGAGAGAGGGTCTTTATCAACTCCTTTGGACTTATCAGCAGATTTTTCACTTCATAGTTATAAAGTCCAGTAGGAGAGGATTTTGACCTTGAGTGAGTGAAGGACATGAGTGAATTCTCATGAGTGATCAGCAGTCCTTCATGAATCAGCAGCCATGTTACAATCTGCCGATGGAGAGAGGTGTTGCATGATTGACCTTTTCTGTCATATGAGTTCCTGCCTAAAGTACTCATAGAGAAAATTAGCAACATTTATGAGCTAAAAATAGCTCTAGAAATCCAATAATACAAATGAGACTTAATAAGCATGACAAAAGAATTATTATTCAAAATACAGCTTATAAGTGTAACCCAAAGTGTTAAGAGATTAGGAGCTGGGGTTACTTCCTCATTAAACTCTTTGAACGCGTCTGCTCATAGTTGTTGAAGCACCAGTTCTAATACTGAGCATAGGTTCTTTGAGTGTATTTTTGCTCGGCTGAGGCTTTTCATTGAAGGAAGACAAATTCATCATTGATGTCCTTAGGCCAAGAACTTACAATCTCAGTGATTTTGAAGATGACATATCTTTGATTTCCTTTGAATTTCCTTTGAAACTCTTCTTATTTCCTCTGCTCTAAACTTTTATAAAAAGTTTTCTTGAGAAGGTGTTGGATTGGAACAATCGTTAGCCTTATGTCAAGAGAGCATGTTTTTGGAAGGGATTCTAAGTAATTCATCTATCAAATATGAGTTTAACCCATTTGCCAAAGAAGATACCAAGATTTAAGAACAGATTTATGAGGCATGCATAATCCTTAGCAAGTCAACCTCCACTATAATACTTCTCTTCATAATATCAATGTAATTCTGATATATGATGGATTTTCTTATAGTGATCACATTGTCATCACAATATTCTTTCTCACATGTTTTTGAAAACAAAATTTATTTTGATTTGGAGAAGGTTTTCAAAAGGCTTCCAGGTTTCTCAGTCAAAAAGGTTTTTGTGAATAAAAGATTTTGAAAGACTCCTTTTGACTATGCATCTAATCTGAGCAGCAGGATCTAAACTCTCAGGTTGTTAAGCCTGGAATAAAGTTAACAGAGTACTAGCTCTGATACCAGTTGTTAGGTCCGAGGGTTGCTCAGTGTATAGGCTAGAGGGGGGGGTGAATAGCCTATACTTTGTGTAATAAAAATTTCATCCAATTTTTACATTTAATAAGACGAATGGATGAGATGATTAATACACATAGGTCATCTTCCTCATTCTGACTGATTAGTTGAAGATAGAGTGATCGGACATCTTAGATCAGCAGATGCAGATCATGGACATCTAGAATCAGCAGATATGAAACATGCAGTTGGAAGATATATGTTGAACTTAGCGATGAGAATAAGATTTGGCGCGAAAGAATAAACAAAGATAAGTTTAACAATTTAGATTAAAGTGCAAAGATTTGATATGAAAGAGAACTTAACATTGACTATAATCGTATTAGATGCATCATTTACTTTCCTTAAACAGATTGCACATGATAAGACAAATTATACAAGAAAGAGAAATCAAGGCTGAATGTAACAAATATATATTATATTAAAATTCAGCAGAGGTTTGCTCAAAGGCAAACATGCTTAGTACATCAACCTAGACTCTCTATCCTAGCAATCTCTCCGGGGGGAAGAAGGAAAGTGAAATGGAATACCCCGAAGACTCATATAAGAACTCTAATCCTAGCAGTTCCTAACAACCTTGGAGGTTTGTGAAGGAAAGTGCTAGTGTTAGAGTGATGTGAGAAGAGAATATTAGGAGTTGTTCAAATAGCAAGTATTTGAACAACTGAGTGCTAAGCACTCGACCAAAAATGATGACAACTTATTGCACAATCGGCACGACTTATAATGTAGTATAAGTCGCCGATATGAATGCAATCTGGACATGTAAGTTCGGCTCTTCATCGGACATCTTCAAGCTTGATCGGCTTCAACGATCGTAAGATACTTGGTCTCTTTCTTGGATGATGGAGTTGAGGCCATCGAAGAGACCGAGTTCTTCGAAGGAAGAAGAACTCAAATCAACAACAAGGTTGTTGATCAAGCGAGCTTCTCGGCTTTTTTTTCTCTCTCTCTCTCACAAAGTGTTTGTTTTTACACTTGTGATTTCTCACTCTAAAGGAGTGGTTGGATTGAAGAAATGAAGATCAATACCACAACCTTTCTCAAGCATAAGCATACACAGTTTGTGTGTTCTAGTGCTTGTGCTCTCCCTCTTGTGCTATTTTGAAATGAGGATGAGAGTCTTCTTATATAGCTGGAGAAGAAGAGGTGACCGTTGGTGTATTGAATAGGTTTATGCCCGTTGGTGATCCGAGTCTCATAATGTAGCAGTACATCTTTGGATTTGTTGGGCAAAGACCTTCGTTAGGTTTAAGTCTTGAAGATGGTCCGTGACACAGGGCGAGTTGGACGTGTCGAGCTTGGCCTGGATGCGTGATTGATGTGGACGTATCATTGCTTTGATCAGAGTGCGGCGTCATGCTTGGCCTTTTCGAAATGAAGCTTTGAAGACCGCAAACACCATAAGAGGAAATGTCCATTGGATAATCGTGAAGGTGCACATCGATGCGTATCTTGGATTTGTCGACAGATCTTGTAACGGATCTATTTTGGCTTGAAGTGCGTTGAGTAACGACCGATGTATCTCGTGATCTTACGTTTCTCGGCGGTTTGTTCGATGAGGATTTGGCCGATTCGAGATCTGCCATTATAGAACCGCGATGTAGAAACCGCGATGGTCACGATGTTCCTCTTGAATAAATAGCTTCTCAGCTTGCTCGATGAAGTGCTTTGGCGGATACGAGAATCTGCCGATATAGAACTGCTGATGTAGAGATGGCTATTTAGGCAGTCATAGCTGAAGGGAAATGTCTGCTAGTGAGACATCTGCCGATGATCACGTCAGCTGGCAATTGAAGAGCTTGATTCATATGAAAGTTTGTCATCACTTTGGTAGGACAAAGACTCGGATATGTACAAAGACTTCCTAGTCTAATGACCTATGCATTGTTTCAACAAGTGCCACACTAACCGACGCGCCCTTTTAGCCACTTGTGAAACATGCGTTGTAATGGGAACAAGCAAATCACTGTGTTGGAATATGCATACATATATATCAGCTGATTTACAGGCATATTCCTAACACACAACAAGAACATTTGGAAGCCAAAGAGAAACCCTTACTCCATAAACCCTCGTCCAAGGGAAGCTTTTTGAGATTAAGACGCTAGTGAAAAACACTAATATGCCTCGGAAGTAGGGTGTGCCATATGAATTTAGAGGACATGAGAGAAGGACTAGTTGGCTGGATGAGGGATAAAGCCGAAGAGATGGAGAAATTACCCTTAGAAGTAAGATCCCAATGAGGAGAATCATCAACATCAGCCAAGGTAATATGGTGATCCTGAATAAACTGAATGGTCTGACTTGGCAGAATAGCAGCAGCGTCAGCCCATGTAATGGCTGAGAAATCAGGGCCCTAGAAGAGATCTTTGACTGTAGAAATGTCGCAATTATCGGGACGGGTCAGGCAATGAACATGCAGCCAATTGTCATGCCATACAGAACAGCTACCACGATAAACAATCCAAAAAATGTGAGGCTCAGCAATAGCCCGAGCCTTAAGCAGACGGGACCAAACATGGGAGCCCTTTGCAGTAGCTGTAGAGGGGTGAGAGTTAGAGTAGTACTTAGCACGCATGAAGTTGGTCCACAAATTAGAATAGGAACGAAACCGCCACCAGAGTTTGAGGCCATAGGCTTGAATGATATCAGATAAAGAACTAATGACAAGACCACCTTTCGAAGTAGGAGGACAACAAGACCTCCAAGAGTCCCAATGACATTTATTCTTTCCGTCAATATGACCCCAGAAGAAATTAGCTAACATTTTCTCGATCATAGACACAACTGAGATAGGAGGATTAAGCGAAGCAATTTAGTAGCTGGTGATAGATTGGAGCACATGTTTAATAAGAATAGTACGCCCAGCCGGATTTAAAAAGGCCCTATCCAAGAATTGATTCTGGATTGCAGCTTCAATATTAAACTATCAAAGTAAAATTTTTTTTTGACCATTATACAGAGGGCATCCAAGGTAGGTAATAAGGAGATGGCCAGCCTGAAAACCCAAGGTAGAGGCAATCGCTTGAGATCTACTAGCAGGGGTACGAGGGTGAACAAAGAAAGAACTCTTTCCCGTGTTAATGAGCTGCCCCAAAACACCTTCGTAAGACGAGATAAGCTCTTTGTGCTTAATAAGGGAGTGTTTACTCCCATTACAAAAAATAACAATGTCATCCGCACAAGCCAAGTGAGAAACAAGCCGCTAATGGTTGAGAAAATCACACTAGGAGTTTGAGAATGGAGCTTGGCAATACTACGACTCAAAACTTCAGTCGAGATGATGAAAAGACTTGGAGACAAAGGATCTCCCTGACGCAAACCACGGGAGGAAGGAAAGAACCCCATAGGTTCACCATTAATTAAAACTGAAAACCAATTATCTAACAAAAGTTGCCAGATAAGATCAATAAATATTTCATGAAATCGAAACTTTCGAAGAACCTTGATCAAGAACACCCAAGAAATACGGTTAAAAGCGTTGGCCATATCTAACCTAAGCACAACATTGGATCCAAAAACTTTCTTACCCAAATGCCGCATCAACTCCTGAGTAAGCAAAATATTATCCTAAATTAAACGCCCTTTGGTGAACGTACTTTGATTATCCGAAATGATAGAAGGCAAAATACTGGCGAGACCAGAGGATAAGATCTTAGATATAACTTTATTGCAGAAGTTGTATAAGCTAATCGGACAGAGATCTTGCTTTTATACATGACATTATTACTTGCTTTCATACGTGATATGAGATGTTGGTTAGCTCATTGCTTTGTAAGTTGGTCATTACTACCAACTGGTATGGGATAGTTGGCGGTCGTGAGTCTTCTTACGTTGGTAATGAGACTTGGTTGTTTATCAGATATGATGATTCTGTGTTGCTACATGTTAGCACCTATTACTGTTGTATACATGCATGACATGCATAAGTATAATGGAATCTTACTGAGTCATCCCTTTCACTATTGTTTTACTTAGATTAAAGCAAGGAAAGGGGTCACACACGTGAGGCTGTGCGACTTGTGGTAAAATAACAGATGGTTGACATTCTTTTGGGTTAGCTTTGATTTGTATATATGACTGGACAATGGTCTTGTCTTACTGTTATGCATTTAGCATTAGCTTTTTCTATTCTGTATAAAGGCTGGATGCTTGTTCTTTGGTTGTACATGAGTTTGGATGAGTTTTGTAAACTCAGCTGTATACTATTTAGTTTACGAAGTTGAAAGGCATGTTGATATGTTTCAGTTTTAGCAGTTGTGTTGTGTTAAACATGTGATTATTTTGATTATGTATAACGGGTTCATGCCCGAATTTGGGCTCTATTTAGAAGCCTGAATTGGGGTGTGATAGTTTGGTATCAGAGCAGTAGTTCCTCAGAAAGGAAGTGGTTAAGGATTGAGAATATAATGGTATAGTATCATCTTGTTTGATTGTTGTGGTATTAAGGTTAAGTAACAGTGGGTAGATTACCATACTGTGGATCATAGATATGAAATGGACTTGAGTTAAATCGTGATGCGTATGATAGAATGGAGAGTAGCTATTGTGGTACACTGTTAGTGGTTACAGCAATTGGTTATCTTCGATTATGATGTTTAAGGTGTTCACAAGGTTGACTATTGTAGCAAAGTACCAAGGTGATGTCGATGATTGAGTAAATTCGGAAGATGTGGTCCTTTTGATTTGAACGTGAGGAAACTTTATATTATAACGTGGGATTAGGTAATGGATTACTTCAAATGATCATGATGGTATTTTGGAAATTGCTAACTTGATGAAAGGATGGTAAATGGAGGAAACATGATTTGACTTTCCGCTGGGATAACAATGGTTAGTATATGAGATTCAGGTTTATTTTTGGGGTGGAAACCCTGGTGTGTAATTTGTGTTCACGAACAAGATGATAATTGATTCATACTTAGTGGTCAATGATTGGAGTTGAGTGAATATCAAGGAATATTGTTTAATTTGGGTGATAAGACCTTGTCCGTAGGTGACAATACTAGTAGATGTGGATGTGTGTAAATCGTTAGTTCTTCACCTCTTGTTGTTGAAGCGAGTATGAGCGCACCATCTACGATATGATTGAATTGTATTTATAGCATTCATGTTGCATTTTCTCACTTATATGCATGTGTAAATATGAGATCGATATAAGGGCACAGTTTTGCCACATATCTTTAGTGCCCTTACGTTGGAAACTTTTGAAGCCACATCAGAAGGGCCCTTGGATTGGTTGTCAAGAGGTTTTCGTCGAAGAAATAAGTTGGTTAGTATGTAATCGAAAATTGACCGACCCTATTAACAATCGGAATGGAATATTAAAAAGGAATCACAATTTTTGAACAGAAACTATGTTTGCAAAGGTTATATGTAGTATGGACTTGGTTGATATGATATCACATGCATGAATCTTATCACGTAATGGTAGATGTCTACATGTATAGATTTGTGGTTGCATTATTGGTATATTGCATTACCGATATATGTATGGGTTATATGAATATGGTAGATTTTCTTATGGGAAATCATTCTTTATGTCACCTATGAATGTCAATTCTCTTACAAATTGACGCTGATATTGATAAATTGTAGACATGGTACGTACTGTTCAGACCACTAGGAAGTCCGCAGCTCATATACGAGTACAAGTAAGGTTGTCTGAGGCTAGGCAGCATTTACAACGTAGTCGTGACACTAATCAAAGAATGCAAGTAATTAGAAAGGAGCTTGTAGCTCACGTAAGAAATTTGGTGATGGCTTTGAGGATTACTCAAACACGTGTATAATAGATTAGAGAGGATATAATGCTAGACCTGGAAGATGCCCTAAATGATGATGAATGCACTTATATTAACCCGGTGATTGTGGAATCTTATAACGAAGATAACGTGGTGGTAATCTCGTTTGATGATGAGGATTAGTGAGGTGGTGGTATAAGTTGTGATTTTTCTTACCCTGACCGTATATCAAGGGAAACCTTGATGCTAGTGTGAGATAAACTTTAGATGATTGTATATAAGTGTGGATATAGTACTTCTTTTGGAAACATGTACTGTCGTATACTGTAAAGGTGGCAACCTTTCTTGTGGGAATATATATATGACACAGATGTGTTGGAATGGTTATTGCAGAGTTAATGGGTTACTGGTGTCTTAATTAACAATCAGTAATTGATAGATATCATGATAGCATGAGTAGTTGGGATGTGAATACTTGGGTTGTATAGCTCATTATGGAAGTGTGTTGGACAGTGAGATAGTTGAGCAGATACAGTTTTCTCCATCTAGCAGACATAAATTGATTAATGGTTGAAGTAGATTTTTTAGAGCATTGACTAAACCGTCTCTTATTGTTTGCCTATATAGTTCCTTAAACTGATATAACCCTTATTTTGGGCTTTGAGTTGACTTGTAGAGGTTGTATTTCGAAGTTGATCATAACAGAGAATGGTAATTTGTCTTTATAGTTAAACGGTTGATGCTTTGTTGATTAATGAGGTTTAAAATGTTGATTACGATTACCAGTGATTCAGAAACAATTAAGGTCAGACTATTCTTTAACAATAAAGTCTGTTGATAACTCAACACTGCTGAAACAAGAGAGAATATTCAAAGCATATACTTTAAAGTCTACATGGACAAGCTAATTGAACGTACTCAAATACTCCAAAATTTTTAGGACCTTATCTTGACCGATTGACTCCTACGTTCAACCTTCCAAGTACTGTCTACACCATCACATGTACATGTCATCAAGTACTTTCCTCTCTGGTGATATCTTAGTAAATGGCCTCTGTTAAAGCTCTGTCACCGAGTAAAATCTTTTGTTAAAAGGCCTACTGTAGCTAAGCCTAATAACACTAGAAAGTTATCAGCCTAAATCCAATAAGCATGTCATTAGCAAACTAGTGATTTCGAAGATTGCTGAACATAAGACTACTCCCAAGGATGTCATTCGACATGTTCAAGGTTTTCATAACTGCTCTTTCTATAAAGGTCATGGCCACAAGATTCATGAATGCCTTTTGAGATTCATACCTAAACCTAAAGGGTTCACACGTCCAAAGGTTAAACAGGCATGGGTTCTAAAACACTGCTAACCCTTAGGGCCCAAAAATAAAAGGGGACCATATGCTTAAATGTTTAAATTTTAGGAATGCTTCATGACTATCAATGAGGAGGAGAAAGACTTATGATATCTTGATAGTGGCTGCTCTAAGCACATGACTGGAGACCAGGATCTTCTCTCCAATATTATTGAAGCAAAGGGTCCCTTAGTGATTTGTGGTGACAACTCCAAAGGGAAGACAATTGGCTATGGATGTATAGTTCGTGGAAATCTTTCCATCAGCAAAGTATCTCTAGTAGAAGGCTTGAAGCACAATCTCCTATGTATATCACAATTCTGTGATAAGGGACTGATATGTCAATTTACTTCAAGTCATTGCTTTATCAAGGATAGTGAGACCTGCACAACTATCTTGACTGGATTTAAAAAATGAAATGTGTATGTGGTTGATCTGAATGCTGTGGGAAGAAAATCAAGCTTGTGTTTAATTTCAAAGACCTCCAATAATAACAGTTGGCTGTGACATTAGAGACTCAGCCATTTTAACTTTAAGTACATTTCTAAGTTATCAAAGAACAACTTGGTTGTTGGTCTGCCAAAGATATCAGCAGATCATGACAAGCTTTGCAAGGCATGCCATCTGGGAAATTTAACCAAATCTTCTTTCAAAAGCAAGCCATGTCTATCAACTATAAGACCTCTACAACTGCTGCACATGGATTTGTTTGGTTGATGACCATTCAAGATTCACCTGGTTGAAATGTTGTCTTCTAAAGATGAAGCCTATGACACTATTATAACACTTTTCAGAAGGCTGCAAACTTAGAAGTTGGATGACATTGTTGATATCAGATCAGACAATGGGACAGAATTCAAGAACAATGGCGTGGCCAAAAATTTTGATGACCATGGAATTAATCACAATTTCTTTACTGCTGGAACACCTCAACAAAATAGAGTTACTAAAAGAAAGAACATAACTCTCATTGAAGCTGGGAAGACCATGATTGCTGAAGCAAGGTTGCCTATGTATTTCTGGGCTGAAGCTGTCAACACAGCTTGCTTCACCTAAAACAGGTCTTTTTTTTTTTTAGGAAAACAGGGACGGCACCCTGCAGAATTTATTAAAAAACAAATGATAACAAAAACATGAGGGGGACAACCAGCCTAGCCCAACAACCTAGGAGGACAAAGGAGCCGAACCTCTATACACAAAAATAGAGCAACTATTTCCAAAAATTATATAAACTAATAAAGTCATGATCTAAAGCTTGGCGAGAATCATGAGGGAGTTACTCCCGAGTATCACAAAAAACATTCCCCTGGTGAGAAAAAGCTTCTAAAGCAAGTCTGTTAGCCACCTTGTTCGATTCCCTATACACATGAAACAATTCATAATTTCCTAGATTCATTTTACATTCTCGAAGCTCGTATTCATACTTCTATGGAGCACATTGTAAACCTTTTAGAACTGAAACCGCAACATAGGAGTCAGACTCTGCAACAACTAAATATAGATTCAAAGCCCGACAAAGGCTTAGACCATCACGAAGAGCATTAATCTTAGCAGGCCTGTTGGTAACTTGATCATAAAAATTGGAAAACGTACACAACAAAGTCCCATCAGAAGCTCTAATACTACCCCCTCCTGTACATAAACCATTTCTAGCAGACCCATCTGTGTTTAGCTTAAACTGAGCAACATCCTGAGGGTTCCATCTAACCTACTGACCCATTCTCTGCGACATAGTGAGACAAGGAAACCTTAAGAATTGAAGGCCCCTTTCACTAGCTTTGTCACAGGCAGACCTTGGGTTAAAGACTGTTAGCATGTCATAAATATCCTTCTAAATTTTGTTAATGATCCTATCAACATTAATAGCAGTACCCTCAAAAATAGCCTGGCAACGAGCTTTCTAAATTTCCCACAAAGAGAACATAAAAATGCCCAGAAAAATTGCTCCACTTTGATTCCGTAAAGAAACAAGTTTCATAACAAAACTCCATATGAAATATGGAGAGGCAGAGCTCCCAACATTAGTTTCCTTAATATATTTGGGTGCAAATGCTATGTTCTTTACAACGGTAGAGAACATAGAGGCAAGTTTGAATCCAAATCTGATGAAGGAATATTTCTGGGATATGCTAAATTTTCAAAAGCATATAGAGTTTACAATAAAACTTCTCTTTAAGTTGTTAAATCTGTACATGTCTCTTTTGATGAATTTGATTTTATTGGGCCATATTTGGCTTCTAAGGTTTCTAATGATTCTGATGAGTGTGAGACAGGTACAGAACAACCAAGCTCTAACTATGCTAATGCTCAATTTCCACAAGTTCCTCCAAGGATTGATATGATAGAACTTCTAACTGGTGATAGTGGACCAGCCAATAATAAATCAACTAATCAAGACACTGCTGTTCCATCTACACCAGAAGTATTTCAGCCAACTTTGGAAATTACCTACCATCCTGAAAACCAAGCTCCAGACATCTCACTTCTCAAGAACTAAACTCTGATGATGCTATCAGACAAGATCTCTCTGCTAAAGTTAGAGAAGTTAGAGATCATCCTATCACTCAAATCATTGGTGATCTAAATGCTGGTGTTCAGATAAGACAAGCTTCAAGGAATGAATGCATGTACTCAACTGCATTTTTCTCAACCATTGAACCCAAGAAGATAGACGAAGCTATGGAGGATCCAAGCTGGGTAGAAGCCATGCAAGAAGAGTTAAATCAATTTGATAGATGCCAAGTTTGGACACTTGTTCCTAGGCCTAAAGGACAAACAGTAATTGGAACTAAGTGGGTTTTCAGAAACAAGATGGATGAAAATGGAAATATAACTAGGAATAAGGCAAGACTGGTAGCCCAGGGATATAGACATGAGGAGGGAATTGACTATAATGAGACATTTGTTCCTGTTGCAAGATTAGAAGCTATCAGACTCTTCCTTGTCTATGCATCTTTTAAAGATTTCAAGCTATATCAAATGGATGTTAAAAGCGTATTTCTTGATGGTCTGCAAGAAGACGTTTATGTTGAACAGCTACCAGGATTCCTAGATAATTCAAGAAGAGACGATGTCTACAAATTGAGAAAAGCACTATATGGACTCAAACAAGCTCTAAGGGCCTGGCTAAGAAATAAATTTCTAAGACTGCTAGTACTTCTACCTTTGATGTTACGGCTCTTCAACAACCAGTCAAATCTACTAGAGCTGCCAAAGCTGCCCAAAGGCCTATTACTTATCTCCCTAGGAGCAGCTATCATTCAAGTGTTACCATCAATGCCTAATGAGTACAAGAATACTCTTCTGGTGTAACCTTGGTCAAGGATCTAGCAGAGAGTAGGATCTTTCCACTATTTGAGTTGGGAGATACTAATTATAGCATCAATCTTGTAGAAGAATTCTACACTCATATGATTGTTCCTCTTCCACCTATCAACAAAGATGACCCTGTAGACAAGAGCTACATTAAGGGAAACATAAGGGGGAGGTTCATTAAAATTGACTACAAGGTTGTTGGTGAGATTTTGGGATTGCCTGCTGAAAGACAAAATGGACTTAACTGTTAAAGAATTAGATGTAGCATGGGCTATGATGCATGGAAAGGATAAACCAGAACCCTTATTTGAGATGTCCAAGATTTATTTCCTGAAGTCCCATACCATATCATTCATCTAGTTGACAAGGGTTTACTATTCAAGAATGGCTTCAGGGACATATTTACTTCTCACCATCTAATGCTCACCAAAGCCATAGTTCTAAGGAAACTGTTGATCTGGGCCAAGGTCGTCTACTCCATGCTATTTTACAGTGTGCTGGAAGTCTAAGGCATCTCAGGGATGCGAGGACCTTTTGTTAGGATCATCAATATAATCCTGAGAGGTTATCCGGAGATTGAGGAAACCATAGTTGCTGATGAGATCATTAAGGTGACTAACACTTATGTGTTTACCCTCAACAACATCAAGCGCTATAGGGAGGATGCAGCAAAAAGAGCTGCTGCTGCTGTTGTTGGTCTTCTGTATAGGCCAAGAAGGGAAAGATGAAGCTTGTCTCGATAGATGAGGGACTCTTTTCTCAGGAGGAGCAAAAGCCAATTGCGGCCTCTCTACCTGAAGACATTGATCTAGGTCGTTTGGACCACGACCCCTTTGAGCCCAAGGCTAAGAAAGCCAAGACAGTCACTCTACCTCACTCTTCTTAACCATCCAAACCCTGTTAGAAGCATGCCCTCTCAAAGAAGGCTACTGAAAGGGACACAAAATCTTTTGAACTAGCTATTCTTAAACCTGCCCGCAAAACCTCTACTCAACCTCCCAAACCATCCACCGTACATCCCAAGGACAAAACCAAAATTTTAAAGTGTACTAATGAAGACTTTGGCCTACCCAAACCTATGCCTCCATCAGCAATCTCTAAATCAGCCGATCCAACACCAACCACCCCTAAACCTTCTGAACCAATACCAGACATTCTTCTTCTAAAACTTCCCTATCCAAATCCAGGCATGGCCATCGAATCAAACAAAGTTCCAAAAAGACCAAATTTGTGCCCTTTCCTAATTAAACACCTTCCTCTCCTTCTTCACCTACTCCTCCACCTGTTAACCCTTTTGTCTAACCCTTTGGCCAAGAGGAGTTATAATATTCACCTGAAAGTCAACCTCTCCGTTAGGAATATGCCTGTGAAACAGCTGATATATATGTATGCATATTTCAACTCAGTGATTTGCTTGTTCCCATTACAATGCATGTTTCACAAGTGGCTAAAAGGGCTGCGTACCGGTTAGTGTGGCAGCTTGATGAAACAATGCATAGGTCATTAGACTAGGAAGTCTTTGTACATATCTGAATCTTTGTCCTACCAAAGTGATGATAATCTTTCATATGGATTAGCTCTTCATGCGCCAGCAGACATGTCCATCAGCAATGTCTCACCAGCAGACATCCCTACCAGCCATGTCTTATCAGCAATCTTTACACTAGCAGTATTAGATCGGCAGATCCAAGTATCAGCCATGCTCTTCATCAGACAACTGCAGAGAAGCTGATTATTCATAAGAGGAACATCGGTCGTTGCTTATTGCTACAAGTCAAAATAGATCCGTTACAAGATCTTCCTGACAGCTCAAGATACGCATCGATGTCTGTGCTTTGACTATTATTCAGAAGATATTTCCTCTTTCGTGTATTGGTCCCAGTCTCCAAGGCTACATTCCATAAAAGGCCAAACACAGTGCGCTACATCCCAGGCCTGCTCGTCAAGTCTCTTTCATCCAGCTTGATTCACGGACTAACTTTAAGACAAAAGCTTAAACGAAAGGCCTTTGCCCGATAGTTTGAACAATGCACTCTGATGCATTAATGATCCAGATCTTCAACAGATAAAAACTCATCAAAGCCTTAATGACTCCTTCATCTTCTCCAGCCTATAAAAAAAGATTCTCATTCTCACATTAAGAGTGTGTGTGTACGAGAAAGGGGTTGGTGGTTGATATTGTTCTTTGTTCTTTCAATCTGAAACCACACCAAAAGTGAGAAAACACAAGTGTAAGAACAAATACTTTGTGGGAGAGAAAACAGAAATTCCAAAGGCTAAGAAGTTCTGCTTGATTAAAAACTTTGTTCTTGATTTGAGTACTTTCTTCCTTCGAAAGACTCAGTCTCTTCAGTTGCTGCACTTCAAATTCACAGCTAGAGACCAAGCATTCTGCAAGTCATTGAAGACTGATCAAGCTTGAAGATGTCCGATGAAGAACTAGAGCACAATAATCCATACTACATTCGTATCGCCAGATTTATACTACATTATAAGGGCTGTCAATTGTGCAATGAATTGTCCTCACTCTTGGCCAAGTGCTCAGCACTCAGTTGTTCAAATATTTGTTATTTGAACAACGCCTAATATTCTCTTCTCACATTACTCTAACTCTAGCTCTTCTCTTGTCCTCCTTCCTAGGTGATTAGGAACTGCTAAGGTTAGAGTTCTAGTTATGAGTCTTCCCGGCATCCCAATTGACTTTCCTTCTACCCCGGGGAGATTGCTAGGATAGAGAGTCTAGGTTGATGTACTAAGCATGTTTGTCTTTGAGCAAACCTCTGCTGAATTTTAATATAAATCATATGTTGTTACATTCAGCCTTTACTTATCTTTCCCGTAATTCTTGATATATATATATATATATATCCTATGCAATCAGGTTGTGGAAAGCAATTAATGCATCTAATACAAGATTTTAGTTTGCTGTTATGATAAACTTGTACCTGTTTACCTACAGTTGCTTTAATCTTGTTTCCTATACTTATGTTGCTTATTCTTCCGCTGCTTAAACTCTTATATACCAGCTAAGTATAACAATATCTTCCTATCAGCTATCCTTTATGTCTGTCGATGCACATCAGCTGATTCGACTATATCGACTGTGTTGCTTGAACTAGGAAGATGACTGATAAGTGACTATTATATAGTCATTTATCCTAAGTTTTCATATCTAATTCCTTAGTTTAATTATCATTTTTATCTCATTTTAGTCTATTTTAGTTCCTTTTTCATATATATTGGATTTTACGCTTTTTGGTATACATTATACATTTTAGACAGATTTTTGGAGTCTATTATAATCAAAAAGGATGCTTGGACATCTTGGTGCAAAGGCATGGAAGAGCAACAAGCAAATCAAACACACAAAACCAAAATCCAGCCAGAGCGTCCATGCAGCAAGAAGTGGAGCGGCCGTACATGATGTCCAAATTCAAATACAAAACTGGCGCCAAGGGGACACGACCGTGCAAAACCCTTGACACGGCCGTGCAAGTCGTGTCTGCAGAATTAAAAGGCACCTTCTTGAAGAGTTTCCTCCCCATTATAAAAAGACCCATTGTACTCAGTCTTACATACTGAATTTTCATAGAATTTTCATCAAAAATTGTTAGAGATTAGATACAAGTACTTATTACATTGATTTCCAAAGATCTTTGAAGATTGAAGTTTATATTTGTTCTTGAAGATTCCTTTGGGAAAGAAGCAATAAAAGTGAAGCATTATTCCAGCCATTCATCTCTCATTTCATCATAAGTCTCTCTTACTCTATCTTTTATATTATTGCTTATCTATTTTACATGGCTAGTGAGTAATCCCCCTTGTTCTTGGGGTTGGAAATTCAAAGCATAAACCGTTCATCATCTTAAAATACGAAAGTCTTGTCCTCTATCTTCATCTAAACAATTTCGTTATATCAATCTATAAATGACTTACATTTTGGAGACGTCCAACTTGTATGATTCAGTCAATTGAGAAAAGGACCTAGCGGAGAATCTCGATTGACGGAACCATATAAGGAAACTGGGTTCCATTGATCACGAAAGTAGTTCAACGGCCTCGAGATCTTCCTTTAATGGAAAGTATGTTGACTCTCGTTCTTAATGGATTCTTACTAATTATGGTCAGCTAGAGATAAGCCGGAATGGCCGTTTGTGACAGGGTGGGAGTACCATAAACGGAAATCTCAAACAGTTAGGACATAATTAATGAAGAATACAAACGCTACTGTCTTAACCCGAAGTAGTGTAAGCCTAACATACCATCCTTGATTTTTATGAAAACCTTTATTTCCTAAGACAATGACTATTTGATGAACAAATTACGTATATGATTTCCAATCCCGAGAATGCTTCGTTATATAAAGTTTTATTTAAAGTATTTGCTGTATATGTTTCTTTCTCTTTCCAAAACAAATCTTTATCTCCCCCAATCTCTTCTATAATTTTAATAAAGACGAAAATAATCCCAAAGTAAACCCTGTCTCTGTGGGATCGACCCGTACTTGCACCCGCTATATTGCAATAGCCCGTGCGCTTGTGGATATTAAATAAACCATTAGGTTTCGACCGAACAAGTTTTTGGCGCCGTTGCCGGGGACAACGGTTTACTTTTAGTTTTTGTCTTTACTACATAAATTTTTTTTATTTTGTTTTCATATTGTTTTGTCTTTACTTCCAATAAATTGTTATGTTTAATCTCTTTTTGAGTATTCTTCTTATAGTGTATGAAACGGGCTCGGACGTTCTTTGACAATTTTGATCCGGAACCCGAACGAAGTTTTCACGAAAGATTAAGAAAATTCAAAGAGACACTAAGCAAGCATATGGCGGAAGGAGAGCCACAAACACCAGCTAGGACCCTACGGGACTTTGTGAATCCAAGTACCCCGGGAACTAGATCCCCTATAGTTGTGCCGAATGCCGGAGCGGCACACTTTGAGATAAAGCCGCAACTTTTGCATATGGTTATGAATAACCAATATAGCGGCACTGCTTTCGAAGATCCTCATCTCCACATCCAAACATTCTTGGAATATTGTGATACCACACGTATTCAGAATGTTACCTCGGAAGCAATTCGGATGCGCCTTTTTCCTTTCTCTCTTAAGGATAAGGTGAAGCAATGGTTAAATTCGGTCCCCCAAAATTCATTGACAACATGGGACCAAATTCAAGAAGCATTCCTTGGGCGTTTTTTCCCACCAAGCAAAACAGCCCAAATCCACACAAAGATCACTAACTTCTATCAAACAGATAGTGAAACTTTGTATGATGCATGAGAGCGGTTCTAGGAACTTCTCAGAATGTGCCCCCACCACGGGCTCGAAAAGTGGTTGATTGTTCACACCTTCTACAACGGTCTCATATTCAAGACAAGAGAGACCATTGATGCCGCTACAGGAGGAGCATTGATGAACAAAGGAGTCGATGAGGTGTATGACCTTATCAAAAATATTGCATTGAACCATTACCAATGGTCAAACGAGAGGGAGCAACAACAAGGTACGCCCGGTAAATATAATGTTGATGCAGTTACTCTTCTCTCTTCTAAGGTTGACATGCTTTTGAAAAAAATTGAAAATCTTAATGTCAATCCCGTGGCAAATGTAAATGTTTTATGTGAACTATGTGGGTCTAACTCACATAGTACGGATAATTGCGAGTTACTTGACATTAGTTCTAATGATCAAGTGAACTTTGTAAATTCTTTTGGACAGAAGGGGGGGATGTATTCTAATACATATAATCCCGAATGGAGGAATCACCCCAACTTCTCCTATAAGAATAAGAACGTCCTAAACCCGCAACCATCTACACAACCTCCGGGATTTGCACCTAAGAATTTCAATAACAATGCAAATACCTTCCCCCCTAAATCAAAATTGGATCTTTTAATGGATTTTGTGGTTGAAAATAAAAATTCTCAAGAAAAGATCAATAATGAATTTAGGGAATGTTTTAAACTTTTAAATGCTAGGTTTGATAACTTAGCGGCGCATAATAAGATGCTAGAAACTCAACAAGCTCAACAGGCTATCCCAACGAGTAGGCCACAAGGGAGTCTTCCCGGTCAACCTCAAAGGCCAAATGAGCATGTGAACGTGGTAAAAACTAGGGATGAGCAAGAAATGCTAAATGAATGTCCTAGAGATATTGATTATAGTCCAATCCCACCGATGATTGAGACTAATTCAGGGACGGAACCCCCTAGTAAAGAAGACAAGGATTATGATGAACTTCTTGAGAACCTAGATGCCATTAATGTCAACATTCCATATTTCAAAAAACGTGAAGATATGCCTTTACCTGTTAAACCTTTAAAGAAATTAATTTTTGAGAAAGAAAGGCTAGAAGAATATGAAAATGTTATGTTGGCGGAGGAAGTGAGCGCTGTCTTGCAAAATAAAAATCCTCCAAAATTAAAGGATCCGGGTACATTTACAATTCCTTGTTGTGTTGGCAGAATTAATATCGATAACGCTGTGCTTGACTTAGGAGCTAGCGTAAGTTTGATGCCATTATCGGTAAGTGAGAGACTTGGTATAGGGGAACTCAAACCCACTACTATAACTCTCCAATTGGCAGACCGTTTCGTTCAATACCCCGTTGGTATTATGGAAAACATGCCATGTCGAGTAGGGAATTTGATCATCCCTGTCGACTTTGTGATCCTTGATATGGCGGAAGATCACCAAATTCCCGTCATTCTAGGAAGGCCATTTCTTGCCACTGCGGGGGCAATTATAGATGTGAAAAATGGCACCTTTTCCCTAAATATAGGGAAAGAAAAAGTCGAATTTAATATGAATAGAACAGATCTCGAGGATCCTTACTTTGAAACCTACACCCCAAGTGAAGAATATGAGATGGGTAAGGAATCACAATCAGAGGAAGAAATAGAAAATAATCCCGTAAATGATGAACTTTTGATTTGCACTAACAATATTGATGCAATAGATATTTCTGCTTGTCCCGAAACTAACAATGCAGTGAAAAAATCAAAGAGAACAAAGAAGATCACTTCGAATTTTCGAAAGTGCAAAGACTATAGGTCACTTGTTCTACCAAAGAAGTCGGGATGGAAAAAATGTCTACCGCAGAAAATATTGATTACTACGGAAGGAATGCACTGACAAATTGTCAATGACAAAAGGCCATCGAAATATCACACATCTCCTACTACCGAAAAGGGGTCGAGCTAAGGACCTAAAACAAGCATCATCGGAATGGTAACCGATGGATTACTTTTTTTTATTATTTTATTTTATTTTATAATACTTTATTTTATTTTTATCATTATTATTATCTTGTGCTAACTGGGTTTTATAGGTATACAAAAAAATAAGAGAAAAAGAAAAAAAAAGTAAAATGATGAACAGTGGTTCGCACGGCCGTGCTCTATGACATGGAGCGGCCGTGCAGTTCATATCGAGTCAGGATGAGTTAACTCAGCAAAGGGGAGCAGCCGTGCAAATCCCTTGACATGGCCGTGCAAAATACCTGGGGAGTTGCGTCGTTCCAGTCAAAAGACGCGTCTCTCTCCCTCTCCTCCCTCATTCACTTCATCTTCTTCATCACTCTCTCTATACCTCCGCCCCATACACCTTAAATACCCCCATATCCTCCACTTAAACCCACAAATTCAACCTCAATCCTCCACAAATCCATCAGCCAAACACCTATCCACCATCAAAATCATTCCAAAACCCTCCTAAAACCCCCAATTCCGAAAATCCAAAAAACCCTTCACCCATTTCAAAAGTTGAAGAGATTTCCTTGGAATTGGAGAACAAGAAGGAAGCTTTTGGACATCTTGTGGCTGTGCAACAAGAATTTCGAGCCTTTCAACATCAGTTTCTCCGGGTAATCTATTTTCTATTTACTCTAGCTGGGTTTTGAGCATTTTCCTTATAAACTTATCATGGAAGGAAGAAAGGGAAAAGGAAAAGCTACTGATAGGGTTTCAAAGAGGTCCCGAAAGGAATCATCTTCTACTCCTAATCTGAACCCAACACTCAATGATTTGGGTATTGAGTTTAGAGAGCCTTCCGAAGTGGCTAGGTTTACCGCTCTTCGTCAAAAAAGGATAAGGCCTACACAATTTCCAGATATTCCAACCCTCAAAGATTTAGATATTTATTCAAATGTGAGAAGGTTTCATACAGGGTTTGGTTGTGGCGGTTTTCTCGAATTGCATGAGAAAACTTATGAAAGGATCACGTTGGAATTTTTGTGCACCATGAGGAAGGAGTTTTCGACAGAAATTTGTGGTGATACGGGAGAGCCATATCAGTTAATCCACTTGCATTTTCGGCTTGGTGGTGAGGAGTTTCACCTCACTTCTTTCGACATCAACAGAATTTTGGGATGGCCAGCCTACACGAATTATGAAACTGATCTTCCCATCGAGTTTAGGGAGAATGTGTTTTGGGAACAAATTACCGGAATCCCGTCCTTCAAGTCAAGAACCGCAAAAGTCTCATCTATCATCCATCCCATTCTTCGACTTATGCATAGGTTCTATGCATGTACAGTTTTCGCAAGAGAAGACAAGGGTACAAGAAGGAGCTATTTTTGTTATGGTCTTTGGTGAGGGCACATAGGAGGGTTAATTTGAGCCATTTCTTGATTGAGTTGTTCAGTGACATTGTCTCCCCAACCTTCAATGGGGAGATTCATATTGGTGGTATTATAACCTTGTTTGCTAAGCATTTTCAGCGGGTGATTCCCAATGATGAGATTGCAGTTTCGGGTTCAACAAAGTTGGATATTCCAACCCTATGAACAATGCAAATGATCTCGGATAGAGGCCGTGGGGAGTACAATTGGTTGGTAGGGCCCGGGAAAACGCCCTACATTGTTTTGCCTAGCACCATCCTCCCCGTTGCCCGAACTTATCAAATTCAAACATGGACCTTTCCCAATTCTATGAACCAAGGGGAAGGCCAATCAAGCCAAGCAAACCAAGAAGGAGAAGAAGAAGAAAGAGAACAACACCACCCCGACCCAACCCAATTGCCACCGGATTTCAATGACAGGTTTGATCGAATCGAGATTCAAAATAACCAAATAATCACTCGATTCGACACTTTCAACCAAGAATTTCTTCACTTCCAGAATGACATCCAAGATCGTGTGAATACGATTCAAAGGCAAGTAAACACGATCTACAACTATGGGGTCAACAATTGGGACGACTTTCTGCAACCACCATCATTTCCGTAAATCTCGGTAAGTTTCTCTTTACCCTCCCAAAATTGACGTTGTTCCTTGAAACATTGAGGACAATGTTCATTTCAAGTGTGGGGGGAGGGGTATATCTATCTTTCTTTATACTACTTGCTTTCTAGTTTAAATTTTCATGCTTCTTAGTTTAGATTTACATTGCTTCTTAGTTTAGATTTACATGCTTTCTAGTGTAATTTTTCTTTTTTTTACTTAGTTGCATTTTCGTTTCTTTTTATGCATGTCTAGTATATAAATAATAATAATAATAATCCCTATGATGATCCATATTATTATTCCTTATGCTTGTCATTTGCCCAAGAATAATGCCTTTGTCTTTCCTCTCATATTTTCTATAAACTTAGAAATTAATAAGAAGAAAAATATAGGGATATTTCTAGGAAATAAGTTAAAAGCCTCATAAGTTAATATAGCAAAATATAGGGTTTTGTCAAGAAAATGCATTTGATTAGATTAAATCTTTATTGATCATCTTTAAAACACTTGGTTGTTTTTATGAAAATTTTTGAAATCATTTCTTTAAATGTACAATTCAAATACTTTTGACATTTATTCCCTTATTAGAATCATTCACATTGTTTTTGCTTCTTTTGAATCACACCCCTTCATAAAAATTCCATCTTTCCATTTCCACTAATCAAATCAAGACTAGGCAATTTTATCTTATTGGCTAAAAGAGTGACTTGTTCACCAAATCTTAAAAGCAAAAAGAAACCTATTACTTCCTAAGTAACTGTTGGGTCTTACATTTTTAGTCAACCTGTTTTCAACTTACGCATAACAACTTGGTACTAACAACTTGAGTTCTTCTGCTACATCTTGACTATTTTTGCAGGTTGAATTATTGTTACATTAAACCCTACTTTTCAGGGAATGTGTCAATGGATAAGAAGACTGGTTCAACAATGTTTCTTCATCAAAAGAGGCCAGCAACGGATCCTTATCTACTTCACCAACAATGTGGCGAAAATCTCTCAACAAGAACAACTTATTCCCGAGATTCTAGGCTAATTATTTTCATTGTATTTTAGTTGTTACGTTGAGGTATAAAAAGGGGAGAACACTTGTATTTTACACACACATTCTCACTAGCTTAAGCTCCCTTGCATACGCTCCTAGTCTTGTACTTCAACTTGATCAATATACCTTTTGGTTAAGGCAGGTTCCTAAACCTCCCGGGGTTTTGTGCCGGCGAACAAGTTGTTCAAGGGCTTTCCCTAGTTAACAAAATTCCTTGTGTTCATTTCATTACCATCTAATAATCATTGTACCCTGATTCTAATTATTTTTGTCATCTTTCTTGTTATTTATAACACTTGTTGAAATTTGACCAAAACAATTTGGCGCCATCCGTGGGACTACTTTGATTATTTGTGTAGAAATGACCAATCCGACGTCCGGTAGTCAAGGTGAGAGGAGCCAGCCGCTTCCTAGTTCCGGCACCCAAGGCAATTCATCTTCAAATTCGGAAGCCGTCAATTTGGAGCTAATGTCTAACATGGTCACAATGTTGAAGAAGGTGAATGACCAGTTGGATGCTCAGGAGCATACAAACACCATGATACTCAATGCCATTGATACCATGCGAAAAGGGAAGCAAACTGAAACTCAAGTATCTACTCCATTTTCACCTTTGCATCCTAGATCTTTGTTTGGTGCAGGTACAGGACCAAGCCATGTTGGAGATATCCCTATGTCCAGTACCTTACCAGCAGAAAGCACAATCATGACATCCATTCCCATCTCGTGACCAAGATTCAGCCTTACAACTAGCCAACCTGTGTTGTCATCTTGCTATACCTATGCCACACCTTCGATGGGGCAAACAGGGAGTTTCTTTAATACTTTTGATACTTTTGCATCTCAATTTAATAACAATTCTCTTTTCGCAGAGAGTCAACTTATTAAGGAAATGCAAACTATAAAAGAGTTGCTTCGAGGCGTGCCGGAGTCAACTTGCCTCATCACCAAGTTTCCCAACCTGCTACAACGAATCTCGTTTTGTTCCAGCCATAGCTAATGTAGAGATCCCAAAGAAGTTTTCGGTCCCTCATATGAAGAAGTATGGGAGCACCGATCCAGAGCATGTGTTCTTTGTATCGGGAATCTATGGATATTATAAGTATCCCCCTATTTTTAAAGAAGCATGTTTTGCGGGGTTTTGGCTCAACTCGTCGGGACCAGCCTTAAAATGGCTAACGGACTTCCTCTAAATTCTATTTCTTCCTATGCTCAACTTGTCGGCATGTTTACTAATCAATTTTCATGCAACAGGGCATTTGACAAGTTGACTAGCGACCTTTACAGAATTGTGCAACAACCTAACGAGAGTCTTAAAGAATATTTGCACGGGTTTAATAAGGAGGCGGTAACCATACCCAATGGATATGTCCACGGCTACGGAAGCATTCCGTATTGGCTTGAAAAAGAACTCTCTATTTTATAATGAGTTGGTGATGACACCTGCAAAACAACTTGAAGAAATAAGAACCAGAGCCTTGCGTTTCATCAGATTGGAAGATGACAGCCTGGCAATGGAAAAGTCAATTGGGAGGACCCCTACTCCTCTATTTGAGCCGTCGACGTAAAATCGATTCCCATCATTATAAGTCTAGCAGGGCAAACCCCTGTTAAATCGAATCTTCTAAAGTTCATTTTGTAGATGATGATCAGGATGGAGATGATAATGACTATCCTAAAATTTCTGATTATTGCTTTTCTGTGGACATTGCAGGAGTCCTTTGTGCCATGGAAAATCTTGGAGATAAAGCAAGATGGCCTAAGAAGAGTGATAAGCCCACAACTTGGAAGGATAAGTCCAAGTGGTGTGCGTTCCATGAGGAATTCGGGCATACTACTGAAAATTGTTTCGCCTTGAGGAAGGAAATTGCTCATCTACTGTCAAAGGGTCTCCTTAAGGATTTGTTGGGAAAGAAGAGGGTCAGAAATGAGTCCAAAGAGCCTGATTCTGGGAAGCAGTCCAGACCCGAGAAAGTTGCACCTCCCCCAGCCACCAAGGTAGTAAATGTTATTTCAGGTGGATCCCATATTTGTGGTACAACTTATTCTGCAGCCAAGCGTCATGCCAAGAGTTCTAAGGAAGATCAGTCAGAACTTCCCTCAAGGTGCCGCGACTTCACAGATGGTCAAGTTATCTCCTTCGAAGATGAGGATAAGGATAACACGTTGGACCCCCATCATGATGGTCTAGTTGTCCAGGTGCAGATCGCTAATTATATGGTCAAGAGAATCCTGATTGATGGCGGCAGCTCAGTTAATATAATCTTTACTCACGCTCTGCAAGAGATGGGCATTCCTTTATCCGAGGTTGTGAGGAATTCGTCCGTGCTGGTAGGGTTCAGTGGTGAAGTAAAGCAAACAGTCGGAGAAATCAAGTTGCCTCTCTATTTGGAAGGTATGAATTCTATGGAAAGGTTCTGTGTGATCGAATGCTCTTCCTCGTACAATGTCATTTTAGGAAGACCATGGATCCACAACATGAAATCCGTGCCATCAACTTATCACCAGTGCGTCAAATTCCCAACACCTTGGGGTGTAGCCAAGTTGAAAGGCAATCAGTAGCTTTCTAAGGAGTGCTACAAGGTCAATATGAAAGCAAGTTCAGTCCCTCGTCCAGCATAGCAATTAAAGAAAAAGGCCCAGGATGTTCTTGAAGCAGTGGAGCACGAGACGAAAAGTATTTCTGTTGATGAGTCAAATCCTGAGGCCCAAGTGCAAGTTGGTACAGATCTTCCACCCGAAATTGAGGAGGAGCTGGTTGAGTTTTTGAAAAGTCAGAAGTGTTGTTTTGCGTGGAAGCATGAAGATATGACAGGAATAAGCAAGGACGTCATTACTCACAAGTTAAACATTGATCCAACCATCCGTCCTGTCCACCAGAAAAGGAGAAAGTTTGCCCATGAACGGAACAAGATTATAAAGGATGAAGTTGAGAGACTTTTGAAGGCCAAGATGATCAAGGAAGTTCAATATCCAAGGTGGTTGGCTAATGTTGTGGTGGTAGAGAAGAAGAATGGCAAGTGGCGAGTATGCGTGGACTTCACGGACTTGAACAAGGCCTGCCCGAAAGATCCATTCCCTCTTCCTCATATTGATTCTCTAGTTGACGAGACAGCTGGCCACGATATCTTGACATTCATGGATGCGTCCTCGAATTTCAACAAATTCAAATGGAGCCCCGGACCAAGAGGATACGGCATTCATGACTCCGAAGGTATATATTGTTATATTGCTATGCCATTTGGTCTTAAAAATGCGGGGCAACTTATCAAAGGCTGGTAAACAAGATGTTCAAAGATCAACTTGGCAAGACGATGGAAGTCTACATAGATGATATGGTAGTAAAATCCAAGCATATTGAAGATCACGTGGAGCATCTTGTTGAGGCATTCAACATCTTGAAAGCTTTCAACATGAAACTCAATCCAAAGTGCAACTTTGGTGTTAAAGCGAGGAAGTTCTTGGGCTATATGGTGACTAAGAGAGGAATTGAAGCTAGTCCCGAACAAATCAAAGCTATTCTCAACTTGGAATCTCCCAAGAATATCAAAGACGTCCAAAGGTTAACCGGTAGAGTAGCTGCCCTAAATAGATTTATATCTAAATCATCTGATAAGTGCAGGTTATTCTACGAAGCGTTAAGAAAGAATAAACTCTTCCAATGGACTGATCAACATGAGGCAGCCTTCAAACAACTTAAGGAATACTTGGTGACGTCACCCCTACTTGCTAAACCAGAACGTGGTGAGCGCCTCTATTTATATTTAGCTGTATCTGAGAATGCAGTTAGTGCAGTATTGGTGAAAGAAATCCAAGGCGAACAGCATCCTGTTTATTATATAAGTAAGTCTCTACTAGATGCTGAAACGAGGTACTCTCATCTTGAAAAGTTAATTTTAGCTTTAACTACTGCCGCTACAAAATTGCGTCATTATTTTGAAACACATCCCATAAGCTCGAACTAACTATCCTATAAGAAATGTGTTGAGAACTCCAGAGATGTCAGGGAGATTGGCCAAGTGGTCGGTCAAGTTGAGCACGTATGACATTTCATATGAGCCCAGAACAGCTATCAAATCTCAAGCTCTAGCTGATTTCGTAGCAGATTTTAGTCCAAGTTTGCAGCCTGAGGTGGAACGAGAGGTACAACAGCTTGAAGGTAAAACAACTCCTAGATTTTGGACACTTTATACAGATGGAGCTTCAAATTCCAAAGGAATTGGCCTGGGAATAGTTCTGAAATCCCCCCAAGGTGATATCATACCTCAAGCTGTATCTTGTGAATTCAATGCGACAAATAATGAAGTTGAATATGAGGCTTTAATCATGGGTTTAACTACTGCTTTAAGTTTAAATATTACTCATATAAATGTATATGTTGATTCTCAATTGCTTGCTAACCATTTCAATGGCAGTTACGTGGCGAAGCATTCCAAGATGACTCTGTATCTCCAACATGTTAAAGTTTTGGCTTCAAAATTTTTGTCATTCTCTTTGGAACAGGTCCCTAGAGAAGAGAATACGGAAGCAGATGCATTGGCCAACTTGGGTTCAACTTGCAAATCTATGTTGCATACTAATATTCCCATTATTTATGTTAAGTACCCGGCAATAGACCAAATGGAAGAAACTCAAGAAGTGACTCAATTTAATGGGGCACAAGATACAAGTCCATCTTGGACCCAACCTATAATTGAGTTCCTACAACTTGGAACTATTCCACCTGATATTAAGAATGCTAGATCTTTTAAAATGTGTACTTCAACTTTTGTTTTAATAGATAATGTCCTGTTCAAGAAATCTTTCGCAGGACACTATTTGAGA
The DNA here is from genome assembly GCA_016624345.1 of Platycodon grandiflorus. Taxonomy (NCBI): domain Eukaryota; kingdom Viridiplantae; phylum Streptophyta; class Magnoliopsida; order Asterales; family Campanulaceae; genus Platycodon; species Platycodon grandiflorus. The sequence goes on along the minus strand of CM028361.1, from coordinate 58,763,822 downwards.
TGTATTGACAATAAGTAAGTTGAGCTCGTGCTAAGTGAGATCCATGAAGGAACATGTGGGAATCATTCTGGTGGGAAAGCGTTGGCATCGAAGGCTCTCAAGACTGGTTATTACTGGCCAACAATGCGTCAAGATGCCATGAGCTACGTGCAGAAATGTGATGCCTGCCAAAGGCACAGTAACATCTTGCATCAACCTGCTGAGCCTCTACACTCTATTGTTTCATCTTGGCCTTTCATGAAATGGGGCATGGATATTGTGGGCAAGTTGCCTAAGGCTCCTGGAGGCAAAGTGTTCATGTTAGCAATGACTGACTATTTCTCAAAATGGATCGAGGCAGAGGCCTATGTGCAAATAAGAGACAAAGAGGTAGTTTCATTTTTAAAGAAGAATATTAGTAGCATGTTTGGCGTACCATCAGAGATCATATGTGATAATGGATTTCAATTCATAAGTAAAAAGACTGGAGATTTTTGTGCTCGTTGGGGCATCAAGCTGATCACATCCACACCTGTCCATCCTCAAGCCAATGGTCAAGCTGAGTCAAGCAACAAGTTGATTGTCAACAACTTGAAGAAACGCCTAGATCAAAAGAAAGGAAAGTGGGCTGAAGAACTACCACTTGTACTTTGGGCAGACAGAACAACTACAAAAGGGGCCACAGGTAGAACTCCATATTCCTTGGTATTTGGAGCGAAAGCTGTAATTCCAGTCGAGGTGACAATCCCAACAGCGAAGTATGGTTTATTAACTCAAGATGAAAATAACCTCTTGTTAACCCAAGATCTGGATACAATTGATGAGATCAGGGATTTAGCCAAGATAAGGATGGCAGCCTATCAACAACGGATTGCTAGATCCTACAACAAGAATGTCAGAATAAGAAGATTCCAGGTTGGTGATTTAGTTTTAAGAAAAGTATTTCAAAATACAAAAGAACTGAATGCAGGAAAATTAGCTCCCAAGTGGGAGGGACCATATCTTATTGATCTTGAAGGCGGCAAAGGGGCATACTGGTTGTCAACCCCAAGTGGAGACAGGGTCCCTAGGAGTTGGAATGTCATTCATTTAAAGCTCTATTTTATGTAAGTCAAGTAGTTTACAACTAGACTTCTCAGGTATGAGTTAATTTATGTCAAGTTCATTCATGTGTTTCAACCCACAATTTTATTGGAAACCCTTACTAATTTAAGCATCGGAGGGGTGTTGGCTATGCTAACACCCAATCCTAACATGAATTTGTTTTGCAAGGTATACATGCGGAGTAGGCTCAACATGTTAACACGCCAGTACGGCTCCGACATGTTGAGACCTAAATTGGGATAGGTCGAACATGTTAACACGCCAGTACGGCTCCGACATGTTTAGACCTGAGATAAAGTAGTTCAACATGTTAACACGCCAGTACGGCTCCAACATGTTGAAACTTTGGCTGGAGAGGGATGGAACATGTTGACACGCCAGGACGGCTGAGACTAGTTCTATCTCTTCAAACGATTTACCTCTGATCAAAGGTACATTTTGGTTAAAAGATTTACATCTTTTCTAAAGAATTAAGGTTTTTACACCTTCGCCCGTGCGCACGATTTCACATCTGTTCAAGTTGTGACTATTGGTTGTAACATTAACATGTTACCTACTGTTTAAATCGTTAACATTTTATCTACTAAACAAGCGAAAGTTTCTGAAGAAACCTGAACCACTTTAAGCAAAGTTCCAAAATGTCTCCAAAAAGATCTCACAATTAATGGATAAGTTGGATAAGCCAACAAATCCCTTCAGACCTACGAAAAGCATGGAGTACTAGACCAACCTAGTACCCCCAAATAAATTGTTTACGCTCTTATGAGCTGTTACATGACCGAATGAATAAAATAGAAATTGTTTGTGTTACTTTCCCTTCCAAACCACCTAAAAACATTCAAATTACTCCAACGTCTTGGCCTGCTGCCGCCGGTGTTACCTCTGCTTCTTTTTCCTGATTACCCCCTTCAACTTGGGTCCCTACTATGGTACTCAACACTTTATTGGCGTCATCAACCAGTTCTTCCAAGGCTGGTGAATTCACCTCTTCTGCATCTACCGATTCGCCAATAAAATCTTCCAAAGTCCTTCTTTCTTCTTCCAAGTCCCAATTTGCAGCTTGTCCATTCTTGAATTCTTCTATTAGTTGGATTCTGGCCTCTAGCAATGTTTTGGTGGCATTGAACTTGAAGTCTTCCCTCGCTGCTTCAAGTTCCTTGACATGGGCCTCATTCTCCTTCATCTTTTCGGCACAAACGTCTGCCAGTTCTTTTCTTAACTTCACCACTTCACCAGTGTGTACTTTGACTTCCTTCTTCAGTCTACTTACTTCCCCAGCACTTGCTTTTGCTTCTTTCCTTGCCTCCTCAGCCTCAACACTACATCTAGTTGCCTTGATTTTTAAGACGGTGACTTGGTCCAAGATAGGACTCACTATATCCGAGACCTGTGTAAAAGAAGTATTAGTACTTTGTAAATTTCTTTGGTACAAAGATCAATGTTTCCTCATTTTACCTTGTCAGCGAAATCCTTCATCACAACAACAAATTTCTCTCTTGTTTTATCAACATCCAGAACATCACTCGCATCTGTGGCTTCAGATTCCACTAGTTTCCTCTTCTTCGACTCATCTTTCTTTTTTGATACATTTGCCTCAGAGCTAGAGACCATAGATTGTGGGGTTAGGGGCGGCTTATTATCTTTCCTCAGAGACCTTCTTGCCTTAGCTCCAGCGAGCAAATCAGCAGCACTCACAAGGGCTTTAGAACGAGTGGTGGCTGCAAAAAAGGACATGGAGTTAGGACAACTTGGAGGATTAGAATAATCTGGAGTTAAGCAAAAACTTTAAGATGATAAATCAAACCCGTGGACATCTTGCTGGGATTCGATAGAGATTCTTTTCGCTAAACTCCTTCTTCTTCCTCGACCCTTTCGGAAGAAAACAAAACTGGAAATGCTTTAAAAGATCTAATGAGGGGATCCAGTTCAAAAATCCTCTTTACATTTGCCTCCGTATCCTCCTGCTTTGGGAACAGAACACATAGCTTGGCAACTTCTACAAAGGAAATTCAAGTTTGTTAAAGGTTAAGATACACAAAGATTTTGATAAAGAGTAAAATCAGAGGAAAATTTCCTCTACCTTGAGACCTCCACTTTGAAAATACACCAGCCTCTTGGCTTAGGCTGTCTCTCCTAACAAAGAAAAATCTGTTTCTCCATCCCCTGTCAGCAGGGTCGTTGTTGGAAATCAAAATGGGGTCACCACCACTCTTGACTCTAAAGCAATATCTTCCCAGACCAAATCCCCTTATCTCGGTGGTATAAGCGAACTCCTCTAGGCCTACATTCAAACCTATTTCATCCCTTAACCTAACTAGGGTTTGAAGACACCTCCAACCCTGAGGCATAAGTTGGGCATAGTTCAACTTTGCAGAAGCAAAAAACCTAGTAATCATGACAGGGAACGGGAATTTAAGACCAATGGTGAAGGGGTATTCAGGGAAACATACCCACTCAGGGGAATAACACTCGGAGGTTAAGGAGGGATGGGTAAAGAAGACGGTTTCAGGAGGCAATGCGTGATTCTTCTTGACAACTTCCAGATCCACTTCGGAAATCAAACATTTTTCTTTTTCAGGCTCCTTTAACAGATTTTGGGTTGAGAAACCCTCTGGTAGACCATCGTCACTTTCGATTATACATAACTTCTTTTTTCCCATTTTTTGCAACTTGAGAAATTATCAAAAAATTTGAGAAAAAGACGAGGAACTCACCGAAATTGCTACAAAATTCAAAAAGTTTGGGGGCAATTGTTGGGTCTTACATTTTTAGTCAACCTGTTTTCAACTTATGCATAACAACTTGGTACTAACAACTTGAGTTCTTCTGCTACATCTTGACTATTTTTGCAAGTTGAATTATTGTTATATTAAACCCTACTTTTCAGGGAATGTGTCAATGGATAAGAAGACTGGTTCAACAATGTTTCTTCATCAAAAGAGGCCAGCAACGGATCCTTATCTACTCACCAACAATGTGGCGAAAATCTCTCAACAAGAACAACTTATTCCTGAGATTCTAGGCTAATTATTTTCATTGTATTTTAGTTGTTACGTTGAGGTATAAAAAGGGGAGAACACTTGTATTTTACACACACATTCTCACTAGCTTAAGCTCCCTTGCATACGCTCCTAGTCTTGTACTTCAACTTGATCAATATACCTTTTGGTTAAGGCAGGTTCCTAAACCTCCCGGGGTTTTGTGTCGGCGAACAAGTTGTTCAAGGGCTTTCCCTAGTTAACAAAATTCTTTGTGTTCATTTCATTACCATCTAATAATCATTGTACCCTGATTCTAATTATTTTTGTCATCTTTCTTGTTATTTATAACACTTGTTGAAATTTGACCAAAACAGTAACTCGGGGCACGGCGTTCACTGCGACGATGCTTCCTTGCCAAATGGAAGTAATGTCCAAAGTATTCTTGATGTATTAGGAACATGGGGTTCGCAGCCACAATGTCTCCTACTTGAAAGGATCGAAAATTACAAAGGTCTTTTGCAAAAATTTAACACGTGCAAAAATAAGATAAAAATTGTTGAAGCCTTGATAAGATTTTTCCACTATCATCACCCATTTTTTCGCCTTTGTGATTCAAAAAAAAAAAAAATGCAATCCAATTTTATGAAAGCTTCTAGTTTGTGAATAAGTGTTCATACTTTTATTTTTGCATTTTAAGCAATGAAGTCATTTTCTCAAAAATCACTCTAAAAAGTGAAAGCTTCTCTTTTACCAAGTAATTGATCTTACGATTTATCCTTCTAGCATGCTTTACTTGATCAAATTCTATATATGCTATATTAGGTTATTGTCTTGAAAATTATTTCTTTAAAATATTCCCAAAATGCTTCTTTCTAATAATTTTTAAAGGCATATAAAATATGATTAGAAAGATAAAGGTAATATCCAAAAGGCAAATTAGGGCTTGCTACTATATTTCTGAGGGATCATTCTTGTTTTATTTTCTTTTCTTTTCTCCCTCTCCATGTTTTCATCCTAAACTTGCTTGGAGACAAGCAAGAGCTTAGTGTGGGGGAGTTTGATAAGTGACTATTATATTGTCATTTATCCTAAGTTTTCATATCTAATTCCTTAGTTTAATTATCATTTTTATCTCATTTTAGTCTATTTTAGTTCCTTTTTCATATATATTGGATTTTACGCTTTTTGGTATACATTATACATTTTAGACAGATTTTTGGAGTCTATTATAATCAAAAAGGATGCTTGGACATCTTGGTGCAAAGGCATGGAAGAGCAACAAGCAAATCAAACACACAAAACCAAAATCCAGCCAGAGCGGCCGTGCAGCAAGAAGTGAAGCGGCCGTGCAGCAAGAAGTGGAGCGGCCGTGCATGATGTCCAAATTCAAATTCAAAACTGGCACCAAGGGGACACGGCCGTGCAAAACCCTTGACACGGCCGTGCAAGTCGTGTCTGCAGAATTAAAAGGCACCTTTCGAAGGCACCTTCTTGAAGAGTTTCCTCCCCATTATAAAAAGACACATTGTACTCAGTCTTACATACTGAATTTTCATAGAATTTTCATCAGAAATTGTTAGAGATTAGATACAAGTACTTATTACATTGATTTCCAAAGATCTTTGATGATTGAAGTTTATATTTGTTCTTGAGGATTCCTTTGGGAAAGAAGCAATAAAAGTGAAGCATTATTCCAGCCATTCATCTCTCATTTCATCATAAGTCTCTCTTACTCTATCCTTTATATTATTGCTTATCTATTTTACATGGCTAGTGAGTAATCCCCCTTGTTCTTGGGGTTGGAAATTCAAAGCATAAACCGTTCATCATCTTAAAATATGAAAGTCTTGTCCTCTATCTTCATCTAAACAATTTCTTTATATCAATCTCTAAATGACTTACATTTTGGAGACGTCCAACTTGTATGATTCAGTCAATTGAGAGAAGGACCTAGCGGAGAATCTCGATTGACGGAACCATATAAAGAAACTGGGTTCCATTGATCACGAAAGTAGTTCAACGGCCTAGGGATGTTCCTTTAATGGAAAGTATGTTGACTCTCGTTCTTAATGGATTCTTACTAATTATGGTCAGCTAGAGATAAGCCGGAATGCCCGTTTGTGACAGGGCGGGAGTACCATAAACGGAAATCTCAAACAGTTAGGACATAATTAGTGAAGAATACAAACGCTACTGTCTTAACCCGAAGTAGTGTAAGCCTAACATACCATCCTTGATTTTTATGAAAACCTTTATTTCCTAAGACAATGACTATTTGATGAACAAATTATGTATATGATTTCCAATCCCGAGAATGCTTCGTTATATAAAGTTTTATTTAAAGTATTTGCTGTATATGTTTCTTTCTCTTTCCAAAACAAATCTTTATCTCCCCCAATCTCTTCTATAATTTTAATAAAGACGAAAATAATCCCAAAGTAAACCCTGTCTCTGTGGGATCGACCCGTACTTGCACCCGCTATATTGCAATAGCCCGTGCGCTTGCGGATATTAAATAAACCGTTAGGTTTCGACCGAACAATGACCTATTCATGTTAATCATTTCATCCATGTTTTTTAACATATAATTTAAAATAGGATGAAATTTTTAATAAAGGTCATATAGGCAATTCACCCTACCTCTAGCCTATATTCTGAACACATCTTCTTGGACCTAACAATTGGTATCAGAGCGAGTACTCTGTGAAATCTTCATAATCAGCTAAGTTTATTAAGTCATCGGACAAGTTCGTTTTAGTCAAGCTTCATCAGCAATGTTGAAGACCTGAAGATCGTCCGATATAAACTTGTCTGAAGATATGCCTTAAGTTATCGGCAAAGTCCTTCATTGACTTTGATACAACGATAACCTGCAAACATCATTTATTGATTCTTTCCTTATTAGGCATACATATCAGAAAAGGACATTCTGCCTGCAATTACTGTCTACCTATTCTTGGCAAATTTGTAGAATACTATCTGGACTTTGCAGAACTTTCTATCAAATTTGGACAACAATATCTTCAGCATTAAATGCATTCAAATTCAAATTCTCCAAGGCTGAAGATCTCCAACGGCTACAAGGGCTTCCCTGAGTATAAATAGAAGACTCCATTGAAGCATTGAAGAAGAACACTGAATAGAACTCTCTGAATTAAAAAAAGCTCTGAATTCTGAACTCTTCATCTTCAACAGCTAGTTCATTAAAAGCTTCAAAGCTAAATCTGTAAAAGCACTCTTTGAAGAGCTCGACACTTAGACAACTAGTCTTTATAGCTCTTCATTGATTGCAATCCTTAGCATCCAAGTACACGAGAATTATATCTTTGTAGATATCAATTCTCCCACAAACACTTGGTCAACTCCATTTTTGTACACGATCCATTAGTGATCTATCTTGTAAAGATTCTAGTGGAAAACTTAGTACATGTTTTTTAAATCCAAAGTTGACCACTTTGGTTGTGGACGTAGCACGTATTTATAAGTGTGAACCATATTAAAATCTTTGTCCATTTACTTTCTGCACTTGTGAATTGCTATTAATTCTTATCTTCTAGAAATTCCAACAGATTTCAGAACAGCTGATCTTGTCCTATCAAGATCAGCCATCCTGAACTTGTCCTACTTCACTTCATTCCGCTGGAAAATATTTTCTAACTCTCTTGTAAAGTAACGTTTTAAAATAATTTTTAATAGGCTATTTAACCCCCCCCCTTCTAGCCTCTTTGAGCAACTTGAGACCTAACATAAATAAATGTACAAATGAATAATGGGTATTGACGCCCGAATAAATGTACAAATAATGAATAAATGAATTTGTACCTGCAATGGTTAGTATGGACAGAGTACAATTACAAAAATAACATTTTAGTCATGTTATAAAAATCAAACAAACCTGCGATATTTAAATATGTGAGTATGTAATTATGTATAAAAAATTTGTCTGGCCTCTTTTATATTTATTTAAAAACACATATCCCTAGAAGAGTCGCTACGTGAGCGCCCCGATCCGCATATCATTCCTTCGGGCCTTATTCGCTCTTAAACTTCCCTCTGTAATTGTGTGATAAACGTGAAAATACATTTTTTTTGTAAAAACAGAGTCGCCACTCTCGTTTATGAAGTAAATGAGAGAAAAATTGAGATTGTGGCTACGGGGACCAAGTTACGATTTGGGAAGATTTTACGTACCCATCTCGCCCTTTCTGTCTCTACATGTTTGCATGCTCGTATCTAAGTATGACAGGTTTTTTATTTTATGTGAATGGAAATGTATTACGGAGTATTCATATCTCTGTTTATGTTTTATAATATACAAAATAGAATACATGTATTTACATATCAAATGTATTGAAATAAATATGTGCATACTTTAAATATACTTATTTACATAATAAATGGATTAACGAATGGAAGGGGTTACCTTCAGTCGTTTTATAGAATTTGGGCCAAGTTCTAGGCCGTTGTGTTATATTGGATCAAGCTAGTTCGTAGCCTGACCGTTGTGCTTCCACTGCTACCGATACGAGGAAAGGAAGACTTATGTTTTATGTTTGTGTTATGTTTGTTGTGTATTTGTGTGTGAAAATGGAAAAGTTTGATAACTTTACTTTTCTTTCTTTCTTCTTTCAATGAAAGAGAGAGAGCTAGGAGTGTGTGTGTGATCTCTTGGGAGAGTTCTTCTTCTTTGTTGAGAGAGAGAGAGCTGATGATGATTGAGAGAGAGCTGATCATCTCTTTATATAGGTGAGAGAGTGAGAGATATTTATGTTACTCTCCATCCCAAGTTTGCACGAAGCTTACTTCAGCCTTCAAAGTCTTTAGCAGCCAGGCGGCTTGACTTTTGAGGCTGGTGTCTTGTCTGGTGTGCGGCGCACCAGGCATGGTGTCCGCACACCAAACCCTGCTTTTGTTGTTTTAGCGCCCCAAGCAAGGCTTCAGCGCACGAAAACTATTTTTTGGCTTTTTCTAGGCTTTGTGTCTTGCACTTTGGCCTTTCTAAGCTTTGTATCTTCAGTCTGGACCCTTGATGTTGATCTAATTGAAGTTGTTTGTGTGTGTGGACCTCGTTAGTCCTGTTTGATAGGTTGTTTCCTGAAATGATCATAGAAACAAGTGTTAGTCCATTTATAAATAAACAATTGTTTATAAGACAATTCGTATAATGTAGGTGTACGAATCTTGGGTGTCTACCGCAAGAAGTCAACAACTTCTTGAAAAAAAATGGTGAAACACTTTTATGAACAAAGCCAAGAGTTGACAATAAGAAACAATGGCCTCACACAAACCTCTGACACATGGTTAGAGTTTGGAATCTATGCTAGAGATATACTTTTCAAACAAATGCCTAGTGAGAACGAAAGAAGCCTTGGCTTCCAGAATAGTAAGTTCAAAGAAGGAAATTTCTTTGGCTCTCATGTTGTTGAGTTTGTCAAGAAAAGTGTAGGAAAACCCTAAATTATGTAACTACCTACTGACGGGAACAAAAAAAGGTGTGGGCTACAAGAATTCCAAACACATAACAACTCACACTTACCCCAAGATTCAATTTTGAAAGTCCTACAATGATAAAAAGAAGCCTATTGCAGAATTTTCTAATAACCTCACCTATAGCAGTTATTAAAGAAAAATCATGGCATCAGGAAGTTTTCCTATGCAAGGACTGCAGACGTTAGGCCTAAACACTACAAACACTAAGTACATAAAGTTTGTCAAACGAAAATCTCTTGAACCAAAGGTTGCTGCCAAGAATAAGGTTGTTCCTAACATTATAAAATCTAATCCTTTGGAGTCAACAATAAAGGGACCATTAATTTAATGTTAGGTTTCATGTATGCTTCATGACTAATGATTGTGAGACAAATTTCCAGTACCCAAACAGTGGTTTCTCAAGACACATGGCAAGCAACAAGAATTTTCTCACAAATGTTATTGATGCAATAAAGTGGTGAGAACCTAGAATCACTCTAAGGATCGAAGCCCAACTCTAAACAACTTATTGATGATAAATGAGGACCCATTCATTTAAGGACGAACCAAGGAAGAGTCCTTATGCATTTCTATGTGCTTTTTGACCCAAAACAACAATCATGAATGTTCAAGGCCTCTTTGGACCCAAGGCACCCTTCAAGGATGTTCAAGACCAAGAAAGAAATCACATTTGCATGTTAAAGGGTCAACAAAAGTCATAAATTCTGAATCATTTTGCGAAAACAAGAAGAAAAACAAAATGGGACCAATTTACTCCTGGAGCGGTCGCGTAATGTTTCTAGGGTCAAGCGCGCCACCCTGTCTTCAGATTTTGTTCTTATCTCTTTGACCATTTGCACCTTGTTTTCACTAAAAACCTTTGGGATTTTCTAGAGCAAGTTTTTTTTTTTATGAGTCTTTTGTGAGTCCTTTTATGCCTATAAAAGGGCATGATCATCGTTGTAATTGATAGACAACATTGAATCAAATTAAAGTATTTTCCTTTCACTAATTCTTGAGAGAATTGTGAGAAATCTGAGATTCTTGAGAGAGAACTTAACCTTGAACTTATCAAACTCGTGAGTCAAGAGTTTGTGGCTTTTTGTAGTCGTGGTTCATAGACAATTGTGTCTATTGAGTCTCGATTACACCTCGAGGTTCCTATTCAATTGCGAATACCGGGTCAAGGGTGACTCAATCTATACTTTCCATTCCATTGTTGCTGAATTTGTGGTCTTCGTTCGTGCGTGTTGGACTTCTTCGATCTCGATCTGGTTCAAGTTCACATCAATTGGTATCAGAGCAATCGAAGATGTAAGTAACCAACAATTCTCGTTCTTTTTGTTCTTTCGTTCTTTCGATTCCGTTGTTCATCAAATCTGTCATTATTGTCTTAAAATCCATCTTTCTTCATCTTTTCTATAAGAGTTCTTCTAGAAATTGTATGTTTCATTGTTCTAGCTATTGTGTGTTTCTTTGTTCTTCATATAGCCATTTCTTCATCTATCGATTCTATTTCTTTTTTTATTGATCACTTGAGCATATTAGACTTCTTAAAAATCTGTCCTTGTGTCATTACAATTCTGAATTTTTTGTATGTACTCTTGTCATATCCAATCCATAAAGTTAAAAAAAAAAAGTGAGATTGCCCATTGTTAAAAAAAAAAAAAGTGCTAAATCAAAAAGTTGTGAATCAAGCAATTAAAAAAATAAAGAAAAGAAAAGAAGCTTGAATCTGAATTAAAAAAAAAAAAAAAAAAGTGGGCAGAAAGTTGTGAATTTCAAATTGGATTTGGAAGAGCTTTAACAAGTGTTTGATTGTTCTAAATTGAAACTTGTTGGAACACTTTAAACATCTTGTTCATCCATCAATTTTTGCTGTTTTGCTCTAATTGTTTCTTGCTGGAACATATGTGATAATCATATTGTCATCTAAATCATCCATTGTGTCTCGTTTCCATTCTTGCTTTCATTCTCTATTGCAAAATTACTAAAATTGTGTTTCATTTCTTTTCTTGCTTTCATTGTGAACTTGAATTCTCACTTTGAAATCTAGCCAAAAGAACATTGAAACCCAGATTTGAAATTGTCAATTTTGAACAAATTTGGAACACAAAATTCTGCACTCTCTATTGCTAATTTCAAGGAAAGAATTCTCTTCGAGAAATTGAGTGAGTGTGAGTTAAGAGTGATACACGAATGAATTGTGAGTTGTGTATAATTGACTCAACATATCACAAATGGACAGAACTAATAAAGTACCTTTGCATGGAATTAAAGAGGGAGTAGTTAGTGAGCATCCGATAAATCATAATGAATAATTGTTAAAGATGATGGATGATGTTTCCCGACGCTTGGCTAGATTAGAAAAGGGAGGGGAAGAACCATCTCATGGAAATCAACCTCTATTCCAAGCGAGGAGGAAAGTGTACTATGAGGAAAATGATGAGTGGTTAGATAGAGAATATGAGGGAGATATGAGACATAATAGGAGGGAAGGTGAGAGGTTAGAAATGAAGGTTCCTACTTTCAAAGGTAGGGATGATCTAGAGGAGTATCTTGAGTGGGTTAGGAAGATTGAGGTTCTATTTAGGTATAACCACTACACAGAAACTCAAAAGGTGAAATTTGCATCCTTAAAGTTTGCCGAGTATGCTTGTGTTTGGTGGGAGAAATTAGTGAACAACTGGAGGAAGATAGGAGAGGGTCGCATTAACACGTGGGAAGAATTGAATTGTGTAATGCATAGGAGGTTTGTTCCGAAATACTACCACCGAGATTTGTTGAGTTCTTCTTCTTATTCTTCATTTTCTCAAACAACTAGTCGACTCATGGGGAGTGAAAACAAGAACTCCAGTGTTGTACCAAAGAGGACTTGTATAGAATCATTGCATGGAAAAACAACAACACTTGTTTCTTTAATCCCTCAACAAGTGTGTGAACTTCAAACCGAAAAGGCCAAACAATGTGATATTAATGAGGAATAGAGGGAAAACAAAGAGTGTGGTCGAGAAAAAATAAGGGAAAACCCAAATGGCAAGGAAAGAAAGAGAGGAGACAAAAAAACATAAGAGGGTGGGAACACGAGAGATTGAGGAAGGAAAAGAAATAGTTGAAAAGCTATATAGCAATAAGAGTGTAAAACCAATCTTCTATTCCATCCCAAGTGAGTTTAAGAGGGAGTTGGGTATAAATCAAAGTGTAGACACCTAGAATTCGTACCCCACATTATACGAATTGTCCTATAAATAATTGTTTATTTATAAATGGACTAATACTTGTTTCTATGATTATTTTAGGAAACAAAATATTCAACGGGACTAACGACGTCCAACAAACATTAACAACTTCAGTTAGATCAACATCAAGGGTCAAATCTGAAGATACAAAGCTTACTGGGTGCAAAACATAAAAGAAGATGATTCCAAGGTTGAAAAGCAAAAGGAACAACTTCAAGGCACAAAGATTAAATAAAATTGACGGGGGACCTGAAGCATAAAGAATAAAAGATGAAGATTCTAAGTGTAATATTCAGGGTTTGGTGCGCTGATACACCAAAAACAGCTTTGGTGCGCGGATGCCCATCCTAGTGTGCCGCGCACCAAACCAGCACTGCCTTATAAGTCAAGCCGCCCGATTGCTGAAGACTTTGAAGGCATAAACGAAGCTTCATGCATTGCTTGGCCCTGAGAGTATCATCGAAATATCTCTCTCTCAGCCTCTTATAAATAGAGACTCTCAGCTCTCTTTCTCAACACACAACTCACTCCCTCATCCAAGGAGAAAATCATCAGCTCTCTCTTCCTCTCTCTCTCTCTCCCTCTTTCACGGTAGACAGAAAAAGAAAGAAAAGCTCTCTGCTCTCTCTCTTGCTCTCCCTCAGCCTGAGAAAATAAACCGTTCTCTCCCTGGAAAAATTTCACACACACACAAACACACAGTGTTCTTTGAACACACCCAATATCAAAATGTAAGTCTTCCTTTCCTCGTATCGGTAGCAGTGGAAGCACAACGATCAGGCTACGGGCTAGCTTGATCCAATATAACACAACGACCTAAAACTTGGTCCGAATTCTGTAAAATGACAGAAGGTATAAAATCTTTTCGTTCGTTATTTTATGTACCCATTTTAATATGTAAATAAATACATTTGAATTGTAAATGTGTATATATTTATTTCGGTACATTTGATATGTAAATACATGTATCATATTCATTAAATTCAAATATCGAAATGTCTGTTTTTATTTATATAGTTGATATTATATGTATATCTATATATATAAATATGTAATATATATATATATATATAGATACTTTAAACTAAAATTTCATTTTAGTTATTTCCATTAAATATAAGTATATATTATATTTATTTTGTTTCTTTTGTAAATATTAAAGCATGTATACATTTTATAATGTAAACGGAGATATAAATCTCCGTGATCCGTTCTCTTCCATCACATAGCATAATGAACTCGTAGCATATAAAATCGAGCTTGTAATCATAAGAGACTGAAAGGGCGAGTTGGGTGCGTAAAACCTTCCCAACTCGTAACTTAGCCTCCGAACCCACAATCTTAGTTTTTCTCTCGTTTTCTATATAAATGAGGGTGATGACTCTGTTTTCAATATAAATGTATTGTACACATTTATTACACATTCATTATTTGGGAGTCTAGAGCGAAAAGGCCCAAGAACGATCTGCGGATCGGGGTGCTCACAGTGGCGACTCTGCTGGGGATATAAAAAAAAAAATTAGAGGGTTAGACTCATACATTTATGCTTTGCATGCTTTTTTGTTTTATTCTTATAACATGCTTATATGTTATTGATTTGTTTTATTTTTGTGACATATTTAAATGTTACATGTTTTATTTATTACACATTTCTTTCATAACATGATTAAAGTGTTATTTGTTTGTTCTATTTTATTCACTTTATTTTTTGTAATATGTTTAGTGTTACATGTTTTATTTTTTGTAACATGTTTTATTTTCTAACATGATTATCTTGTTAAGAAATTATTTTATCTTTGTTACATGTTAAAAAATAGTACATGCTTTATTTTTGTTACGTGTTTTTATATAACATGTGTATATGTTAGGTGTATTTTATTTGTGACATATATAAATTGTACGTGTTTTATTTTATTTAACATGTTAAATGTTACATTTTTTATTTTTTTATTTTATTTACCATGTTAAATGTTAATTATTTTATTTATTACGTGATTATGTGTTACGCGTATATACTGCTCGTACTAACACTTGTAAGTACAAATATATTCATTTGTTCAAGCGATGTCACCAAAATTTATTATTTATACTACTTATTTATTTATTTTATTTATTTATTCATTCTTTATACTCTCAGGGCTTAAGTCGCACCTTTTGTTGCTTTCCTTAATTGCTAACAAAAACAAAAAAAAAAAAGAGAAAAGAAAATTCTTTTCAAAAATTGGAAAAATACATGTTTTTAAAAGAGACACATTCTTTGTGATTCATTGAATATTTTTAAACACAAAAAGAAAAATCATCAGCTTTTATAGAGTTGAACTACGGTGACCTGAGTCTCGTTTTGAGGGACGTAGGCAGCCTTCGGGTGCAGTTATGTTTTCAAGAAAATGAAAAATAAAATAAAAAAAAGTTTCAAAAAACTTTACAGTTTTCATTTTCCTTTTAATCTCGATAATCTTCACTGCTTTAAATTCTTTCATTCAGTTATTGATTTGTACTTTTCTCGGGGCTCCAAACCCTCAAGTTGTGCTTGTGTTTCTTTTCCTTTAATTTTCAACTTCTAATAAAACACAACCCACATCACATGAATCAGAAAAATTGGACATAAATTATTTTCATTACTGTACATATTTGTCTCACTTTCATTTACATAAAATTGAAAAAAGAGTCTCTTAGATAATGTGCACACACGTGCACTCATTTATTTCGAATTGTTACCAAGCTTCAAACCCTGCTATAGCCACGTTGAAGTGAAACTAGGTAAGTCATGCGCCAAGCATTCCTTCAACCGACACTATCCCTTTCTGCACAATTAATAATCGTCTCCCGGGAAGTAAGTCATCCTAGCCCTACATAGCCACGCGTAATTCATATAGATTTCTAGGACACTTCAAAGACCAGTTGGTTCTTATTAACACAAACATGCATTGTCAATCCTATGCATAAAGACAAAAAGAAATCAAATAAAAAAAGAGTCGTCGACCGACAAAAGAGTCTGTTTGATCACAGCAAAAAGAAAAAAAAGATGTTGAGAAATAAACACCGAAAATCAAAAAAGAGTCGTACTTTCCCAAAAGAAAATCATGGTGATCAAAAGGCCGACAAATAAAGTCCTCATGCACATGATTGATAAAGAAGTCAATGACATATGCCTAGAATATTCGAATGATAGATCCTGAAGAGAATATAGTCCCTTCGCCTGAGATCTGACAAATCTTGGGGAGTCGAAATATAGGTGGAAAACGAAGGTCCTATATTTTGGGGAGAGAATTCACTGTTCCAAGAATGGATCACAAGTCAAAACAAAGCATTGTCTTGTCCAACCATCTTAGGGTGAGTCGTGAGTCAAAAGGAAAAGAGGAACAAAAAATTGTGCTGTACCCAGAAACACTTTCAGAACCTAACTCCTATCCATACCCCCCAACCTTTCAGAAATCTGGCCATGTACTGGAGGAGGAATAGCACTGGGAGATTGAAAAGGGTTTTGAGTTTGAATTCTGATACAAGTACAGAGAGTTTGAGTTTGGGTCATATGGCTGATCACGAGGACGATACTTCTGTGAGACATGACACAGGGGCTTCAGGATACATTCCAGATCCGATTGGGCACCAATGGATGAACCAGGGTATGGAACTTTTGTTGACTCAAGTGACATCCCTTATACAAAATCAAGGGGCTTGTAATAAAGGTGCTCCTATTTCTACAAGGCCTACTGATCCGTCATCCTTAAGTGTAAACCCAAATGCCTATCCACCTCACGCAAATGCCTATTCACCTTACCCAAATACCTATCCACCATATTTAAATACATATCCACCTCAACCAAGTATATACTCTCCTTATCCATATATTTAACCCCCTTATCCACACACCTACTCTCCTTTTCTGCATGCCTTCTCACCTTGCCCAAACACATTCCCTTCTCACATGACAAATCCAACCCAAGGTAGTTCACACTTGAATCCAACCAGTCATATTCGACAGGATCAAGATGGCCCTATCTACCCATTTGCTGTTTATGCACCTCAAATCGGAGTGATAAAAATTATCCCTTCTTACATCGCTCCTCTAGTAGGACAACCTCTAGCAGCAGCAACAGTTGATATCACTGATATAGGGGCTACAAGTAAGGCAGAAATTAGAGAATTGAAAGACATGGTTCTGAAAGTCTTGAACAAAGGCGAGTTTATCACACGAGCAATGATACTGCAGCCTGCTGCTATCCTACCACCAAAATTCAAAATGCCTGATATTGAGAAATTCGATGGGACAGGTTTCCCTATTGCACATTTGAGATCTTATGCACATGCTATGCAGCAGAGAGGTGCAAGTTTTGAGGCAATGGCTTCTAATTTTCACTTGAATCTAATTGGGGCTACGAAACAATGGTTGATGTCAGTCGATAGCACCACAATTGCTACTTAGGACAAGCTCGTTGATGAGTTTCATAAGAGGTACAAAGACAATAGCAATTGGGGAAAAAATAGGCGAGACCTTGAGTCATATACCCAACAGGATAATGAAACTTTCACTAACTTCGCCAAAAGATAGAGGAAGAAAGTGGCGCAAGCTTTGGAAAGACCTGACCCGGTCGAGAAATCGCGTATCCTTTTGAATAATATTTAGCCTGTTTTCTATGAACGAATTCGGTACTTGTCTTATGCCGACGTCTCTGCCATCCTTGATGTTGGGTTTCACATCAATGAAGAAATTAGGGCCGACCTCATACAGGCTCGTTCAAGCAGCTCTGATCATCTTGATATGAGAGATCCAGAACACAAGACCTACGATCATATTGTCGATGATGATACAGCTGTCGAAAAAGCCTCTTTTGAATGTGATGACTGAGATCCCAGGAATCAGTGAATAATGGTTGGGAGTGATAGACCCCCCAAAAAACATATCCCTTTTGCCTGTAGTGTCAATATTTCTTGTGGAGTATGCCCACACGTCTTTTATATAATCTTTTGTTCTCAAGTCAATCAAGTCTTTAAATTAAACCTTTCGAGTCTGTCTTAGAGATCGAGTCCAGGTCGAATCCTTGGGTGATTTCGTGACCCTTGAGTCTAGCTTATCACTGAATATCCTTTGAATGTCAAGTCTTCCCAAATGATGAATTGATTCACCTCAAAAACATGATAAACATTACACGAGTCAATTAGGAATCCTTTTTGAAGTCCTGGGCCTGCAAATAATTAAACACATAAATATACACAGAGTGAGTTGAGTGTCTTGACAAAGATCGTCTTCGACCCATTGTGATTGAGTTGTTACCGGCACACTGGGCTGTCATCACACCCAAAACCCGAAACACTAAACCTCATCCAAGTCCCAAGCCTTGCTCAAAGGCCACATCAATATTAAACCCATACACAAGCCATAGGCCTTGCCAACAAAAAATGCCCTTCCAACCCTCGCTCGCCCGAGAGGTTATTTTCTTGAGTTTGTGCCCTCCAAGCAGGGGCTGCTTTATCCTTATATGAACCAAGAGTGACCATTCACCCGCTCCACTATAAGAGAGAGAACTTTCTTTCATCCTTCACCATTCTTTTACATATGCTCAAAACCAAAAGTCAAGAGAGCTCTATAGGATGAATCCCGAAGGGCAGCCTATGCAATGAAAAAATAAAGCGAGAGGAGCCTCTCGTGAGAGATATTTCTCTATCTCCCTCAATCTCTTTCTATATCTCTCTCGCAAACAAATTAGAGTCTCTTTCTCGAGAAAAACCAAACAGCCAACCATCATAGCCAAACAGCTAGCCAACCACAAAGGCCAAGCCTTCAGCCAAAAAGCCAATCTTGTATCAAAACCTAAACACTTGACCATTCCACCTAGGCCCAGTCGCCATCGACAGCTTTGTTTCAATCGGTTATAACATGATCCGAGTCAGGCTGATTGCCAATAATACATTAAAATACAATAAATCCCAAGGAGGGTCCATAACCCACCAATCAAGGGATGTTCAGCGATATAGTTAACTCAGGTCCTCGAGTCCTCTTGGAGTCATCTTTTTTCCTTTAAGCATACTCTTTCTATCCTCTTTTTCATTGAGTCTCCCTGGGGCTTTTTGTTATCCATCTCACCTAAACTCACCAAATCGAGTCTCCTTAGGGCATGTCCGTCAATCCCAACATACTTCTTCTGAGTCTTCTCACCAAACATCAAAACTTGAGTCACCATCACAACTTCTCAATCGAGTCTTCTAGGGCTTTAACCATTTGATCAAGGATCATTGTCTCTATCATGGCCAAAGAGCAAACAAGGGGCTGCACCCCTTTTTTAGATTTGAGATCTTTCTAACCACCGGCATAGTTGGTTCATCACTGTCAAAGGACGAGTATAGGGCTGCACCTATTTGATCTTCGAAGACATGATCTTTTAAACACCAATCCCGCAGGGCACAAACATGGGGCTACATCCTCTTGACCTCTGAGTTTAGGATTTCATCACATGTTTGACTTGTCATATATAAGTAAGGGCTGCACCCTTCTGACCTTCGTCATCATTATGAGTTCATTTTGTCAGAAGACGTGAGCTTAGGGTTGCATCCCTTCGATATTCATATTGTCACACATTCACTGTTAAGACACAAACAAGGGGTTGCATCCCTCCAATAATCATAGAACGATCGTTCTCTTTGATTTTACCATATTCCCTCTCATGAAGAGGGCACAAGTTCAGATCTCCATACCTTTGATCATAGATCATGGTTCGTCACTACAAATAAGGAGGCCATCTCCCCAACATGCGACAGAAATGGGCTGTGGGGCTTTTCCTTATAGAGGCACGGCCAGACTGTGAATTTGCAATGAGTCAGGATCCCTTCCAAGGCCTGAGAATAAGGACCCACCACATGAGTGACTGAAATTGAATATGGATGCCTGTACTGGTTAAGCGACCTCAAGGACCAAAATTTCACCTACATTCGTTCATCAACTCACAAAGATATCCCACAACCACATGTCCTTTCAACCACATCACATATCCATCACCCTTGCCTCATCATGTCTTGTCAGTGCTTGTTTAAGGAATGAGGAACACACACTCCAATGTGGAGTCTCATTTTGATTGAAAGTTTTGCATATCTTCTCTATTTGTGTGAGCTTGCATTTTAATATATGCTGCATCAAACCCTTGCAAAGGCTAATCTTCTACAGGTACCCTCCTCCGATCTAGGACACTACATCATGTCAACAATCACCTTCCAAAGTCTCGCCTGAGCCGCGAAATAAAGCGTCATCAAGGGCCTGACGTTCAACATGCTCAGAAAACGTCGCTGATGCCTCTGCACTTCCATCATCTCCAGTAGAATCCTTAAGAGACTATACACATTTTATCTCGACAGAAGCATTGCCAATGGCTGTATACACCATCCCCAGCAGTATCAGTTATTCGGTCGTTTCCCCACGGGTGCAAACCTGAGGCCTCTGGAAATTAACCGCTCAACTGACACAGCTCAGAAAATGCCGCTGACGACTCAGCAATCAAAATCACCCTCTGTAGTATCAGTTATTCAGTTGTTTCCCCATAGGTGTATATATACCTAAGGCCTCTAGAAATAAACCACTCAACTGACACAGCTCACAAAACGTCGCTGACGACTCGGCATTCAGAATCATCCCCAGCAGTATCAGTTATTCGGTCGTTTCCCCACGGGTGTAAACCTGAGGCCTCTGGAAATAAATCGCTCAACCAACACAGCTTAGAAAATGTCGCTGACGACTCAGCACTTAGAATCTGTCCCCTTCAGACACCACACAAGACGGTATCTCTTGGTCATTTTCCAACGGGTTAAAACCTGGGGTTCATGGATTTGACCATCCAATCATATCTTACAGTGCATTCACACACGTTTGCACACCCAATTATATCACACCCATACTTTATAGCTTTCAAAAAAAAAGAAAAACACACAAAAAACATAAAAACAAAAAAAAACAAAACAAAACAAAAACATCTTCCACATCTTTGGAAAAAAAATCAACAAATCATATCCCATCCCTAAACTATGTTTTGGTCTGATTCTCGAAATGGGATACGTAGGCAACCTCTTAGGAGGTACGACCATCCAATGATATTTCACCCCTGAACTACAGTTTGATCTGATTCCTTCGGGATACGTAGGCAACCTCTTAGGAGGTACGACCATCCAGCTATATCTCACTCGAATTGCATTTGGCTTGATTACTATTTAGGATACGCAGGTCACCCTTAGGGGGCCTAGCCAATGTTTTAGTTTCATACAAAGCTGGATGTCTATCTTTTTCAACAACACTCGCTTACTTCTAAGCGAACGTAGTCGAGGGGCTCTGTAGACACCTAGAATTCGTACCCCACATTATACAAATTGTCCTATAAATAATTGTTTATTTATAAATGAACTAACACTTATTTCTATGATTATTTCAAGAAATAAAATATTCAACTGGACTAACGACGTCCAACAAACATTAACAACTTCAGTTAGATCAAAATCAAGGGTCAAATCTGAAAATAATAATCTTACAGGGTGCAAAACATAAAAGAAGATGATTCCAAGGTTGAAAAACAAATGGAACAACTTCAAGGCACAAAGATTAAATAAAATTGACGGGGGACCTGAAGCATAAAGAATGAAAGATGAAGATTCTAAGTGTAATATTTAGGGTTTGGTGTACTGAAGACATTTCTGGTGCGCTAATACACCAAAATCAGCTTTGGTGCACGGATGCCTATCTTGGTGCGCCGCGCACCAAACCAGCACTGCCTCATAAGTCAAGCCGCCCGGCTGCTGAAGATATTGAAGGCACAAATGAAGCTTCGTGCATTGCTTGGCCCCAAGAGTATCATCAAAATATCTCTCTCAGCCTCCTATAAATAGAGACTCTCAGCTCTCTTTCTTAACACACAACTCACTCCCTCATCCAAGGAAAAAATCATCAGATCTCTCTTCCTCTCTCTCTCCCTCTCTCACGGTAGACAGAAAAGGAAAGAAAAAGAAAAGAAAGAAAAGCTCTCTGCTCTCTCTCTTGCTCTCCCTCAGCCCGAAAAAATAAATCGTTCTCTCCCTGGGTAAATTTCACACACACACACACACAAATACACAGTGTTCTTTGAACACACCCAATATCAAAACGTAAGTCTTCCTCCTTGCATTGCTAACAGTGGAAGCTCAACGATCAGGCTATAAGCTACCTTGATCCAATATAACACAACGACCTAGAACCTGGCCCGAATTCTGTAAAATGACAGAAGGTATAAAATCCTTTCGTTCGTTATTTTATGTACCCATTTTAATATGTAAATAAATACATTTGAATTGTAAATGTGTAATACCCTAGCTCTCCTATATGTTAATTGTATATTTGTATGCTTTATTATTATGTTAAATATACATGATAGAAATATTTGCATAGCATGGTAATAATAGGATGCCATGGTAATAATGTGAGTTATGATGATATACATTGTCTAGTTGACATGTATTAGTTGTGTTACAATCATGTAACCTTTGTGTTATATTTCTAGCAAAGTTCTTAGACTTGTTGGGAATCCTTGTTGGGTGTTTTGGCATTATAACTGGTTAAGTTTGCTTAAGAATCAATTGTGATGGCTTTGGGTGCATGTTAGAACTTTGTACTTGGCATAAAATTTACTGGGTACAAAGCGATCGCCTTGGCTAGGGCCAGAGCGATCGCTTTGTGGACAGAAGGTTTGCATCTGGGATTTGGGAATAAAGCGATCGCCTTGATTTATCCCAGAGCGATCGCTTTGTAGATAGAATGTTGGTATCTTGGTACGGATACCAGAGCGATCGCTTTAGCCCGTTAGAGAGCGATCGCCCTGTTAGCAGATTTGTTGTTTGTGATTTATTATTATTAATTTTAACATGCAAGACCTTGGTTTGTAAAAGAGTCACATCCCTAGGTTGTAAGCCAGCTCTTTTCTACCCCCTTAAACACTAGAAGGAGTGAACAACATACTCCCATTTTATCCCTAAATCACTAAAGATCACAAAAGAGAGTGTGTGTGTGCTGTTTAAGGTGAGTTTACTATGTGTATTGCATCTCCTCAAGTTCTAGCCATCCAACTTTACATGCAAGACCAGATTTGTGTAGCTAAAGACTAGGAGATTCATTTGCAAGGCTTTGATTTTGTGTTTAGTGGTTTGATTTTCTGAATTGAGGTAAGTTACTAATTCCCCTTTGTATGTTTTAAGCTTTAAAACATGCTAGTCACATGATGAACTTGCTAGCCTTGTTAAAGATGTTATTTACATGTCTACTTGCTACATGGATGTGTTAGAATCTTGTTTGTGTTGGATTCTTGGTATGAGATGGTTTGGGTGAGATAATTACCCCATTGTTGAACTTAGAATTTCACTATGAGAAGAACAAAGACTAGAGTTAGGAAATAAGTTGCATATAGCAACTATACTCAAAATAAACAATTATGTTTATGAAATCTTGAAGTAGAATTTTGGATGAACAAAATACACCGAATATTATGTTAAATCCCTATGAAAATTCGGGTTAGTTTGAGTAGGATCATGAACTCTCAAACAAGTTAGTTAAATGAATGGTTATTTTGAGTGATGTAGAGACTTGTAATTAGCTCTATGTGGATGAATAAAATTGAGCAAATATTTGCTTGTTGTTGACATGTTATTGAGTAATATGAATTACTTGACATTTACCAAGTTCACTACTTTTGAACTTGGGGTTAAATTGCATAAGATGAGTAAATACCATTTTGTGCATTTCATTGAGTCCAGCTGACATTTGTTAACAAGTCAAGGTGGGACGATATATAGCCTTGACAAATCAATGTTTGAAATCGCTATAAGTCGACGTACCGAAGTTCACACACACTTCATCTGTTGGCCACAGGTGGGAGGTAGCCCCACTATTGTTGCAATACGCATAACTTTGATTGCTAAGATCCGATAGATTTTTGGGGAGACCCGGTAGGTTCGGCGATGTCGATACATCATAGACGAGTATCGATACACGTTGGTTATTTTGTGTATTGCAGGAGCAACGGAAAGACAGATAAAGAGAAAGATATCCTTTATCATGTGATTTATTTATACGCACTTATGTGAATACCAAAGTGCTATGTGTTTAACATGAGTTGTATATCATGGATGATATTTCATGTTGTGTTGTGATGTATAAAAATGCTATCACTTTATTACGATTACAGTTGAGCACTATGCCATGACATATAGTTGCATTTAGTAACTTATTGAGTTTCAACTCACCCCGTTGTGTTCAATGTTTTCCTTAGATCCGAACCAGTCAGGCAGCTCTCGGTGAGGACGCGACTAAATAGCAAGTTGTCTTTGTGGTTGTACTTGGTTGTACAGTTGTTGTAGTATTTTCTTTTGGTGAGATACGATGGTTATGTAAAGTTATATAGACTTTACTTTTGGGTAGAATCATACTTGGTTTTGTATTAATCTTTTGATAACTGACATGGGTGTCGCGCTTGTGTACAGTTGGTTTTTATTCCAGTTGTGTTTCCGAGCATGTTGTGGCTCGTGGTTTATTTTGTTGTTCTAGCATGTTGTGGCCGATGATGTTAAAATTGTTGTTATTTCTTCTCTCGATTTATAGACTCGAGGTTGTTATTAGTTGGTGTTTCGGTAGTAGTTTCGCCGAAGACTTGTTCATTATTATTAAATCAGGTGTTTACATTTATGCTAAGTCTTGTTATGTTGTTATTGCATCCCGACCTTGGGATTTTGTATGAAAATCCGGGTTGGGGTGTCACAAAATGTGTATACATTTATTTCGGTACATTTGATATGTAAATACATGTATCATATTCATTAAATTCAAATATCGAAATGTCCGTTTTTATTTATATAGTTGATATTATATGTATATCTATATATATAAATATGTAATATATATATATATATATAGATATATAGATATATAGATATTTTAAACTAAAATTTCATTGTAGTTATTTCCATTAAATATAAGTATATATTATATTTATTTTGTTTCTTTTGTAAATATTAAAGCATGTATACATTTCATAACCTAAACGGAGATATAAATCTCCATGATCCGTTCTCCTCCATCACATACCATAATGAACCCGTAGCATATAAACTCGAGCATGTAATCAGAAGAGACTGAAAGGGCGAGTTGGGTGCATAAAACCTTCCCAACTCATAACTTAGCCTCCAAACCCACAATCTCAGTTTTTCTCTCGTTTTCTATATAAATGAGGGTAGCGACTCTGTTTTCAATATAAATGTATTTTGCACATTTATTACACATTCATTTTTCGGGAGTCCAGAGCGAAAAAGCCCAAGAACGATCTGCGGATCGGGGTGCTCACACAAAGTGAAATAGTTCTCTTTCCTTAAGAGAGCTCTTCTTATTCTAACATGTTATCCCAATTGTCTCTTCCATGTATTGATTTTTCTCTACAGGATTTCATCAAAGTGTTTCCCAAACTATGCAAGGAAGTCATAAGATTCAAATGGGATGATCAGTTAGGTAAGGAGATCATTGTAATACCTACACAATTTCCAAGGTATGATCCCATTTTGTCTTGTGACACTCGGTTATTGAGATTTTAGAATCAAAATGAATTATTACATGTTAATCATCATGGCTTCAATAAGAGAATTAAATTTTTTGAAAATGTTGATTTGAATAAGTTCTCTGATCATATGAGTGCTTTATTCATGAGAGAACTTGTTGGATCACATGACATGTGTAAAATGTTCTCTTTACAAGCTTTGATTGGTCACCATAGATTGAGTGATTGGTTAAAAATGGGTAAGTTAGTTGACAATGAATCTTGCTGGACATTACATATACCAAATCATTCTTATGTTGATCCATTTATGGAATGTACCTTAAAGGTTGACTTGGTAGATTTGTATGGTACATTGAAAGTTGACTTGATAAACTTGAAATAAACATTGAGAATGTCTAAGAGATCTATGTTTGTGAATGTGAATGAATTCTCAAAAATGATTTATCATATTCCTTGTCACCAATCAGTTGATATTACCCATGTTACATTGTTCTTTCACATGATTTATGGATTGTATGATCTTGTTGTGCTACATGGTACTATTGTGTTAGTTATGATTGTAAGGAAATTTGTTAGATTGATATTAAAACCCGGTGAATGTAATGAGATTGTTGTATTCCATACACTTTTTCAAGGGTTTGTCTTAGCTTCTTCTATTGATTGTAAGTTAATGAGTTTTGGGAGAAGTGATGACTTGCGAAAAGTTTCAAATAACTTCAGGGTTGGAGAGTATGGAGAGTTTGGATGCCTTAAATTTCCTAAGCATGTTAAGGATTTATTTTTGAGTAATAATGTTTCCTTACCGTGCTTGACTACGATATTGTCTCCGTTAATTAAGGATTTGTTACGTATTGATAACTTTGATCATTTTCTCTTGCATAGTTTTATTGAATTTCTTTCACAGAATAAGGCAAGGATCATTGCTAAGCATGTGGATGACAATGACTTCAAGAAGGAATTAATTGGTAAGGATGATGTTAGTGCATATTTCTTGATTGCTGATCTCCGTCCTTTCGATGTAGGTGATTCGAGGACAAATCGTTTCGAAGAGGGGGGGGGAGGAATGATGAGAACCTAGGATCGCTCCAAGAATCGAAGCCTAACTCTAAACAACTCATTGATGATAAATGAGGACCCATTAATTCGAGGACGACCCAAGGAAGAGTCCGTATGCATTTCTATGTGCTGTTGGACCCAAAACAACAATCAAGAATGTTCAAGGCCTCTTTGGACCCAAGACACCCTTCAAGGATGTTGAAGACCAAGAAAGAAAGCCCATTTGCATGTTAGAGGGTCAACAATAGTCTTAAAATTCAGAATCATTTCGCGAAAACAACAAGAAAAACAAAGTGGGACCAATTTACTCCTGGCGCGGTCGGGCCATGTTTCTAGGATTGAGCGCACCGCCCCGTCTTCAGATTTTTTTCTTATCTCTTTGACCACTTGAACCTTGTTTGCACCAAAAACCTTTGGGGTCTTCTAGAGCACTTATTTTTTTATGTTTTGGGAGTCTTTTGTATGTCCTTTTGTGCCTATAAAAAGGCATGATCATCCTTGTAATTGATAGACAACATTGAATCAATTTAAAGTATTTTCCTTTCACTAATTTTTGAGAGAATTGTGAGAAATCTGAGATTCTTGAGAGAGAACTCAACCTTGAACTTATCAAACTTGTGAGTTGAGTGTTTGTGGCATTCCATAGACATGGTTCATAGAAAACTGCGTCTATTAGGTCTCGAAAGCACCCCGAGGTTCCTATTCAATCACGAATAGCGGATCGAGGGAGACTCAATTGTGGTCTTCGTTTGTGTGTTGGACTTCTTCGATCTCGATCTTGGTCGAGTTCACATCATAAAGCCCCCAATCATCTTTGGTGACAATGCCAAAGGAAAAACAACAGGCTATGGTTCAATCATTAGAGGAGTAGTATTTATTTGAGACATTTCATTGGTGAAAGGACTAAAACATAACCTTCTGACTAAATCCCCATTTGGCAATAAAGGTCCTAATTGTTTCTTTATGCCAAGCCAGTGTAAGAGATAGTGAGATAGGATTCAATGTGCTCATTGGTTATAGAAAAGGTAATATTTTATCTTATTGACTTAAATTCATTTTCACGTGTCTAATGTTTGCCTTCTAGCTAAAAAAACCAATGAAAACAATTGGTTGCAACACAAGAGAGAAAGTCATATTAACTTCAAATATCTCTTAAAGTTGTCAAATGGGAACTTAGTGAGATGATTGCCTACAATACTTTCTATACACGTAAGAAAGTGTTGTAGCTTGCTATTCGGGTAAACAAACCAAATCTTCATTCAAAAGCAAGCCATGCTTATCAACCTCAAGATCACTCCAAATGCTGCATATGGATCTATTTGGACCAATCACAACAACAAGTATTCAAGGGCACATTTATACTCTAGCTGTTGACGATCATTTAAGATATACATGGGTTAAAATATGGCGTAATCTAAAGAAGACACGTTCCATATCGCTATTTCCTTATTCAGATTGCTCCAAGTGTTAAAAGAACATGTTGGCAACATACCTGTCCAAATGTAAAAGATCATTTGTATATTCCTAATAGATTTGCATATAACCATTACCTTGTCTTTGTATAGTATGTAGTTTTCTAGGGCTTAACCAACTGTGACACAACATACTTGGAATATGCTCAAGTGACAAAGACCAGTAAGCTATCAGCAGGATCTATTTCTTTGAAAAAAACCTGTTGAACCAACTGTTATACACTACAAGAATAATTGAAGTACGAGCTCAAACCTTCATGCACAAGATAAGTTAATATATACTCATATATTCCAGATTTTCTGACGTTCAAACTTCGAAGTACTTGTTTACTGTCACATGTATTCGTCGTCAACTACTTTCCTTTCTTGTGACATCTCAGTAAATGAGCTTTTCAAAAGTAGTATCACCGACACCAAGTCACTTTTACTTAAAAGGCAATGTCAACCCGCCAAGTCAGTTCAAACCTTTTCATCAAGATTCCAAGACGCTTCATTCACACATTTAAGAGCAGGAACAACAACTTTGGGAAGCTCCGGAGCTTATGCTCACTTTTTGGTATTTTTATACCCAAAATACCCTTATGCTCCCCACTATACTCCCCAAATAAATTAATCCTTCCAACAATGCACAAACTCTAATACTCTTACATACCTCACCATCTTTACCCTACCATCTTTATTTCCATTAAATTAATATTTTTACATTTATTTATATTAAACAATAAGTTTGTAAATGCCATTTTAATTAGATATTTGCTAAATAAATATTTTTGAAAGCATATTAATAATAATTAATAATATTTTTGAAATTAAATTTAATGTCATAACTTTTCAGCTTTTTTAATAGTCATTCTTAAAATATTAATATTTAAATTAACATTAATTTTAAAAATCATTGATGAAAATATTAATATTAAAATAATTATTATCTCAGTAATTATTAGACTATTAATAATAGCAATAATACTAGGTGGCATAATTTATATTAAACAATAATTTTTAAAACAACTACAATAATTAGAATACGAAATTCAAATACAACGATTAAAAGGAAACATTAAGAACAATACAACAAGCATAAATGAGAAAATTATGAAAGATACAAGCACCAACATATTAATTACCAAAAAGTCTCCAAACATTTTCAATCAAATCATTCCTTAGGCGGCGATGTGATTCTCGATCTCGAACGACACACCTTCTTTGAAGATACCTCTCGTGCTCCGGAATACTAACACAAAAGTAATTAGAGAATTAATAATAATAACAACACTAAGTGGCTTAATTAATTTAAAATGACAAATATAGGTACAATAATAACAGTAATAATAGAAATAATAATATTAATATCTAATTTATATAATAGCAATATTATAATTATTATTTAAACTACATAATAATAATATTAGCAACAAATTAAGGTATTAAATAACTTAATGTTAAAAATGTAAAGAGAGAAAAGAGAGGAAAATTTAAAAAAATTAAATTTGAAGAGAGAGAAGAGAAGAAAATGGAGAAAATCTTCAAAAATTTGTAGAAAGTTGATCTGGTGTCCAAATGAAGTAAACCAAGTCTCTATTTATAGGTAAAAATGTGAACTTTAATTCAGTGAAAAAAAATAAAAAAGCTTTTTTGTGGTCAAAATTTGATTAAAACCGGACAGGGAGGTTTTTTTTTGGCCACTCATAACCTGCCATGTGTAAAACATGGCAGGAGCTCTTTCTCATGTGTTGTCCCCCTTTTTGCCGTGAAACGGTGACGCTTGAATTGCCAGAGCTATGAAACGGTGCCGTGTAAACTTTGGATCCCAAGTAAAGCTCCCGGATGTTACGGGAGCAATATTTGCTCCCCAAAAATTTTCTCTTACGTCCAACTGAATATTTTGATACAGATTGATACCTTGATGGAGGAGCTTTGGGGAGCTTAAAATCCATAAGCTCCCATGTTGTTCATGCTCTAATGCAAGACTTTCAACCTACAACTGTGATGTACCTTCGTACATCTAAATATCTAATCCAATGGTTGAAATTACGTTATCATCTAACGGCTCCAAGACTGCTTTTGGCTTATTTGATAAGACTTTCACAACACTTCTCAACTGTGGCAAATAGTGAAAAATAGTCAAAATCTTAAAAATAAAAAGAGCTTGAGTCGTGTGAAAGTGCGTACAGAGAGACGAAAAACCAAAAGATACACCCACGCTTGATCAAGAATCCATTTCTTAATTTGAGACTTTCACTCCTTAGAAAGACTCAGTCTCTGCACCTCAAAGCTCAACCCTTTGAAATGAAATCAAGGTTCAAGGAGATCACTCAAAAGACAAGGGATAAAGTTGTCCAAGAGAGAGCAAGAACATTATTTCCATATTCCACTCAAATGAGGAGTTTCACATTCTATTGTGACTACTATCCTAAGAACAATAATAATTTGTTATAGCTTTCAGGTATATCACCCACAAAGGCATTCAAAAAATTATTGTTTGAATGCCTTGATAACACATCCCTTCACATAAGCACTCAATCAATGATGATTTAGCGCATTAGCCTAGTGGTGAGGATTGATAGGTTTATGACTTACTACAACTCACTCACTAGATCTAGGTGCTGTTAAATTAGTGCCATTGAATGAGGGCTAAACTGAGAGGAAATCAGTATGTTCCATTTGAACCTCTTTTATTGTTGAAAGGGTTCGTCGATTTCCTCTCCAACATTTTTGTCAGTAGATTTCTTTTTCTAGTTTTCTTAGGATTAGAGTATCATAGGTTGATGTGCTAAGCAAGTCTACTAATGGTAGACCTCTGTTACTCAATGAATATTCATTTCTTCTATTTAACTTGTTTCACTCTCATCTGCTCTTTAATGTCTTTACTTTATCAGTAAACTTGTATTAAGAAAGGTACGCATCCACTCAACAATGTTTGTCATGCTTTATTTATATATTCTATAATAGCAGCTTTGTTCTTATGTTATAATACCGGTTGATAGTTCTTCGTTATTATTATCTATTATCAGCAACCTAGCTTATAACTCTGCATTTTAAACTAAGTCTTTCGATGTGCAAACTCTGCTGATAGTTGTTAACCCAACTATTGGGATGTAGCTTAATGTATTGGAATGCAAACCAATTCAAAATGGAGAATTCTCAAAAGAGAAACCAATGATTTTTTGAATTTTGTATGATAGACTATTCACCCCCACCCCTCCTCTAGCCTATCAACAGAGCCAATGGGGTTAATAGAAAAAGAAATCGTTAATATTTAATCAGATAATGGAATGAAACTAACAAAGGATGGCGTCCTTAAGTAACGTGAGGACCATGGAATTGGTCACAACTTTTTGACTCTTGGCACACTACATCAAAATGGTGTAGTCGAAAGGAAAAATAGGACCTTCATTGAAGTGAGAAAAATAATGCTTGCCATAACAAATTTGTCAAGATATTTTTGGGCTGAAGTTGTTAATATGACATGCAAAGCTCGACTAACCAAGTCTATGGAAGCAATCGAAGTTGTAAAACACTCAAGAGAATTGAACACTCATAAAGGAATTCAACAATGAAGCATAGCCGATCTTCAAAAGGATTGTCAAAGTGCTTAACTGGGATTTAACATTGCTAAGTCGGACTACTCAAAGAGACACATACTTAACCAGACTACAGAAGCAGTTTAGGCACTTACACATAACCAACGTCGGATAGAAAGTTGATGAGAATAGGTAGGCGACAAAGAATATATCATTCAACTTACGGCTAAAAGGCAACGACTAACATGCCAGTTCAAATAGATAATTTGCTACGAAAAATTGCTATATAAAGCAGAGGACTCTTAGATACAAAACACACATCTCTACAGCCCAAAACGTACAAAAGATAAAAGAAGAAAGTCAATAATTGACAGAATAAGATATTTTGTAAATATACACATAATTGGGGAAGGGTACAGAAACACTTAAAAGCTTAAAGATATATGTTTGTATACGATCACTGAATATAACACTCAAAGAAGACCTACACTCTAGCACAATGTACAAACTTTGCAGTTAGCTTGTAAAACTATCAGGACTTGTGGATAGGGCGGCAAACGAGCTGATCCAAGTTGAGATTTAGCAAGCTTGGGGCTCGTTTGATGAACGAGCTTCAAAAATAGTTTAAGTTTGGTTCGTTAAGCTAGACGAATGAGCCTGAGCGAGCTTCAAACGAGCCCATCTTTTTCACGAGCTAGGAGAAGATATTCCATTGTCCCAAAGTAATACGTGGCATGTCACCACAACTAATAGTGGTGCACGATAGTGTTAAAGTGGTACAAAGTGAACCTCACTTTTTAAACCACTTTAGAATTTTAGTATTTCGCTTTTGGCCGTAGTACACCACGTAGGCGTGCCATGTAGTGCTCCAAGACCATTGAATATTTTCTCCTAAATCTAGCATACAAATCGTGAGGCCAATGAAAATGAAACAAACAAGTAAAAGGGTTTTTTTATAATTAAAAAAATAATATAAAGAAGGGGGAAAAATAGCTTTGTCCTAAAAGGGAGGACAAATGAGTCTTATCTCAAATCAAATACATAGCTTAAATAAAATAAGGAAATAATCTCTTGACAAAGGCATTTTGTTCAACTAGTCTATTGAAATAGACTTAGTTCACTAGTTATTAGTCCCGAAAGGCTCAAGTAGGCTAGAAGGAGGGGGTTGAATAGCCTATGTCTAATTTAAGAACTTTGACAAGTTTTACTTCACAAAACAACATATAAGATAACAATTAGCTGGCAGCAGAATAACTTGTGAATAATAGGACAAGACAGAATGGTTGATGTCTTGCAGACAAGATCGGTCGTTCTTCTAGGCAGGATGGAAACAGAGAACAGCAAGTGAAAATCAAATTAAATAAGTACAAGAAATTAATGAACAAGTATTTGAAGTGGTTCACACTATGAATAAGTGTTACGTACACTAACAAAGCGGTCAACTTTGGATTTGAAAATGTGCACTATATTTTTCACTAAGATCGATTACAAAGATCACAAATGGATCGTATACAAAATATTTGATCAAGTATTTTCGGTGAGAGTTATAATCTAGAAAGATTAAACTCTCGCGTTCGTTGAAAGATTCAGATTACAATCAATAAAGAGCAATAAAGACTAAAATCTAAGTGTAGTGCTCTTCACAGAATTGAATGCTAGAATGTTTCTTTGAAGCTCTTGAATGCACTAAGTACTTTGAAGCTTGAAGGTTATTAAGATTGCAAGAAGGTTAG
Source organism: Platycodon grandiflorus (assembly GCA_016624345.1). Taxonomy (NCBI): domain Eukaryota; kingdom Viridiplantae; phylum Streptophyta; class Magnoliopsida; order Asterales; family Campanulaceae; genus Platycodon; species Platycodon grandiflorus. Next base: position 58,730,723 of record CM028361.1, on the reverse strand, counting down.
GTCTAAGTTCTTCAATGCTTCAAGTCCTTCTATTTATACTTGGAGAGACTGATGTAGCCGTTGGAGATCTTCAGACTTGAGAGGTTCAAATGGAGTGCATTTAATGCAAAGTTACATGCATTAAATGTACACAAATAGTTGTTGAAATCTAATTGGCGAAATGAGTCTTCCAAGGTTGACTCCAGCTAGTGCTGCAAACTTTGCTAGAAATGGCAAGACAAAGTGTTGTTTACAGAGTGTCCTTTCTGGGGAGATAGGCTGAAATGGAAAGGTTCAATAAATGAACCATGTGCTTAAGATTACACCAAAGTCAAGGAGTGACATTGCTGGTAACACAAGCAATTCTCCAGAACTAAGTCTTAATCAGTCGTTCTTCATATCTTCACACATTACTGATGAAGCTTGGCTGGTAGACAATGACTGATGACTTATAGGCCATTGCTGGTAAAGGATGACCGGTAGACAATGACTATCAGCTGAAGGACAATGATGGTGAAAAAGAGTAATCCTACTATCTATTACAAGCCTTAAGTTTAAGTACAAGTTGCCACACCACTTGACACGCAGGCCCAGTGGTCACTACTAACAAAGACTTCAAGATAGATACAAGCAAATCTAAACAATATTTAACAATCTCCTCCTATTTGCTTGTGTCTATTACCTCTAAATACATTTGGGATGAGAATGTCTAATAATAGTATTAGCATGTTTAGAATTGTCTTATAAGTAGACATGCCCTAGTATAAACTTCCAAAATAACCAATGTATCAAATTACAAAGTTTTTACAGAATGAAAAGATCAAGTAAGAATGAAACACTTCGTAAAAAATTTAAAGATATAGGTAGATATGAGGAGTTATAAAGAAAATGTCTTTAAACCAGTGGTTTAAATTTCATGCACACACAGAATGATCAATAAAGTAAAGCATGAAATAAACAAGTTTAAAATAGAATGAAACCACTGTATTTCAAACAAGAAGTTTAATATTACAGGGTTTGTCAAAAGTAAGAGTTGCTACTTAGACAAAAGGTAAAACAATATACCAGCAGAGTTTAGGCTCGTGCTTGTTCCTTGTCTTTAGCAGCAGCAGTTCAACAATTTTGGCTTGTGCTACTTTCAACTTTCTTTGGTGGATTGATATGTCTTGTGAAGAAGGACATTCTTCTTAAACAGCTCAAGGTATTTGTTGCTTGTATTTACCTCCTCCTTAATGGACACAAGAGATAAATCCATTGCAGCAAACTTGTCCTGGAAGGAGGCGAGTTGTCGATGAAGGGCTGTATGGGAACGAATGATAGCCAATCGCAAGCCAACTAAGGATTTGTGCAGGAAGCGCTGAGATCTAGTATTAGCAGCTTCCAACTTCGAGAACCTGCCGTCAAACTGTTCAAGAGAAGAAGACAAAAGAGAAGAGAGTAGTCCAACTTCTTGTGCAGGCTGGCTGAGAAAGTGTTGGTAGCAGTAGAGTTAGAATCCACACGACCAACTAAATGCTTATGGCAGGCATCAACCTCCGCCTTTGTCTCTTCGCAAGCTTGGACCACCTTAGTCATGTATTCTGCTGTGATATCCCTAGTGTTGTCCTTCTTGAGACATAGGTGCTGCATTCTGCCTTGTAAGAGTCACATGTTTTTGGAGACATTAGTTAGGATGAAATTTAGGTCAGTAGGAATATAGGCAGGAGATAAAGACTAGCAAGACTGGGTAGAATCAGCTTGCAGCATATTCAGGGGTATGGAGATAGGTATATAGTAGTTGAAATATGCCTAAGAGGTACGGTGAGTCATTTGGATATATGGGTAAGGAGAGAAGGGTTAAAAATGAAGGTTAGAGAGGTAGAAGACACTCTTGGTAACCAAGGAAGACCGATGCTTGTCAAAATTGAGAAAGCTGGGATAGTGGTCATATAAATTATATATGGCTGGACTGAAGTTAATAGAAGGATAAGGGATAAGTAAACCTTCAGCAGCCACCGAAATAGCAATCTCCTTAATAAGAGTACAAGCAACATCACTGATAACTTTAGCAATGATGGCATCGATGGCATCAGCTTGGTCAGCCAATGAGATAGTGTCAAGAGTGCCTGGGGTAGTGGAAAGAAGAATGACTGAGGTAGGAGGAGATGGAATGACTGGAGGGAAGGGATGACTTAGCTGGGGATAAAGGAGGTACATGGGTAGAAGATTTTAAGGGAATGAAAGTAGTGATGTCGATTGGAAAGGAGGGGGTAGATCATTGTCCTATGGACTTGGTGCCATTGCTTGATGATAAGCAAGTTTTGGTATGAATTGTGGAGGAAGAACTGCTAGTTCTAGGCAGCAAGCTGGGGGTCGTAGTAGTTACCCCATTTAAGGATAATGCCTCCAGGAGACATGGGTTGACATTCTATGCTCTTGGGGTAGTCCAAGGCACTCAGCTCAGGGTCAAAGTCAGCAAGGTTAGGAGATGGTTTGCTATCCCTAAAGAACGAAGATCTTGAACTTCAGGGTGGAGATGGGAGTAAGGGTTGAGTTTTTGTTTCTTGGCTGGGGGTGGTTAAAAGGAAGGAGAGACTGGTTTACATTTGGAACGTGTAAGAGGTTGGCTCTCAGTAGAGTCCTCAAGCTCTTCTGGGTCTATAATAAGAGGACTGGATGGTTTGGGTGATGAAGGTGATGGAGATGGTTGAACAACAAAGGGTACAAATTTAGCCTTCTTAGCTTTTTGCTTGATAGTCTTACCTTTGATGGGTTTGGCTGGGGTAAGAGCAGGTGTAGGCTTGGCTGTTGGTGAAACGGCTAGAGGTGGAGAAGGAGGAGTGGGGTAGTCTGCTTGGGCTTCTTGGACTTTGGTTCAAAGGGGTTATGATCCGAAGGGATAAGTCAAAATTTTCTGGTAAAGTGACAACCAAAGGTGTGAAGGGATCAGCTGCTTTGGATTTGCCTCTGGCTGGCTTCTCCTTCTGAACAGGTAGACCTTCACTGGTGTAGTTGACCTTCCTCTTGCCCTTCTTGGCTTTAGAAGAGGGTCCTAGAACAGCAGTTCTCTTGGCTGTATCCTCTTTATACCTCTTAATGTTGGAGGTAGTAAAGACATAGGTATTTGTTACCTTGATCAATCCATCATCAGCTAAGGATTCATCAATTCCTTCATAGCTACGAAGGAGGATATTAATAACTCTGACGAAGGGCCTTCATATCCCTGGATTGTATTGAACTTCATACACGCTTTCAAATAGCTGGGAGTAGATAATCTTTGCCCAATTCAGCTGTGTCCTCAGCACAATGGCACTGGTGAGGATCTTCTGGTGTGTGGTGAAGCAATCTCTTGAGCTATTCTTGAATTCAATACTCTTGTCCACGAGATGGCTGATGCGAGAGGGACCCTTTGGAAATAGATTCTTAGCCATTTTAGATATGGCTTCTGGCTCAACATCACCTCGCATCATGACACATGCCTTGTCAATCTCTTCTTGTGTTAAGGTCATGGCTCCAACCACTGGCAGTTGTAGGATCTCACCCAACACCTTGTAGATGAGATTGATAAATTTGCCTCTAGTAAAGCCTTTAATGAAGCTTTTGTCAAGAGGCACAGTGGGAAGCACCATCTTGGTGTAGAATTCTTCAGCCAATGCATTGTTATATTCCCTGTCACCAAGCTGAAAGTGAAGCAGAAGACCAGAGCCCTCAAGATCATTAACCAGTGTCTTCCTAGATTCGTAGATGTTGATGGAGTACACATCCACAGTAAGACCAGGATGATACTTGTTGTTAGGAAGTTTGAGGATAGGCTTAAGAGCAGTAGCAATAGCTCTAGTAAGATTGACTGGTTGCTAAGTAGCAGTACCAACAGAGTATTTAGCAGAAGAAGATGTTGACTTAGCCTATACAACAGTTACACATTTAAGGATAACTGATATAAAAAGTAATTGCAGATTGTATAGAAACAAGTATTGTAGAGATCATAACCCAACATATAGCATACTTAGCAATTTTGAAAATGCAAGTTTAAATACCAAAACAGTATATGTCCAGGTTTAACCAAAAGGAAAATCAACATTTACCCAGATAAACTAGAATGCAAGTTCTAATAATGCATATTCTAAACAAGACATAGATAAATTCAAATTTACAAAGCCATAGCAGGAATGTCATAGATAGATTTCCAGAAACCATAAACATATAACCAGAAATAGATAAATTCAAATTTACAAAGCCATAGCAGGAACGTCAAAAGCATTAGTGTTCGTAAAGTCCGGAGCGAAGGCATACAGTTGATGAATATGACCAAAATTGATTCTAATGAAGGTTAGAGTTGAGAAATACTAAGCATTGTGATTTAGAGAGCAAAGATCGATGTACTGGAAAATTGAGTTATGATGCTCAAAAAAGCTCAAGTGCAACAATGGAGGCTTGGAGAGGGTTTTAGCAATTTTCGCGGAAGAGAAGATGTAAAAAGTAAAAAAGTAAAGTGACGGTGTTCTTTTATAGGTCATTCAAAATGTCTGATATTTGATAAAATTTGAAGTTTGCATTTAATAGGGGGTAAAAAGTAACAGTTCAACAACTGATACATTGAAAAGTTAAAGATTCGGTCCCTACAGTTTGATAAACTACTGGTAGGGTTTTAAAGAAGGTTCGTGATTATTACCCGAGGTAGTGTTTAAGACTAGGCTGTTAACAATTATCAGTTGTTTTATGAATAGCAGTTTTAATGCAAAACAAAAGCAGATAAGTATTAAGAACTGAGTTCAAGGATACCAAGCTCTCCTCTAAGATTAGCAAACCTGGTTTAGTCAAATGGCTTGGTAAAGATATAAGCAATTTGTTGATCTGTTGGAACATATTGCATACTAATATTACCCTTTTCCACATGATCTTTTAAGAAATGATATCTCACATCTATGTCCTTTATCTTAGAGTGCATGATAAGATCTTGAGATACAAAGATGGCTGAGGTATTTTCACACATGATTGGATAGTCAACAGTCTTTATCTCATAATCCATAAGTTGTTGTTTGATCTATAGCAATGGTGAGCAGCAGCTACCAGTAACTATATATTTTGCCTTAGTTGTTGAAGTTGAAACAGATGATTGCTTTTGTTGGCCCATAAGATCAGTCAATTCCTTAGGAATTGACAAGTCCCACTAGTACTTTTCTTGTCAACTTTACAGGCATCAAAGTCAGTATTAGAATAGCCAATAAGAGTAAATGAAGAATCCCTTAGTTACCAAATGCCCAAGTTAGCTGTATCAATAAGATATCTGATGATCGTTTTAACTTCTTGTAGATGAGACTCCTTTGGATCAGCTTAAAACCTTGCACATACACAAACATCAAACATGATGTCAGGTCTACTAGCTGTTAGATAAAGTAGTGAGCCAATCATGCCTCTATATAGAGTCATGTCCACTTTCTTTCCCTTTTCATCTCTGTCACGATGATAGTTTGTAGCCATAAGAGTGTTGAAACTATTTACATTTTCAAGACCGAATATGAGTTCTTCTATCATGCTCATTTTGAATTTACTATGCATAAACTTTATGCATCTTGTAGATGATAGATTTGCATTCCTAGGAAGAATGTGAGTTCTTCCATCATGCTCATTTTGAATTTACTATGCATAAACTTTTCAAAATTTTTTACAGATTTTCATTGGTAGAACCAAAAATAATATCATCAACATAAATTTGAACTAATAGTGGATGACCTTTATGTTTCATGATAAATAAAGTAGTATCAATTTGATGTCTTACAAATCCTTGAGTTATCAAGAACTTTAAAAGGGTCTCATACACGGCTCGAGGAACTTGCTTGAGTCCATATAAGGCATTCATTAACTTGTAGACATCATCTCGTCTGGGGTTGTCAATGAATCCAGGTGGCTGTTCTATATACACTTCTTCTTGCATCTCACCATTCAAAAATGCACTTTTAACATTCATTTGATATAGCTTGAAGTCCTTAAAAGATGCATAAGCAAGGAAAATTCTGATAGCTTCTATTCTTGTAATAGGAGCAAACATCTCATCATAATCAATTCTCTCCTCCTATCTATATCCTTGAGCCTAAAAGTTATTTGGGTTACTCAAACCCTGATCATTGAGCTACCAGTATATCCTTGAACTATCAGTCTTGCCTTGTTCCTTGTGATGTTTCCATTGTTATCCATCTTGTTCCTGAATACCCACTTAGTTCTAATCACAATTTGATTGCTTGGTCTAGGAACCAGTTTCCAAACTTGTCATCTTTCAAATTGATTTAGCTCTTCTTGCATAGCTTCTACCCAGCTTGGATCTTCCAGAGCTTCATCAACCTTTTTGGGTTCAAAGTTTAATACAAATATAGTAAAGTACATACATTCATTTCTAGAATCTTGTCTTGTTTGAACACCAACATAAAGATCACCAATGATATGAGTGATAGGATCATCTTTTACTTCTCTAATTTCAGTAGGTAGGTCTTATCTGACTGAATCAACATTCGGTAGGCTTTGAGAAGTGGAGATGTCTGGAATCTAATTTTCAGGTTGATATGTGAGTTCTAAGATTGGCTGAATTACTTCTGAAGATTATGAAAAAGTCATTTTCTCTTGATTAGCAGTTTCAATATTAGCTGAGTCATTATCAGCAGATGGTAATTCCACCACATTGATTCCTAAAGGAACTTGAACATTAGCATAGTTCGATCTTGGCTGTTTTGTACTTGTCTCACACTCATCAGAATCATCAGTAACTTTTGGATCCATATGTGGCCCAATAAAATAAAATTCATCAAATGAGACATGTACAGATTCTATAACTTTAAGAGATCTTTGATTATAAACTCTATAAGCTCTTAAAAATTTGGCATAACCCAAAAATATTCCTTCATCTGCTTTAGAGTCAAATATTCCTCAATATTCTCTACCATTGTAGACAATATAGCATTTGCACCCAAAGATCTTTAAGAAGCCAATATTTGGAGCTCTACCTCTCCATATCTCATATGGATTTTTGTTATGAAATTTGTTGATTAAAGACCTATTTTGAGTGAAGTAAGCAGTGTTGACAGCTTCAGCCGAATAACATTGACAATCTTGCTTCAGCAATCATGGTCCTTTCAACTTCAATGAGAGTTCTATTTTTTCCTTTCAACAACTCCATTTTGTTGAGGTGTGCCAGCAGCAGAGAAGTTATGACTGATTCAATGATCATTATAGTATTTAGCAACATCAATGTTCTTGAATTCTATTCCATTGTCTGATCTTAGATCAGCAATGTCATCCGATTTCTGAGTCTGATGCCTTCTGAAAAGAGCTCTAACAATGTCGTAGTTTTCATCTTTTGAAGACATCATCTCGACCCAGGTGAACCTAGAGTATTCATCAACCACAACCAAAGTGTACTTGCTGCTACCAAGACTATTAGTTGTCACTGGATCAAACAGATCCATTTGGAGAAGTTGTAGAGGTCTGGAAGTTGATAAGCATGGCTTGCTCTTGAATGATGACTTGGTTAGTTTTCTCAGCTGATCACATGCCTTACAGAGTTTGTCATGATCAGTTGATACCTTAGGTAGACCTATTACCATGTTGACCTTTGATAACTTTGAGATGTACTTGATATATATTGTGATAATACTAGTGCTATTGATATATCAAAAAATCCTGTGCAACATTCGCGAACTAAGCACATTGACATCAGACATCATTTCATTTGAGATCTATTAGAGAAAAATATCATTCGAATAGAATTCATAAGAACTGAAAATTAGTTAGCATACATATTTACCAAGTCTTTATATTCTGAGAGATTTTCCATTCTACGGAAATCTCTTGGCTTGTGCATTTTATGACATTGGTTTTAAATGTGGTTACATTTGTAACCACATTCATTGTACACATTGTAAATTATACCTTTTTTATTTTTTTCTTTTCCAATTTTTTAGGCATACCTCTCTCTAAGAATGCATTGCAAGACTCCTCTTCCTAAATTTTTTATGAATTTCACCATAAAAGAAACTCATTTTCTCTACATATGAATTGATCTTTCTGCAAAGCAAATATTGCTCTTAATGTTCCCTACAAAAAGTTTAAACTCAGTTAGTGCTATTGGAGTCCTTTGAGGGAAAAAGCTACCTTTGAATTATTTGATGAAAGCTATTCACATGGATTAAAATTTGCCATTGGTTGTGTTCTTTTCATTGGTTCTGATCATGTGAAAAAGTGCTATCTATAACAAAGAGTGAAAGCTATCCACTAGATAAATCCTATGTATTTTGAGTATCAATGTATCTCATTATATATGACTTTTTGGGAATAGATTTTCAATTCCTTATGTTTTGCAAAATGTAGTGACAAATATGGTGACATTTATGAACTCAATGGAAGTAAAAGAGTCTCCTACTCTCACGTATGTGTGACTTTTTTTTATTGTACACCGTCATACCTTTTAGACATATTTTAGGACATGCATTCTGGGTAAATATGTGTGTTCTTCGCTAGACAGTCTCTGTGAAAACTCTCGATTACTGATCTATCTTTTAGATTTTTAATGTTGTGGCATGCTATGTTAAATGGGTTGAATTTTAAATAGGAATTCTTGTTAAATCTCTGCATAATTATCTGTGTTTAGTAAGTAGTGTAATACTGTGAATCCGTGTTCTTTTCATATTTGCCAATCCTTATGTGATTAGGACTTCGGCTTCCCTGCTTCTTATTATAACTCTTCTTTCTTTACTGGTTGGGCTTTTTTTTTACCCCAGTATTAGGTCTCTTTCTTAAACCCTACACATTTCTATCTCATATATATACCTGCTTATAGTACTATAAGTTTTCTATCTCAATTTTTTTCCTCAAAAACTTCTTGTTTTTTCTTCCTCACCATGTCTTTGAAATCTTTTTGCTCTTCCCCAAGAACAGTATGTTGCATCCTGTGGATGTTGCTGATTCCCTTGTGTCCTCCATTCTCTGTGAATGCGTTGATTGTGTCTCACGTGGTTCGAAACTGCTAGGACGAATGTGCCTTCCAATGAGGCCTCATCCAGACGTCTTAAGTTTCGTTCTCCTCCCGCTTACATTGTTTTTGTGTCCTTTCTGCATGATCAGATTAAACACATTGATGTGTAAATTGCGAACGTGTTAGAGCTTTATGGTTTAGTGATTGAACAACTTCGTCATCTTCACAACTCTCATGAGCTTTTCAATGATATACTTTTTTCCAGTAAAATCAAAAGGGGAGAAGATGAGCCTGTGTGTGATTTAGGGGGAGCTACTAGAGCTTGTGCTAAGGCTAAAGCCAAGGTTGATTCAAATAGTGATGAAGATGGTGCTGACGATTAGCTGCTGTGGCCGATGTTGCAGCTGCTTAAGGGATACTTCACATATCCCGTGGTTATAATTCTGGGAGAGTTGATGCTAATCCTAGTCCTTCTCTTATGGACCTCCCTAGGTGTTTTCCTTTGGAGATCTTTGCTGACCATGAAGAGCGTTTTAGATTCTTCTTTAAAGCTTAAATGTTTTATTCTGAATTGTATCTCGTTAATTGGTTAGTTTGAATTTTGAATTTAGGGGGAGTTGTTTTAATAATGCTTAAATTATTTAATAATTTTTATTTTTGTCCAGAAAGACAAAAATGGGGAGATTGTTATTGAGATTATGTTTATTTAAATTGTTTAGATTTAATTAAATTGTTGGTTTTGCCTTTCTTGGTTTTACTAATTGTTAATTAATTATTTATATGTTTTAATCCTTTTAAAGAAAGGATATTTTAGGGAGAATTATATTATATTAGGGTTTATGGAATTGTTTAATATTAGGGTTTATAATTGCTAGAACATTTGGCATTATGTGTGCCATGTTGCATCTTTGAAAGAGACGGCTAACCTAGTTTAAGTCTATACAAGAATCCTAGTCTTATGGTAAGTCTATTTATTCCTTATATTGAGTCCTTGTTTATTGCACTAACTTATTAACCTTTTTATGGCAAGTTATTTTCTTATTGAACACGGTTTCTAGGTTTCTTTGAAGGCTATATAAAGCAAGGGACTCAGACTTGAAAGACACGAAGTATTAGAACATAAAAAATATACACAGAGACTTTAGAGAGAGAGAGAGATCTTTTTAAAGACTGATGTTGCTTTGCGTATGAGCTCCTCAATGAACCCTTCATCCGAGGACTCATTCATCCTATTTCCAGCGCAGTGCTTTTGTTTTCACCCATCTTCTATCTATCAGATCATATTGTTATATCTTTCTTATTTTTGGTTGAGCTATTCTAAAATGTTTATATTAGCTACATATAGAACTTTCGTATGATTTTCACTAGTTGATAGGTTTTCGTATTGTATTCAAACTACAAGTTTTTACCTAGTGAAAGTTTTTCCGTATTGGCACATCAACAAGTTGTTACTTATTGATTAAATGTTTACAACTCTGTGTTAATTTCGCACTTCTTTTAACTACTTGTTTTTATTATTCCGCTACCTTTTATCTCAATGTGTTCTTCGATGTGTTCACTTCATTGAAATCATTGATCAGTTGATTAGAGTTTTATTATTTTACAAGTTTGTTTTTTAATTTACTTTTTGAGTATTCTGGTTTACCCTAACTACAATCCTTTCAATTGGTATCAGAGCCAACACTTGACGTACAAAGTGAAGGTCCTAACTAATTGTAGCCATGATGAATGTTCAGAATAATGGTTATCACAAGATTCCCATTCTTGATGGTACCAACTATTCTAGTAGGAATAACCAGATGCGTGTTTACATCAAATCAATTGATGAATGCGCATGGCGTATTATCCTTACAGGTAGGTCTCCTCCAATAAGGATAGTTGATGAAGGTGATAACAATCACGCCCCGACCTCGAGGTCCGATATGGAACCCCTAGTTGGTGCGCTTAACAAATACATTACCATAACACAATACTTGATAAATACGAGTCATGCCAGCTCAAGGGTAAATGAACAACCTCAACGACTATAAAGTAAGCCGGAGAACAACACTAACAACAACCACGAGCTAACCGCTCGGGAAACCCTGATAAAACTAAGGCTCAAAGCCACAACTGATATAATACAAACCACAAGGGTTTCATAACTATAGACGCACGACAACCTGTGTCGGCATTAAAAGAGAACACACAACATATACTGTACAGTACTACCCAAAATATGGGGTTTACATAACTCCATATATCATCCACGTCCTCACAAAAGTACATATATACATAAGCTCTAGTGAGCTACTACCAAAAGAACCACCTGTCAAGACTTCCCCGCTAACCTCAAGCTCACCGCGCTGCTCTTCCGGGCGTGCCGGAATCTAAGGAAAACAAATAAAAGGAACGGGGTGAGACGAGCTCAGTAAGTTACTAAATGCAACTACATGGCATGCTATCATGCAAGCAGTAATAACGAAAGATTGTGATTCTCAATAACAACATGTATCAGGTATCATGTTATAAACAGTCAACCCTATACTACACGAGAGGCTCAGCTGCCACCAACTGTCCCATACCAGTTGGAAACCGCGACCAACTCTCTTGTATAGGAAGCATATAAGATGCTATAAATAAACACATATAAGAGGATACTGTGTCGAGATACATCTCCGACGTTCTCAATACTTCCAACCTTTTCACTCCTAGCTGAAGTGAATCCACATAGTTCAGGTGCTGCTACAGCATTACACATAACGGACCGGTATTCGAATCCAAGGGTCACACACGACCCACACCCAAGCCCACTCGATCATTCCCGACCCGAGTACGAAGAAAGGGTGTTTGTAGCTTTAAGGCAGGTCATGCGTATTGCAACAACCGCAGCTACCCCCAACCATGGCCAGTGGAGGGGACCAAGCCAGATATGCGGCCCACAGTTATTACGTAGCCCCAGCTCCCACAATAACTGCGCGTCAACATACCCCCTGAAATAAAACACAAATGCCAGCTGGACTCGATGCAATGCACAAGTAGATATTTACTTGACATGCAAAATCAATCAAGATGTGTCCTTACTGAATCACATATAATTCATGTTGTGCCCTTAAATACTGAACACATAAATAATCACCACAGAGTAAGTCAATCGTTCTTACTCACAATTAAAGTAACACGCAGCTATATGCCTGTAACACATCCACCTAGCACGTACATATTGTAACTTGCAGTACAATTAGCTAGTCCCAATATATCACAATCCTTAAAGAATTGCAATTATTATCATCAATTTTAACTAACGGCGCGAGTAATATTATTTCACCCTATTTGACTCCGTTTGAGTCTTTAACTAATTTTTGGGTTATAATTACTAACTGTAGTATCGCCCAAAATTATTAATATTAATAATAATACCAATTATCTGGGTCAATTTCATATAATTAACATGTACTAAAAGTAACACGTTAACATGATTAACAAGTAGCGTTATTCTACACATAAACAAATATATCATCGTAGAATCATTTTATATGACATGTATAACTAATACAATAAATAAAGGGGATAGTAACTTACATTGCTATAAAATTAATACCGACAAAAAACTCGAGATTTTACAATAATAACGTTCTACTCGTCAAGAACGTTGATCCTACGGAATTATTCTGTAAAATAATCGAAAAAATAAACTCCAAATTGAATTTGAGCACGACGCTCGTAAAAATGGTTTGGTACGGATCAGAGGACGGACGGAGTATGAACGTGTATGTGAGGCGTTCTTGTATGAAAGATGAGAGATTTCTCTCTCTCCAAATATATACTCCAGCCAAGAAATCATGAGTCACTTCAGACACATGTCAAGCCAAAAAATATTACAAAACTATTTATATAATTATCACTTGAAAAAAACGTTTTTAAATAAAAACTTAATCATTAAGTATCATCCCGTTTTTGTCCGTACACCAAATTAAACAAACAATATGATATCAAATAAACTATCATATTTATGCTAGTCTATATAATTCAATAATTATACTAAATATACAAAAAAAAAATGGTTTTGGTTTGTATGTGTAAATCATCGACTTTGACTTGGTCAAATAAATTAAAATCACTATTATTTTATTATTTAAAATAACATAAATAAATAAAAAGTCAACAAAATATTTTTAAGTCAAATTAAATTTTTTTATATTTTAAAAATAAAAATAGGAAATTTTCGGGATCTCACAACATAAAGCAAACACATAACATGCAAAATACTATGTCATGCACATGATAAGAGTTTTAAAACTCTCGGGTTTTACAATAACATACCTAAGTCTGAAATTGATTGGACTAATGAAGAATTGGTCTTGGCCAACTACAATTCTAAAGCCATACATGCTATAAATACTTCTGTTGATGATAATATCTTTAAGATTGTCTCTAACTTTAGTTCTGCCAAAGATACATGGGATGCTCTTCAAAGACACTGTGAAGGATCTAATAGTGTGAGGCAAACTAAACTTAGAATGATCATGACTAAATTTGAAAATTTAAGAATGGAAGAAACTGAGAATGTCTCTTCTTACAATACCAAAATTATTGAGTTATCCAATGAATCACAATCTCAGGGAGATCCTATCCCAAATGGTAGATTGGTGAGAAAACTCATGAGATCACTTCCTAAAAAGTTTAATATAAAAATATTTGCTATAGAGGAAGTTCATGATACTACTACTCTTATTCTTGATGAATTAATTGGTATTTTCCAAACTTTTGAGATGAATCTCACTCAACAATCCAAAGGCAATGAAAATGAAATTGCTTTAAAAACTCGGACTGAAAAGGAGGATGAGTTATTTGAGATTTGCAATGAAATGAGCAAATCTGATATGAGTGATGAATCAATGGCTCTGTTTGTTAAAAAGTTTGAAAAACTTTTGAATAAAGGAAAAAGTCAATTTGGTTCTAAAAATAACCAAAATAGTAATACTGATTTTATGAATTTTGTCTTTAGACCTAATCCTAGCAGGTTTCAGAAAGCTCCTACTACAGGTTATGAAAATCAGAATGAACAAAGAAACATTGATATAGTTCAATGTCATGCTTGTAAAGGATTTGGTCATTATGCCAATAAATGTGCTAACACTCTTTAAAAGAAAGTTATGAATCTTCATGCTTCTTTAAGTGATAGTGAAGAGGAAGAGTCAGATGTCTTACATAGTCTAAATGCAAGAGAGAGACGTTTACCTATGAATCCTTTAAGACTGCGTAGGAATGCAGTCAGTAATGTGGGCACATCCAGCAACACATCTGTGAAACCTAGTCCTGCTATTTTTTCTAATCCCACATGTTTTAGTGCTCCTTCCTGTTCTTTTTTTCTAAAGAATTAGACGACTCTGATAGAGAAACTCATGATTTTGAAGAGGACTATAGGGATCTATTTTGTGACTAGAAAGAAAAATGTATTTAGATAAAAGATCTTATGAAAGAAAAGGAACATCTCTCTTGTGAAAATGATGAACAAAAAGGAGCTTTGGCACGTTTGGAATCTCTTCTCACTAGACGAGATATGGAATTTGAGAAAGTTAGTATTGAGCTAGAAAAAGCTAATGGAACTTTACAAATAATGAACACTAGAAAAGCCAAGCTTGATGAAATACTTGAGATAGGAAATGAGAGTGGAGCTGGTCTTGGATACAAAGTTCCCAAAGCCCAGGTGTTCGTTAAAGAATCTAGACAGTTGATGAGAATCGAGCTAAGCCTTTTAACATATCCGGAGGACCAATGATTCGTGCGCATGCGAGAAGGATTCAAGCGGCTTTAACATTGCATTTGGAAGAGGCTCGGAGTCAAAATGAATCCAAGGTTGATATGTAGAGTCAAGGAATGTTCGTGTGCGCATTCGGAGCTTCAATAGCTTCAAAACTCATCAAAAAAGGATTCTATCCCGTGCCCCAGCGCGCATAAGCCGCGCCCTAGCGTGCACCTGCCCAGAAATTTTAGAATTTTAGAAATGCACAAACTTCAGCGAGGATTCGCGCCTTAGTGCGCCAAAATACATGCCCTACCACGCCGTACGGACACTTCTGAATTTGGATAGTTTTTCGACTTTGTTTTTAACGTTTCTGATGTATCTTCGTGGTAGGCGAGTTTCAGAACCATTCAAGTCTATATAAGGCTTGTTTTTCTTCATTATAATGATCTTTGAACCTTTGATAAATTTATAAACATTAAGTTTATATTTCTTTCACTTTTCTGAGAGAATCGTGAACCAACCGAGTTTCTTGGACTAGAAACTCAACACTTGAACTTATCAAGCTTGAGGATCGCGGGTTTGTAACGTTCCGTGATCGTTGTTCTTAGACAATCATGTCTAACGGGTATCGATTACACCCCAAGGTTCCTATTCAATTGTGAATAGCGGGTTGAGGGAGATCCAACTATCTTTCTATTTTTCTGCGTTTTGTTCGTTCTTCATTCTTCGAGTCTTCAAGTGAACTTCTTCGATTCGATCCTCCTCGAAATCACATCAATTGGTATCAAAGCCAATCGAAGAAGTAAACCATTGAATTCGTGTTTTGATTATTCTTGTTATTCGAAAATCTAGAAATTTCGTTCGTCATCTTCATCTTCTTCGTTGAAAAATCTGAAAAATACTAGTGTGTGTTCTTGAGAAAAAAAAAAGAGTAAAAGTGGCCAAAAATTTTGTGTGCCTTAATTAGTTTGGAAAGAAGCCTACTATCAAGATTGTTGATTCCTAGAAAAAAAAAAGGGCTAAAATTGGTCCGAAAATTTGTGTAGAAATTGAGTTTTGGCAAAGTTTGATCGTCATTGTGTAATTGCCATAATTTCAGATTTGCTGGAAATTGTATCATTCATATCATCATATTGTTAGTCTTGATCGTCGTGATTGTTCGTCATCGTATATGTATTCCATTGGTTTTCAATTCTATTCTTGCTTTCAATTGTGAATTGTTTCTCACTTTGAACTGTTGATTCAAGAATCTGAAATCCCGTGAATTGCATTTGATATTGAACATCCCGAACGTTTGAAACTTACACTATCTTATATTTTCAAGTGAAAGAGTACTTTTCCAAGAATTTGAGTGTGTGTGAGTTGAGCGTGATACACGAGTGATATACTTTGTGAGTTGTGTGATTTTGTTATTTTGAAATATGTCACAAAAGGGTAAAATGAATGAGGATCCTAAAGAACGTATGATTAGGATGTTAGAGGACGTTAATCAGAGTTTGACTAGAATAGAAGAGAGTGAACAATCTTGAGATAATCATTCTCGATTCCAACCAAGGAAGGGTAGGTATATTGATGAGGAGTTAGATGATGATGAGTGGTCAAATAATGAATATTAGTATGAAAGGAGACTGAGTAGAAGGGTAAGTGAAAGAGTAGACATGAAGATTTCTCTTTTCAAGGGTAGGGAAGAACCCGAGGAGTACCTAGATTGGGTTAAGGAGGTAGATGACTTATTTAGTTGTAACACTTACACGGAGACTCAAAAGGTAAAACTTGTTTCCTCAAGGTTTGCCGAGTATACTAGAGTGTGGTGTGAGCAATTAGATAACAACCGTAGGAGGATAGGAGGAGAGGGTTGCATTAACACGTGGGAAGAAATAAAACGTGTAATGCGTAGGAAGTTTGTCCCGAGCTACTACCGACGGGATTTGTTGAAGTCTTCTTTTTCTTCTTTTTCTTCTTTTTTCCAAGCACTTAGTAGACCTAGGCCGGTTGAAAGTAGGAACATTAGTGTTGTACCTAGGACTTGTGTGGGTTCATCACAATGTGAGAAAGGCTTGAGAGAAAATAAAGAGAATTTGGCTCGATTGATAAATAGTATTTATGAAATAGCCGAGAAAAAGGAGAGCTCGAGAGAAAAGATTGAGGGGTCGGCTAAGGTCGAAAGTAATAATCAAAACATAGCCGAGAAAAAGGAGAGGAAATCTGAAAATAGTGAACAAATATGTGAAATTCAAGTCGAAGAAGTTAAGAAAAGTGAGTTTCGTAAGGTTGAGAGGAAAGATGAAATGAGTGGGTTGATGGAAGAGAGTGACAACCCGAGTGTTGAGGAAAGAAAAGAGATTGATAAAGATAAAAACTTGAGAGTGGATACACGAGAGAAAGTGGGTGAAAAAGAAATAGTTGGAAAGCCGAAAGGCAATGAAAGTGTGAACCCAATCTGTTCTTTCGTTCCATGTGAATCTAAGAGGGAGTTGGTAAAACATCAAAGTGAGGTATTTTACATCTCCACGGAGATCCCTTTTTACACTAACATATCAGCCCGTTGGTTTCGTCCATATGTTGAATCTTCTTTTCAGGTTTTTGATGAAGTGATTCAGAAATTGAGCAAGCAAGCTTTGAGATCTAAATGCGATGGTCAGCAAGGTAAGGAGATTGTTGTAGTCCCTACACAATCTCAAAGGTATGAATCATTTCTTCCTTATGATCTATGGTATGATTCCATGCCCTCTTGTGATAATGAGTTTTTGAGGCTGGACAATCAAGGTGGGTTGTATCATGTTGATCACCATAGCTTTGACAAGAGGCTTGAAATTTCTGAAGATGTTGGTTTGGATAAAGTTTCTAATCACACGTGTGATCTATTCTTGAGAAATCTTTATAGTTCAGATGACATGTATAGGATGTCTAAGCATACTATGTTTGTGAATTTGCACGACTTTTCTACAAAAGATCATTTTGATGTAAATCACAAATTTGGTAATGTTTACAATGATGAAGTATTATCTTATAAGAATGCTGGAATCTGTGTTGTCCAACATAAGATGATTGGGACTTTGTCATCTTTGTTTTGTGAGGATTCCATGGCATTAATGGAGTCTTGGTTTGCGTTAGAAGTGCATAAAATTTGGCAATCTGTATTTGTGGATGCACATGAGTTTTCAATCATGATTTATCATGTTATATTATTCTTTCATAAGATTTACGAATTGTATGAAGTGTTCAGAGATAGAATGTCTTTGTTGAATGCAACTCCTCTTAATCTTGCTGAATCATGGGCAAATTGTTTGTGTCGTGTTGAAATGATGCAAGTAAATGCGTTGACTTGTGAAAGCTTGAGATTTGAGAATGTTGTTCATGATAATTTTGATTTGCATATGGATAGTTTCTTTGTGAGGATACAAGTGTTTGGTTCTTTGAGTAGTAACCATGATCCTTCTTCGAAGCATGTTTCTAATGTGTTAATCATGGATGGACACAAACGGAAAATTTCTAGGTTGATATTTGAACCCGGAGATGGGATTTCATTGTGTTTAAGTGATGATAGAGATCCTAGACATGGCTTTGAATCTTGTGCTCAAGTTGTTGAGTTCTTTGATTACTTTGAGAAAGGTAATTCTTATGAAAAATTGTTGCATAGAAGATTTGGTGCTAACAACTTTTGTCTTGTCGCAATGCATGGTGCTGTTGTGTTAGTACTTATTGTTCATGAAAGAGAATTAGTAAGATTGATTTTTTGACCTGGTGAATGTCATGAACTTGAATGTACTGAGCTTGTTGTTAGGCTGGATTTTGAACTCGGCAAATGCAATGAGTTGTTACCACATGAAAAGGAAATAGTTTTGGTTTGTGTTAAGTTAAGCATAACAAGATGTGCTAAACTAATACATAATGGATTTTGTGGCAGCAACTTTGATCATCTTGCCTTGCATTGTATGACTATATTTCGTCTACAGGTTCTTATTCACATGTTTCCCAAAGCAAGAAAGAAGAATGTGAGATTCAAATGGGAATCTAATCTGGGAAATGAGATTGTTACGTTCCATAAACGATCTCAAAAGTTTGTCTTATTTTCTTTTGTGGATTGTAAGTTATTGTGTTTTGAGAAAGGAGATGTTTTGCATGTTAACTCTCAAAACTTCAAGGAAATAATTTGTGTTTATGGAGAGTTTGGATGTATTAAAATCCCAAGGGATGTAGGGAATTTGTTTTTGAGTAATAAGTTGTCTTTACCGCATTTGAATGTGGACTTGTTGTGTAAAGATCATTTTGATTATCTTGTTTTGCATAGTTTTGTTAGATTTCTTACATAGGTTAAAGCAACGGACATTGTGGAGCACAAGGTTGAAGATAAATTCCGAGTGACCTTGAACGGTAAAGTGTGTGTTAGTACATATCTTTCTATGTTTCTGAATTTCCCTTCTTCTGACGCAGGTGTTGATTCGAGGTCGAATCCTTTTGAAGAGAGAGGGAATGATGAGAATCGAGCCAAGCCTTTTAACATATCCGGAGGACCAATGATTCATGCACATGCGAGAAGGATTCAAGTGGCTTTAACATTGCATTTGGAAGAGGCTCGGAGTCAAAATGAATCCAAGGTTGATATGGAGAGTCAAGGAATGTTCGTGTGCACATTCGGAGCTTCAACAGCTTCAAGACTCATCAAAAAGGGATTTTGTCCCGTGCCCCAGCGTGCATAAGCCGCGCCCTAACGCGCACCTGCCCAGAATTTTTAGAATTTCAGAAATGCACAAACTTCAGCGAGGATTCGCGCCTTAGCGCGCCAAAATACGCGCCCTAGCGCGCCGTACGGACACTTCTGAATTTGGATAGTTTTTCGACTTTGTTTTTAACGTTTCTGATATATCTTCGTGGTAGGCGAGTTTCAGAACCATTCCAGTCTATATAAGGCTTGTTTTTCTTCATTGTAATGATCTTTGAACCTTTGATAAATTTATAAACATTAAGTTTATATTTCTTTCACTTTTTCGAGAGAATCGTGAACCAACCGAGTTTCTTGGACTAGAAACTCAACACTTGAACTTATCAAGCTCGAGGATCGCGGGTTTGTGACGTTCCGTGATCGTTGTTCTTAGACAATCGCGTCTAACGGGTATTGATTACACCCCAAGGTTCCTATTCAATTACGAATAGTGGGTTGAGGGAGATCCAACTATCTTTCTATTTTTCTGCGTTTTGTTCGTTCTTCATTCTTCGAGTCTTCAAGTGAACTTCTTCGATTCGATCCTCGTCGGAATCACATCAACAGTGTTCTAAGAATTCTTCAAAATCTTTAAAGATAAGTGATAAAAGGAATCCTAAAAGAAAGCATCAATCTAGGAAGAGCATATATTTATGTCATTACTGCTATATCTTTGGGCATATAAAACCTTTTTGCTATAAAAGAAAAGTTGACTTAGTAAAATACAGAAAAAATAGTTCAATGAAGTCTCCTATGTCCCCTCTTTCAGAAGCTTATTCTTCGTGTTCTGCCAGAATTGTTTAGACCCAGAAATCTAAAACACTTTTCCATGTTACTTTTACATCTCTCAAGTCTAACATTGCAGGTACATGGTACTTTGATAGTGGATGCTCATGGCACATGACAGGATCCAAAGAATACTTGGAAAATTATATAAAAGTCACAAGTGGTTGTGTGACAAATGGAGGTGGTGCACAAGGAAAGGTAATTGGTAAAGATACTTTGAATGTTCAAGGCTTACCTAAGTTAACAAGTGTGTACCATGTGGAAGGATTAACTGTAAATCTGATTAGTATAAGTCAGTTATGTGATGGTGATATGCATGTGAAGTTTAATAAAGAAACTTGTGAAGTTTTTGACAAGAATAATTTGTGCATCTTGTTTGGTTTTAGATCATTTGATAATTGTTATCTTGTTGCAAATGGTCTTATTTGTCATGCATCTAGTATAAATGAAACTAATTTATGGCATAAAAAACTTGGTCACATGAGTAAAAAAACTAGATGAATTATTAGGCTGTTAAAGGGTTACCTAGATTAGATACCAAAAATATGAGAGTATGTGGTTCATGTCCAAAAGGTAAACAAACCAAAGTTTCTCATAAAAGTATTCAAAATTCTGCTTCTTTTAGATGTTTTGAATTAGTGCATACTGATCTCATGGGACCTATAGAAGTTGAAAGCTTAGGAGGTAAGAAGTATACTTTTGTGTATGTTGATGATTTTTCACGTTTTACATATGTATTATTTCTTAGAGAAAAATCTGACACATTTGAAGCTTTCAAAATTTGGTATAAGAAAATGTCAAACAGTTTTAATCTTAAACTTGTGAAGCTCAGGTCTAATCATGGTAAAGAGTATGAAAACTCTTTTTTTTGTTCTTATTGTGATAAAAAGGGAATTACACACGAATTTTCTGCTCCAAAAACTCCCCAACAAAATGGAGTGCCTGAAAGAAAAAATAAAACTCTTCAAGAAATGACATGCATCTTGTTTAATTCAAAAAATTGTCTAAAAGATTTTGGGCTGAAGCCTTAAACACTGCATGGCATATAATCAATCATGTGTATTTGAGACCTATCAGCACTATGATTCCTTATGAAATTCTCTTGGGCAAGAAACCCACTCTAAAATATTTTCCATGTCTTTGAAAGTGTTTGCTATTTGTTAAATGATAGAGAACATCTTGCTAAATTTTATTCTAAGAGTGATAAATGTGTGTTCATGGGACATGCCACAAATAGCCGTGCTTATCATATATTTAATCTTAGAACAAGAACCATTATAGAATCCATGAACATTGTCTTTGATTATTTATCTGACTTAAGAAGAAAAAGTGTTGAAGACTAGGTTGATGATCTTATCGAAGATCTTTCCACTTGAGAATCAGAAGTAACCCCTGCAGTAAGCTCAATGAATCCAGTTCAAAAACCTACATAATCAGATGAGGTCTCAAATGTGCCTACATCAGTGAGCTCATTGGGAAAAGCTAAAGCAGATTCAGATTCTGAAGATGAGAAATCTGTTGTCGATCTGATGCGTAATAATTGCTGAAGTTGTTGTTGATGGAGAAGAGAAACCGAAATTAAAGGAATGAATCAAAGTCGCAATGGAAATTAGGATAGATGACGGGTTCACCGGTTAGGCTTCACTCACCTAACGTAAAGATCCCGTTTTGGGCTCACCGGTTAGGCTTCACTCACCTAACATAAAGATACCCTTTGATATTACCTTCCTAAACCTAAGGAATGCAATAATCAAATTGAACAAAAACTTTGTTCTTTTCTATTACTTTCTCAAGCCAAAAAATCTCTATCACAAAATTTGATTCTAACCCTTTATATAGGTGTTACAATAATGCTCCTAATCTTTAAAGGAAAAGAAAACTAATCCTAATCTTAAAAGAAAATAAAATACTTTTCTACCTTGGACTAGAGAAACAAACCTACACAACCTAGGAAACACAACAACTACAGGAAACAGGAAAAATTCGTCAGACTGGTAACAGGGCGATCGCCCTAGCCCGCTATAAAGCGATCGCTTTGTATCCAGAAACTTGGGTCGCAAAACTGATAATGGGGCGATCGCTCTCTCCTCAATCAAGGCGATCGCTTCTGATCCAGAAAGTTTAGGAAGCCTTCTTTCTCCCTTGCATCTTCCCTTGTCGTGCATGTGACCTCCAAATGCCTTCCAAACTCTTGTATCTTCCCGCTTTGCATCACCAAAGCTTCAAGAGACAAAGTCAACCCATCTTCACCCATTAGTAATGCATCCATGGTATTTTTTGGGTCTTTGTGTAGGACTTCACCCAATGCTCCCGCATCACGATCAATCTAAAGACATACCAAGCAGGATACAAAAGGATCACCCCACTGCTCAAGTGATTGGTGAGGTAAGTGCAAGCGTGCAAACAAGAAGAAAGAATAAGGTAAACTATAAAGATATGGTTAAACTTGCTTGTATGTCTCTTGAATGTTTAGAAGTACATACATGCAGTTATGTATCTGAAATTGAACCTAAAAATGTGGTTGAAGCTTTAAAAAGATGAACCTTGGATAAATGTCATGTAAGAAGAACTTGATCAATTTGTGAAAAATGATGTTTGGTATTTAGTTTCACATCCTAAATCTAGCAATGTCATAGGTGCTAAATGGATATTCAAGAACAAATTTGATGAATTAGGGAATGTGATTAGAAATAAGGCCCGGTTAGTTGCTCAAGGGTATACTCATGTTGAAGGAATAGATTTTGATGAGACTTTTGCACCTGTTGCCAAAATTTAATCCATACGATTGTTGCTTGCTATTGCATGTTACTTAGGAATTTCTTTACAACAAATGGATGTTAAGAGTGCCTTTTTGAATAGAGTGTTAAATGAGGAAGTCTATGTAAAGCAACCTAAAGGTTTTGAAGATCCCTTTATACCTAATCATGTCTATAGGCTCATGAAGGCTCTTTGTGGTTTGAAACAAACTCTTAGAGCTTGGTATGGTAGGTTGACTGATTATCTGCTTAAAAATGGTTTTAAAAGAGGAGAGGTTGATAAGACATTGTTTATTCAAAAATCTAATAAAGAAATCCTTATTGCTCAAATATATGTAGATAATATTATTTTTGGTTCCACATCTGATTCTATGCTAAAACAATTTGTTAATGGAATGACATCTACCTTTGAAATGAGTATGGCTGGAGACTTAAATTTCTTTTTAAGTATGCAAATTAAATAATCAAAAGATGGTATTTTTCTCTCATAAGTCAAGTATGCTAAAAATCTTGTTAAAAAGTTTAACTTGGAGAATGCCACTTTAAGAAATACTCCTATGGGCACAAAGGATAAATTGAATAAAGATGATAATGGAAAAGTGTTGATAACACTCTTTATAGAAGCATGATAGGAAGTTTGCTTTACTTAACTACCAGTCATCCTAATCTTATGTATAATGTGTGTGTGTGTGTGTGTGTGTGTTTGTGCAAGATATCAAGCTAATCCTAAAGAATCACATCTTAAAGCTTTGAAACGTATTCTTAGATATGTCAAAGGGACTTCTGAATTAGGAATTTGGTACACCAAAGAGACCAATATATATTTAGTAGGATTTAGTGACTCAGATTGGGCAGGTGATACCTATGATAAAAAAAAAAAAGCACTTCCGGTGCCTGTTTTTACCTTGGAAATAATCTTGTGTCTTGGTATAGTAAAAAGAGAAACTGTATGTCTCTTTCTACTACTGAGTCAGAATATGTGGCAGTTGGGAGCTATTGAATGCAATTACTTTAGATGAACCAAATGATAGAAGACCATGGTTTGCACAGTGACACATTTCTAATAAATTGTGATAATACTAGTGCTATTGATATATCAAACAATCCTGTGCAATATTCTCAAACTAAGCACATTGACATCATACACCATCTCATTCGAGATCTATTAGAGAAAAGTATCATTCGATTAGAATTCATAAGAACTGAAAATCAGTTAGCATACATATTTACCAAGTCTTTAGATTCTGAGAGATTTTTCATTCTACGAAAATCTCTTGGCTTGTGCATTTTATGACACTGGTTTTAAATGTGGCTACATTTATAACCACATTCATTGTAAACACTGTATATTATTTTATTTCTTTCTTTTCCATTTTTTTTTTGACATATCTCTCTCTAAGAATGCATTGCACAACTGTTCTTCCTAAATTTTTTATGAATTTCACCATAAAAGAAACTCGTTTTCTCTACATATGAATTGATCTTTTTGCAAAGCAGATATTGCTCTTAAAGTTTCCTACAAAAAGTTTAAACTCAGTTGGTGTTATTGGAGTCCTTTGAGTGAAAAAACTACTTTTGAAGTATTTGATGAAAGCTATTCACATGGATAAAAATCTGCCATTGGTTGTGTTCTTTTCATTGATTTTGATCATGTGAAAAAGAGCTATCTATAACAAAGAGTGACAGCTACCCACTAGATAAATCATATGTATTTTGAGTATCAATGTATCTCATTATATATGACTTTTTGGGAACAGATTTTCAATTCCTTATGTTTTGCAAAATGTAGTGACAAATGTGGTGACATTTATGAATTCATTGGAAGTAAAACACTCTCTCACTCTCACGTATGTGTATTTTTTTTATTATACACCATCATATCGTTTAGACATATTTTAGGACATGCATTCTTGGTAAATATGTATTTTCTTCGCTAAGCAGTCTCTATGAAAACTCTCGATTGCTAATCTATCTTTTAGATTTTTAATGTTGTGACATGCAATGCTAAATGGGCTGAATTACAGAATTTTAAATAGGAATTCTTGTTAAATCTCTACATAATTATCCTTGTTTGGTAAGTAGTGTTATATTGTGAATCCATGTTCTTTTCATATTTGCCAATCCTTATGTGATTAGGACTTCGGCTTCCCAACTTCCTATTATAACTTTTCTTCCCTTACTGGTTGTGGTTTTCTTTTTACCCTGGTATTAGGTCTCTTTCTTAAACCCTACACGTTTCTATCTCCAATATATGCCTACTTATAGTCCTATTAGTTTTCTATCTCAATTTATTTCTCCTAAAAAAAACTTCTTGTTTTTTCTCTCTCGCCATGTCTTCGAAATCTGTTTTCTCTTTCCCTGAGAACAATGTGTTGCATCCTGTGGATATTCCTAATTCCCTTGTGTCCTCCATTCTCTATGAATGCTTTGATTGCATCTCACGTGGTTCTGGAACTGCTAGGATGAATGTGCCTTCTATTAGGCCTCATCCAGATGTCTTAAGTTTCGTTCTCCTCCCGCTTACATTTTTTCTATGTCCTTTCTGCATGATTGGATTAAACACTTTAATGTGCAAATTGCCAACATGTTAGAGCTTTATTATTTAGCAATTGAAAAACTTTGTCATCTTTGCAACTCTCGTGAGCTTTTCAATGGTTTGCTTCTTTCTGGAAAAATCAAAGGGGGAGAAGTTGAGCCTGAGTGTGATTTAGGGGGAGCTACTAGAGCTTGTGCTAATGCAAAAGTCAAGGTTGATTCAAATAGTGATGAAGATAGTGCTGAAAATGTAGCTACTGTGCAGCAGCTACTTGGGGGATGCTTCACATATCCCATGGTGATAATTCTGGGGGAGTTGATGCTAATCCTACTCCTACTCCTGTGGACTTCCCTAGGCGTTTTCCTTTGAAGATCTTTCCTGGTCATGAAGAGCGTTTTAGATCCTTCTTTAAAGCTTAAATGTTTTATTCTGAATTGTCTCTCATTAATTGGTTAGTTTGGATTTTGAATTTAGGGGGAGTTGTTTTAATAATGCTTAAATTGTTTAATAATTTTTGTTTTTGTCCAAAAAGGCAAATAAAAGGAGATTGTTGGATATTGGATTATTGAGATTATGTTTATTTAAATTGTTTAGATTTAATTAAATTGTTGGTTTTTCCTTTCTTGGTTTTACTAATTGTTAATTAATTATTTATATGTTTTAATCCTTTTAAAGAAAGGATATTTTAGGGAGAATTATATTGTATTAGGGTTTATGGAATTGTTTAATATTAGGGTTTATAATTGATAAAGCATTCGGCATTATGTGTGTCGTGTTGCATCTTTGAAAGAGACTGCTAACCTAGTTGAAGTCTATACAAGAATCCTAGTCTTATGGTAAGTCTATTTATTCCTTATGTTGAGTTCTTATTTATTGCACTAACCGATTAACCTTTTTATGGCAAGTTGTTTTGTTATTGAACAAGGTTTCTAGGTTTCTTTGAAAGCTATATAAAGTGAGGGACTCAGACTTGAAAGACATGAAGTACTAGAGCATAAATAATATACACATAGACTTTAGAGAGAGAGATCATTTTAAAGACTGATGCTGCTTTACGTTTGAGCTCCTCAATGAACCCTTCATCCGGGACTCATTCATCCTGTTTCCAGCACACTACTTTTGTTTTCAACCATCTTCTATTTATTAGATCATATTGTTATATCTTTCTTATTTTTGGGTGAACTATTCTAAAATGTATACATCAGCTACATATAGAGCTTTTCGTATGATTTTCACTAGTTGATAGGTTTTCGAATTTGTATTCAAACTACAAGTTTTTACCTAGTGAAAGTTTTGTGATATTGGCACATCAACAAGTTGTTACTAGTTGATTAAATGTTTACAACTCTTTGTTAATTTTGTACTTCTTTTAACTACTTGTTTTTATTATTTCGCTGCCTTTTATCTCAATGTGCTCTTTGATGTGTTCACTACATTGAACTCATTGATCAGTTCATTTGAGTTTTATTATTTTACATGTTTGTTTTTTAATTTTCTTTTTGAGTATTCTGGTTTACCCTAGCTACAATTCTTTCAAGGGTAAAATAGGTATTTTATGTTAATCTAACGGCTGAACTAACGACCATCCAAAAATGGGCTCGCTTGCAAGATAACTAAAGTATAGTGACCCAAATAATATTTTTAAATTTGTGTGACCAAATTGCAATTTTGTGAATAGTTGGGTGTCCCAAATATGGCTTTTACCATCTAATATTTTCAATTATTAAAGATTTCATGCTACTTTCAAGGTTCTTCTTTTGTGAATAAATAGCACATACTAACCTCTTGAGTCTTTATGAATTGATGTTCTCAAAATTACTTACTTGATTCAGTTCTTCTGCTGCTTTTAATTTTTCTGAATCATCATCATCTGATTCATCTGAGCTGTCTGAATCACTATCATTATTTTCCATGATGCACATTGTTAGGCCCCGTAGGTATGCTCAGAATATAGGCTAGAGGGGGGGTAAATAGCCTATTTGATCTTTATTTAAAATTTTATCCTAATTTGAAATATCTTTAAAAACAAAGATGAAATATTTATCAGGTCTAGTCAATTTCCTTGCAAAGCAACTTTGCTGGTCTAAGAACCGCAGGTTTGCTTCAGCAGACTTTAGCTACTCTGTCAAAGTAGGTTTAAACAACTACTGGGGAATTGATGTTATAATATTTGATGTTACAAATGAGTTATGCAACGAAAGACATACAGTAAATATATATAACATAAAAGATCAAAGTGGTTGTAACTCGATTAGTACAAGTACAAAATAACAGTAAACTTAATCTTCATTAGATCTTAATCTTCATTAGATGCAACTATCTTTTCCATGAACAAATTGCTTAATATGTAAAACATATAATACATGAAAGATAAGTAAAGGCTGAATATAGAAAAGTATATTTTATTTAAAATTCAGTAGAGGTTTACTCAAAGGTAAACATGCATAATACATCAACCTAGACTCGCTAACCTAGCAACCAATCAGGGTTTCATGGAATGGAAAACAGGGGAAAGGGAAGACAAGGAAAGCTAATTTATCAAGAATGCGTAGGAAGAACCAACTAGATAGATGTCTTGAGTATGGTATTAGATGTGAGAAAACAATATTATGGGTTGTTCAGTTAGAAAATAACTGAACAACTTAGTGACTAGCACTTGACCAACTATGTTGACTTATTATTGCACAACCGACAACTCTTTCAATGGAGTGCAAGCCTGCCAGTATGAATGCAATATGGATTGTTAGCTCGTGATCTTCATCGTACATCTTCAAGCAGGTTCCGTATTCAACGTCAAGCTAGATGCTCAATCTCTTGCAGTAGATTTGGAGTCTAAGAGCAGTAGAATCTGAGTCTTTCGAAGGAAGAAAGAACTCAAGTCAAGAAGTGAGTTCTTGACTAAGCGAAGCTTCTTGCCTTATGAATTTCTGATCGATATCTCTCACACAAAGTGTTTGTTCTTACACTTGTATTTTTCCCACATCACAGCTGCGCCGCACTTGGGAAGAGGTATAAGAGATTTCTTTTATAGGCGAAGAGGTAAAGGATCCGTTGAGACCTGAATAGATTTCTAACCGTTGGAGTGTTTCAATGCATCAGAGTGTATCTTATAAATTGTTGGTTAAAGAAATCTTTATGAAGATCTTGTCTTGAAATCTGTCTGCGGTGAAACACGCTGTCGATATATGTGACTTGACGTGCAGGCTTGTTTGTACGAAGTATACTGTAGCTTAACTTTTGTTGATATATCTTGAAAGCTGGAATCAAGTACAGAAGAGGAAGTATCCAGTGGATGGGAGGGAAGGCTCAGATATCAGTGCGTATCTTCAAGCTGAACAAAAGATCTGCAAAAGATATTTTTGCGAATCATTGTAATCTTGGCCGCTTGGAGAATTGACTAGTTTTCCTCTTTAAACTCAGTTGTACTCTTATAGTAGATTGGAGATCTGAGATTTCCACGTCATCAGCCTTCTTGACACACTGGAGCTTCCAGACCTCAAGATCTGCTGATCGAAGGCTACTGGTCTGCTGATGAGAGTAACTGCTTGGTGAGATATCTTTTGGTGAGATATCTGCTGGTGTTTGCACTTGTAGAGCTAATCCATTTGAAAGATCACCATTAGTTGGCGGGATAAAGACTTGGATATGTACGAACACTTTCAAGTCTAATGACCTATGTTATATTCTAACGAGTTGCCACGCTAATCGTTACGCAACCCTTTTAGCCACTCATGGAATAAGCGTTGTAATGGTGACAAGCAAATCACGGTTTGGAATATACAAACATGTATAGCAAATGTTGTGCAGGCATATTCCTAACACATATTATGTCCGGTTCATCTTTGTTCAGTCTTGATTCTTCTTTTACACTTGATTGAGTTGAGGAATAGATTTCTTCTTGAAAGACAAACAAACTCCAATCATTAGTATTATAACAGTTATAAGATGTAGATACAAAGCATGTATAATCATCAAAACACACATCCCTATGGTAGGCGATAAATATAATTGTGGATTCTTTCACAGTTTGTTAAGCTTGGAGATGCTTAAATCTCTTAGAAATCTGTTCTGATACCAATTGAAAAATATAGCTTGTATACTCTAGGACAAATATAAATTGTTGCAGGTTTTATAATAAGCTTGGGTATGGAATAACTAAGCTCTCATACCAATTGAGAAATCCAAATTGTATACTTTAGCACAAATACAAATTGTTGCTGGTTTAATAATAGGCTTGGTATAGAATAGCTAAGCTCTGATACCAATTGAAAGAGTGTGTCACGTTAGCCTGTATGTCGTAGGTATCTCTTAGCTGTTACTCAACTTTCATATCACTTTCTTATACACAGTTAATAGTCTTATTAATAATTGAAAGAAGGAAGTTTCCTAATTAATGAAGTTCGACTCTTTAAGAATAGCTAAGGCCTTCTTGTAACAGATAGACTTTTTAAACATGTATCCAGTAATGGTGCACTTTTAATATGATCACTGATATTAATCAACTCTTGAGAAAAGAATGACTGTTGGAGATAGAATGATAAAACAACTAAGGTTTGTCAAAACAATTAAGATTGTAAAACAGAGTTGTGCACAGCAAAATTAGGATTATTTAGTGATCTTTAGAAAAATTATGATCTTATCTAGTATGTAATATGTTGTGATGATTGATAGCAGCAATACAATTTGATAATTTTTTGAAAAAGGAAATATGAAAACTGTTAAGTTCAAGCACAAACAAACATTCAATATATAATAAGCGATAAGTAAAGAGTGAGTGATAGAGAAATTGACACAATGATTTATAGTGATTCAGATCTTAATATTCTATGCCCACTGTCCTCATAACCCTCTGGCTCACTGAGACAATAATCCACTATAACTCTCTTAATTATACATATTATTGAGGTCAAAGGAATTCAATCAATTCATTCGAACTATTTGGCTCTCCAACTAAATTCATTATACAATACACTAGGGGGTTTTTCTTCTAAATAAAATGACTCTAAATAGTCTAAGGAAAATGTTGTTGTAGGCTAGATGTTACTGCGTGACTACTGCTTGATTTGTAACTGTTTAGTAAAATAGTTAAGCTATTGCGTTGCTTGATCTAGGCATTTTGTTGATGAGTGATCTTGATCGCTGTGGGATGGTGGATACTTGACAAACTAAGATATATAAATATCTCAATTTACTCTCTAATTGAACAATGATAGTTGTTATATGCTTGCAGAACTTCCGTAAACAATCTCTCTTATCTCCGTATCTTGTTCTCTTATTTGATGATCACTCTGTACATAAGCTATCTCTCTAAAACCATCATGTATTTGATCTTAGGATAGAACTTTCTTTTATATAGGCATTGTTTGGAAATTTTTCGTTATAATCTAGTCGTTGGGCAACAACTAGATGATCAAAATTCAGCTATGAGTACAATCTATGTGGCACTCAACTTGCGAACAACTTGCGAGAATATTCTTTTAGGGTTTGTAACATTCTTTTAAGGTTTGT
Organism: Platycodon grandiflorus; assembly: GCA_016624345.1. Lineage (NCBI taxonomy): Eukaryota > Viridiplantae > Streptophyta > Magnoliopsida > Asterales > Campanulaceae > Platycodon > Platycodon grandiflorus. The sequence continues at coordinate 58,699,787 of CM028361.1, read as the reverse complement.
TTTAGTAGCATTTAGTCCAATGAATGTCCAATACGTGTCATGTTGCTACTGGTGATTCATCATTGAATCTTAGATGTTTTGTTCTCGTTGTTTGTTGTTTCATGGATCTTGGCTGTTTCAGCTACATCTTAGTTGTTTGTTATTTCTTTAACGATAACTCTTGTACATTTAAGTCTATTAAACTGGTTTATGAGAAATTACTATAATGAAGTTTTGCAACAACAAAACTTACTAAATCTAAGGTCCTAACATAACTTGATTACTAAATTGTAAATAATAATAATAACTCACAAACAATTAATTTTTCTAGTTGCATTAGACTAGGTTTAATATCCAATATTGCCTCCCTTAAACCAAGCTCGTAAAAATATTTGACCCATCATCATCTCGAGCAACAATCTTCAATGCAATCTTAGTAGCTGTTAATATCTCAAACATTTGAATTTCGATCTTCATCTTCCCTCACAGTTGAAGACGAACTTTATACTTGCATAAAACTTGTGAGCTAGTTCCTCATGATCAAAATAATATTTTATATTAGCTCATTCATCTTCAAAGTCAATAAGACAACTCTAATTCAATATATCCACTATTACATGATCTTGAGAACTGTATATAATATTCATTATTTACTTGAATAAAATACAAATTTTATTTTCCCTTCAATTCTTGATACTCTTTAACCGAAAAACCAAAATAGTGCTTCAACAATTCAACTCTGTTAGCACTTGAACAATCAACAGTAAAGATCTTTCCAATACCAAGAAAATCAATGATTTTGAACTATAAATTATCAAAACCCTCGTACTCATAACTATCCACTCTAATTAAATTTTAATCCAAAACATGCACAAACAAATAAATCAAAAATTCCAAAATATTTTTTGCTATCCACCTTACGAAAACACCTAATATTTTTAGCATCCTCCCCATCAATATTTAAATCATTCTTACCAAATTCCTACTCTAATTCTTCCTCAACAGTTTTTTTCTTCTTCACTAATCTTTTCTTTCAAAATTCCTACTCCAAAATAACAACTATCATTTTCAGCTGAACTAAAAATCTGAGAGTTTTATAGCTATGTAACTTAAAACAGAATACTGGAATATTAATTGTAAATGTTATAAAGATGTGATAACATCTACTGTAACATCAACTAAAAAATGCAGCTGAATTAAAAAGATAAAAGACACTTGTTGTAACCTTTAGCTACAAGTATATATAAATATTTGTAGATGTGTCAATATGGCAAAAATCTTTCACTAGAAAATATAGAACCCGTTACAAAAAAATAAAGTGAAACTATAAAATGTTCCTAACACAAGTATTTCAACTGAGATTACAGTTCACCACTCAAAGATCTAAGATCATATATATTGTCTAACGACAACAACAGTGGTCAAATAACTCTATCTTCAGTTTCCAGAATACTTAGAACAGAATGTGATGGAAGATGTTGCAACGTCCTTCCTCACATTCACCTTTGGAATAGTGTGATAGTGCAAAAATAATATTTCTCTGAATTCTCTCAGCAAACTCCGTCAACAGAATGCAGCACTTGTTGCTCCTTATATACTTTCGAGAATACCTTGAAGATCAAGAAAAAATAAACACTAAACAAGAAAAGATTAGAATTAGTAAAAATATCTACCATATTTACATCAATCAAAATCTTTGATTGAACCTATCTAAAGTCAACTAATATATACCAAATTTAAAATCAATCATCTTCTAATTAACTAATCAATCAAGATATACCAAAAATACAATCAAACACAATCTTGTGATTGATCTCAAATTTTACCAAGAAAGGCAAAACGAATCAATCAATCAATTAATTACTAATTTACCAAATTGACACAAATCAAGGATTGATTGAGAGGATTTTAAAATCTAACAAAATCAGACTTGAATCCTCGTTTTATTCTTCCTCTTTTAGGTCACCACTAAATTTATAATTTTCCTTTTCTTCCTCTTTCTCTTTCTCCTTCTCTTCCAATTCTTTTTCTTTTTTTCTTCCATCTACCACATCATTTTCCTTTTTTGCAATATTTTTTTCCTCATCCATCTTCTTAAAAATTTCTTTCCTCTATTCTATTTTCTTTAAATGTCTTCTTTGTTTCTCAACCAAGAACTTGTCCTCAGAATATTGGTTGTCCAATATTCATTAGAAAACATTGGACATGAATAGTATTTGAAATCACATTCAAGTTTCTTCCACTCTTTATAATTTTTAAAAGTATGTTCAAGTTTATTCAAATCACTTTTAGAGATTTCGAACTTCTTGAATGCTACAGCCACCAAATTTGCACATGAATCGAATCTGTATAATCGGCCAAATACGAAGCTCTTTCGCTATTTACTGTGTCTTCGACTCCAGATTATCAAATTGCTCAAATATTGATGCAACGAAAATCAACAACAGGAACTCTTACCACGAGAAATTCCTAACAAACAAGCCTATAACGACTTAGGGTTCCACACACAAAGAAGGCAGAAAAATATTAATATTGAAAAGCTGACTTCAAACATGTTTAAGAAGGATATTTATACCCAAAAATGACCCAAATCATAAAAGGAAAATTAAACTAAAAATTACAAAAATACCAAAAACTGACTAAAACTCTTTCGAGCCTCATAACATTGCTTAAACAACATTTTTTGGCCTCTAAACGTGCGAATCATTGGGTATACCTAATGGATCTTGTAGGTCTCGTCGAGAGCTTCGATTTGATATACGGTGGGTCTCGTTGTTCATTCGGACGCGAAAGTTATGGCCTTCTGAAGACAAACTCTTCAAACTCATAATTTCAAGTAACGCATCTTTTCAAAACTAACACTTTGCACCCTTTAGTTTTGTTTTCTTCCCAAAATTCTTCGAACCCTCCATCCTAGTCAGAAACATCTTAGCCACTTGTTCTACGTCAAATATCATACCATAAGTAATAATTTTTACGATAATTACTAATGTCAATGCTCAAAGAATCATAATTAGAAAGAATTAACTTAGGAAAAGACATTCTTATATATAAATCAAGAAAATAATTGACGAGTGGGGCTATTAACACCCCCACTCTCTCTAAATACACCACTCAAAATTTATTTACTAAAATTTCATTCTGTAGAATGACCTTGGTACCCTTGTCCCTCTAAATACACCCAAAATCTCTTCTTCTTCTTCCCGAATTTCAGACCCAATTCCAGCCACCAACCACTGGTAGCTCTCTCACCCTTTTTTTTTCTTACATTTTTCTTCTGTTAGGTCATTGGTGTTGAGCTCAGAATATAGGCTGGAGGGGGGGGGTGAATAGCCTATATGACCTTTATTAAAAATTTCATCTGATTTATATATTATGTTGAAAGATAGTGATGAAATAATTAATAAGATAGGTCATCTTCCAAGTTTAAGCAACATAGCTGATATAGTGAAATCAGCTGATGTGCATCAGCAGACTTCAAGGACTGCTGTTAGGAAGAATTGGCATACTTTGCTGACGTTAAAAAGTAAAGCATTGGAAGAATAAACAGCATAAGTATAGCAATTAAGATTAAAGCAGTTGTAAACAAATAGGTACATGTTTATCATAATAACAAATTGAAATCTTATATTAGATGCATCAATTACTTTCCACAACCAGATTGCACAAGATATATAACATATATTATAGAAAAGATAAGTAAAAACTGAATGTAATAAAATATAATTTATATTTAAAATTCAGCAGAGGTTTGCTCAAAGACAAACATGCTTAATACATCAACCTAGACTCTCTAACCTAGCAATCTCCCTGGGGTAGAAGGAAAGTCAATTGGGATACCGGGAAGACTCAAAGAAAATCCTCATCTTTTAACTCTCACCAAGTACCTTGGGAAAAGTACATGGTAGAGCAAAGGAAAGGCTTATGTGAGAAGAGTATATTAGGCGTTGTTCAAATAACTAGTATTTGAACAACTGAGTGGTGAGCACTCGGCCAAGTATGATGACAATTCAATACACAATCGACAGCCTTTATAATGTAGTATAAGTCTGCCGATATGAATGCAGTATAGATTATTATGCTCTGGTTCTTCATCGAACATTTTCAAGCTTGGTCAGTCTTCAACGATGAGCAAGATGCTTGGTCTCTAGCTATGGATTTGAAATATAGCTACTGAAGAGACTGAGTCTTTCGAAGGAAGAAAGAACTCAAATCAAGAAAGAAATTCTTGATCAAGTAGAGCTTCTTTGCCTTAGGAATTTTGGATTTCTCTCTCACAAAGTGTTTGTTCTTACACTTGTGTTTTTATCACTTTAGGTGTAGTTGCAGATTTTAAGCACAAAGATCATCATCACCACTAACAACCACTTGAATGAGAGAATGAAAGTCTTCTGTTATAGGCCGAAGAAGATGAAAAAGAGTCGTTAAAGCATGGATAAGTTTTGTCTGTTAAAAATCTAAATCATCAATGTATCAGAGTACATTTTATTAACTGTTGGGCAAAGACCTTCTATTTAAGCTTTGTCTTGAAGTCTGTCCGTGATTCAGGCTCTCAGGATGGGACGTGACATGCAGGTCTGTTAGCAGCGTACTATGCTTGGCTCTTTATGGAACATAGCTTTGAGAACTGGAGCCAATCACGGAAGAGGAAATGTCTTCTGAATAATAGTCAAAGCACAGACATCGATGCGTATCTTGAGCTGGCAGAAAGATCTTGTAACAGATCTATTTTAAATTATAGCTTCGAGCCACGATCGATGTTCCTCTTGAGAATTATCAGTTTTCTTGCAGTTATCTGATGAAGTGCATGGCTAATTTTGAGATCTACCAATGTAAGACTGCTGTGGTATACATTGCTGATGAGACATAGCTGGTAGGAATGTCTGTTGGTCAGACATTGCTAATAGAAATGTCTGCTTGCACTGATAGAGCTAATCCATATGAAAAGTCATCGTTACTTGATAAGACATAGACTCGGACATGTACAAAGACTTCCTAGTCTAATGACTTATGCAATGTTTCATCAAGCTACCACACTAACCGGTACGCAGCCCTTTTAGCCACTTGTGAAACATGCGTTGTAATGGGAACAAGCAAATCATTATGTTGGAGTATGCAAACATATGTATCAGTTGTTTTCACAGGCATATTCCTAACAATCTCCTCCTATTTGCTTGTGACCATTACTACAATTGACATATACATTGAGCTCTTAAAGCAGATGTTCGATCCTTAGTAATAACATGCCTTCCAATGAATGATCATTTAATCTTAAGGCATGCCCTAGGATGAAGTTACAAGCGATAGCGTATGTATAGTCATCTATTACTAAGTATTTACAGACTCGATAAATAAATATACAAATACAAAGCAATAAAAATATTTTTAGGCAATTATGAGATACAATTGATAGGTAAGCCATAAAGATGTTTTTCATTTAAAAAATTTGTCTTGCAATATGATTTAAGTGAGTTGAAACAATTTGAGCAAGACAGTATTGTGAATCAGCAGGTTTTAAAGAAAGAGTAAGATGTGCTGATTTGAATTTCTCCTCCTGATATAAAGATCTTATAGCAGTTTGGGATCATTACTTTAATATAAAGGTTTGATAGAGGAGATCTCTCAAAACTTAATTATTTTGATTAAATATTGAAGCAAAATATAAATGTGCCTTTCTCATTTAGAAGTTTCTACTAGAAAGTAGTTTGATTAGCATTCAGAGAAACTAAATATGTAAGAATTGCTGATAAAATAAAGAGTTTTTTTAGATTCTTCTAATGTAACTATTTAACGAGTGATTTCAGTATTGGAGCAGAAGAAATGTTCTTTTGAAGTTTTTGTTTCTTTCTTGTAAAGAGATTTTATAAGAAAGTATTTTGAATAAAAGCTTTGTATTGAAAAGATGAGAAGTTTAGAATATCTGTTATTGTAGTCTTTTTATAGAGTTTAAATTTTCGACAGGTCATAAAGACTTAATCGAACAAGTCACAAAGACTTTAATCGGACAATTTTGATCATATTTTCAGAAAGTAGTACTATATGTCAAAGTACTCTCCTCTTTAATATTTAAAAAAAAATTCTTTTCATGTATAAGACATACATCTCAAAATGTCAAAGTCAAGTTTCCGAATGTATATTTCTCCTTTAATGTATGAGGTATACATATCAGAATATCAAAATATTATATGTCAATGTATTCTATGTATTATGTGACAAGGTATTCTATGTAAGGTACTCTCCTTCTTAATGGTCATAAGTACTGAATGTATAAGGTGCTCTCCTCCTTATATGTACTCTCCTCCTTAGAGTGTCAAAATATTATTCATACATCTCTGAATGTATATGTCCAAGTACTGAATGTATATGTCTAAGTAATGTATACGTCTAAGTATATGTTCAAGTACTGAATGTATATGTCTAAGTACTCTCCTCCTTAATGGTCACAAGCATGAGTAGGCGTATACGTCATAGGATAAGACATACATTTCAGACATACATCCTTAATGTATAAGACATACATTTCAAAATATTTATAACAAATGTCAAAGTATTTTCTTCCATAATGGTCACAATCAGTGATCACAAGCAGGAGTGTATGTACTCTCCTCCTTAAGGATCACAAGTACTATAAGGATTATAGTACTCTCCTCCTTAATGGGTAAGTAGGACAAGTAAGAGTAGAAAAATAATCAGAAGAAAGAATAACAAAGGTGAAAGATAAGCAGAATATGTTACATAGGATATGTAAATATAGGAGATACTGTTTTAACAAAAACAACAACAAAGGAAATGTGTCATTAAAATAAATCATATTAAGAGAAGTAAGTTTCCTTTCCTAAGTACTGGGATAAGCTTGAGTAGCTACTAAGTCTGGTGCAGAATTTTTGCCCATAGATGAATGCTCCTCCTGAATAGAGAATTGGTCGAGTGGAACAAGTGATGGAACAGAGGAAAATTCACACTCATCAGTTGATATCGTATTCCTAGTGGGAATCCAGGCAACAAAATTTGAAACATTGTTCCTGGGATCTTAAAGTCGATTTCTAAGTCGTCGATTGATTTGAGGAGGTCTTCGAATCGTTTGAGGCTGAGGTGCCAAGACAGTCATCATCCGTATTCTCCATTCGATATAGTAAATGGGACAAGATGCTGGTCTAGCTGAATTTGTATTTCTCATAATTTTGAAGGATGAATACAACAAAGTTGAGAAACGTTGAGGTAGAACAGAATGAAAGGTTTTAAGAGATGCAGATCATTTCTTTTGATGAACATGTCTTTAGGAATTCTGAGAAATTGAAAAGACGCCTTAGGTGAAGAGAATTGATAAGACAAAAATGTGACTTAAGAGTAAGAATGAATTTAATGAAGTTGCAGTGATGTGATGTTATCAATTAATGGTTATGTCCTTATGGCATAGGAATGTGTAGATTAGTAGCGTAGGTATATGTACATTTGATATGGCAGAGATATAGGCAGAGTAGAATGATGGTATCGGCAGAGTTGAATAGAGTTGTTCTGAATATGGTCTGATAGGAAAGAATTCATACCAGGTGTTAGGAAGACACAAAATGGTTAGCCTTGAAGAAGAATATACATTATGCATTTGTCTTAAATTAATAGCAGCTCGTCTGATGAGCTGTTGAGGTGATTAAAGTTGTGCAAGAATAAACTTAGAGCTGGAGTGTAGTAGATTTGAGAAGAATCGGTGGATTATATTTACTGACATCAGTTAGAAGAAGTGATTAATGTAAAACTTGATATCAGTTAGAAGAAGTGATAAAATAAGAACTTATGGTCTTCTTTGATCAGTAGACTTAAAAGATGACTGATCAAGATGCTTCTTCTAGTAGAGGGATTATCATAAAAAATAATCATGATACTAATTTGGTACTCGAGGATGGATCGAACATGCAAGGATCTGTTGAATTTTGTATAATAGACAAAGAGTTTGTTGAAGGAAGGAAAATCTTAGCACTACTCTTTGTATAGCTTTTGGATAGCTGCTGATATGGATAGTTTGCCTGGTTGAGATCTGATATCAAGAGTGAATTGATATAAGATCACGATAATTTATCATAATTAGGAAAACAAAATCAGCAGAGTTGGTAATGAATTGATACCAATTGTTGATAAGTAAGATACCAATTGTTAGCAGGAAGTAAGATCTGCTGATGAAGGAATGAATAGAGATATCGTGATCAGCAGAATAACCAAATTAGATATTGATAGGATAGAATACGGCTGGTCAGGGATCAACAGTTGTAGAGATGGCTATTTCGGATCTGCTGATGTGATTCTAGAGATTAGTTAGAAGATAGATAAGTGATTTAGTGGTCATGACATTAATCAGCAGAGTTTGGAGTTTGCTGAAGTGTTCGTTCATGTCTGGACCGAATCTTCCAACAAGGAGAATAAGGCATTATATACGACAACGGGGGTTATATCAGCTGCTCATTCTTGAAGAAATACTACATTTGAGAAATAGTAGTTTTTGATAATCTAAGAATATCTGACTATCTTCTGAGTAAAGTCAAGTTCTTTTAAGACTTACCAGTTTTCTTTCATCATATTTTCATAAGATAAAGTATATCAAGATAATTTGAATTCAGTTTTCTACTAATTAGTTATTAGTCAAGATGATACCAATTGTTATATGTATAGAAGTGTATATATATATATATATATATATATATATATATATATATCAATTGTTAATGCTCATGAGTTGTCTTTTGGATTCAGACAACTGAGAGTGTTCAGCTAACTTTGCCTGCAATCTCAACAGTCATACAAAATTAAGTAGTTGTCTTGAGATAAACACTAGTTGTTGTTGTGTTAAAAGAAAAAGGATAGCCTTGAATTTTATATATGAAGCAATGACATTTTGAAATTAAAGCACATAAGTATTTCCATATGATAATCTCCTTTTAAAAAAAATTTCTCACCTATCTCTTCTTTCATACATCAAACAACCTTTGTTCATAGCAGATGTACTACAGATCTTGTAATTTGAAGTAGAGAATCTAGAGATTGTGTAAATAGTTTACAGCTTTAAAGGGTAAGTATAGACATGAAAGGTCATCCTTTAAATTGTTGCACTCGATTATTGTAACTTAGATCAGCAGACTTTGATTTTGATCACGTGAGTTGATCAATCTTAGAAAGGCACTTATCCAAGTGATTGAAAGAAAGTGGCATATTATAAAGATGGACTGTTACTCAATATAGCAGATTTTCATAGACAAGTTTACTGATGGGTTTTCAGCAGAGTTTGTGTAAGAATTGTATGATCATTTCATTAAGGTCAATTCCTCAATCGTCAATAAATGTGAGGTAAAATTATACGATGAAGAACAAATTATTAGATCAATACAATTAAAACACATTGATTCATGCTATCATAAGAATGTAGAGATATAGATAGACATGAATGAAAGTTGCTGAATTTGTATTCAATAATCCAAACAGTTTGACTATGTTTCTTTAGGGATCAGCTGATTACAAGAACAATACAACAAGAAATTGACTAAAGCTGATTACAAGACAAAGATAAGCAATGATTCATTTATTAATAAAAATTTGTTACAAAGTTTATCCAAGATATCCTAATCCAGAGGACATGGTGGATGGTCATCATTCATGGATTTTGGAATAGATTAAGATGACTATATCCCTTTTTGATCTCCTCCAACTCTGGGGGGAGGAAGAACATGTTCACACCTAGAGGTTACTCAGGGAGAACCTCAGGGTAATAGCCGTCAAAGATTTACTGCTTTGACTATGAATCCCCTTTGATAAGCACAAGGATGGATGGTAGTGGTTAGCAGTTCGTCATCCTCATCAACACCTTATTAGCTACCTAATCAAGCCAAGCTGAATCATCTGCATCAGCCGTCTTTAGGGTGATGGGCGATATACTTACATATGACCAGACGAGTTGTTTGAAACAACAATTTACCAGATGCTTGCTAGACATTTTATAAATTTTATCTGGGATCTTCTTTGTGATGCTTATGTATACATGCAGAGTTACGATGGTCAGATAGGTGTATGCTAAGTGGTTTTCATAGTGATTCATCTTAAATAAATTCAGTGTATCAATGAGATTGATAACCAAATGTTAGGAATGAAGTGAAATCACTAAAAACATAAATTAATAATCTTCTATTTTACCTTTTAATATAAATGATTCTAAAGACATTCTTAAGTGTTCTGAAAATCAAAAGTTTATGGCATTAAGTTCAATATTATCACAAGATACTTTGCCAAAACTTTAAGATTATCGAACAAGACAAAAGAAGATATCTTTTATCAAATAATTTTAAGAAGCAAAATTAAAAATTAATAATAAATAATTTCTGAAACAGATGCGTTGATAAAATTTCTCTCAGATATTATAACTGTGTTCCTTTTTGAAATAACAAGAAAACTTTCACAATTATGAATAAAGATTTTGATTTTGAGAACACACCTTTGAGATATTTAAATCAACTCATCACGAGTAACAGAAATAAACCAAAACAACTTTGAATGAATATGAGAGAGTCATACCAAGTTGTAGAAGTGTTGAATTGATCGGTCTCTAGGATTTGTACTTAGTAACATTTTGAGAAAATTTTGAATCAGTGTTTAACATCTTATAGATCTTAAGCAGTAGGTGAGTCTATGTGATAATAGAGTTTGAAGAATGAAGGACTCTATTTATACTCAGAGGCAAAACGAAGGATCACATCAATAAGTGAGATTTACTGTTGGTTCTGTCCTTTTTTATTCCCTTGTGAAGTAAGGTTGCAAGCTCGAGGGAATGATATTTTCGAGATCCGGTGAAATCTTTTGGTTAGTTAAACATATTTTTGTTGATTTTCCAGAGAATCTTGAAAATTGTCTTTATTTTAAGCGAAGTAGTCAGTCTTCGTAATGTGTGTCTCCACCTTTAATAGATTTGGAAAAGAGACAAGTAATTTAAAGGTATTACTCCTATAAGTCTGCACATATAATTGAACTTATGAAGTATATGTTGGCCAATATGGAAGTTCAGCCAACTAGGTTTTGAAAGTCGTTTTAAAAATATTTCAGGTCAGCTAATATGAAAAGTGCTGACCTTTTTTTTGAAAAGCGTTAATCATAAAGCAAATCATACAAGCATACAAATACACCATGAAGAGCATAGTATGATATGACTTTATTAAATGCAGCATGTATGATAACAAGTTAAAGAGGAATTCAGCAGACATGGATGCGTGCATATAACAAAGCAGTTACTGACCTGTTTCGTGTATATGCTTGGGTAGTGATCATATTCAAGATCTTGGACTCATCAGAAGATTTTTATAAGATGATCCCCTAGTCCAGTAGATATTGATTTGATCTTGTGCTTATACGAGTGAGTGAGGACATAGAAAGTTATTCTTGAGTAATCAACAGTCCTTCATAAATCAGCATTAAAGTTGATGTCTGCTGATGGAGAGATTTGTTGCATCTTTGATTTTTGTTCATATGAGTTCCTGCCTTAAATACTCATAGAAAACTATTAGCAACATTTATGAGCTAAACGTAGCTCCAGAAATTCAATAATACAAATGAAATATAGACGGCATATTTAGAAATGGGAATTGCTTAAACATGGCTTATAAATGTAATCCAATAAGATACGAAGTTAGAAACCTGAATTACTTTCTCATTTTTCCTTTTGAACATATCTGCCCATAGTAGTTGAAGAACTTGTTCTGATGTTGAGCACAGGTTCATTGGGTGTATCTTGTAGGCAGAAGCTTTCCGTTGAAGAAGAACAATTTCATCATAGATGTCCTTAGACCAAGAGCCAATATTCACAGTGATTTAGAGATGACATAAATTTGATTTCCCTTGAATTACTTTTGAACATCTTCTTATTTCATTTGCTTTAAACTTTCAGTGATTAGCTACATATTTTCTCTAAATGGATAATTAGCAAAGTCTTCAAAAACTAAGTATCATAAAATGTAGGGATCAGCAGATTCCATGATAGGAAGTTTTTAACACTTAGGCATGTCCAAATAGATACTAATAAGAACCTCAATTTCTTATGATACAAGCTCATAAGTATTTGAACCGAGAAGCTTTTCTTGAAAAGGTGTTAGATTGAGACAATCATTAGCCTTATATCAAGATAACATTCTTTTAGAGATACATCATTGTACTTCATCCATCAAGTATGTAGTTGAAAAATTCACTAGAGGATATGTCTTGAATTTGAAAGTGAACTGTTTTAAAACAGACATTATCCTTAGCAAGTCAAACTCTATTTAACTATAATACTTTTCTTCATAATGCCAATTGAAGAATACATTTCTGTCATTTGAAAGATTTTCCTATAGCAATCACACAGTCATTACAATAATCCTTTCTTACAAGGTTTTGAAAACGAAAATGATTTTTCATTTATAAAAATATTTTCAAAATGGCTTCCAAATCTCTCAGTCAAAAGATTTTTAAGAATAAGAATTTTTGAAAACAAATCTTTTTGACTATACATCTAATCTGAGCAACAGGATCAAGACTTTCAAGTTATTAGGCCTGGAATGAAGTTCACAGAGAACCTGCTCTGATACCAATTGTTAGGTTCATGTTGTTGAGCTCAGAATATAGGCTAGAGGGGGGGGGGATGAATAGCCTATATAACCTTTTTTAAAAATTTCATCTGCTTTATAGATTAAGTTGAAATAATTAATAAGATAGGTCATCTTCCAAGTTTAAGCAACATAGCTGATATAGTGAAATCAACTGATGTGCATCAGTAGACTTCAAGGACTGCTGGTAGGAAGAATTAGCATACTTTGCTAATGCTAAAAGAGTAAAGCAGCGGAAGAATAAACATCATAAGTATAGCAATGAAGATTAAAGCAGCTGTAAACAAATAGGTATATGTTTATCATAACAGCAAACTGAAATCTTATATTAGATACATCAATTACTTTCAACAACCAGATTGCACAAGATATATAACATATATTACAGGAAAGATAAGTAAAGGCTAAATGTAATAAAATATGATTTATATTAAAATTCAACAGAGGTTTGCTCAAAGACAAACATTCTTAATACATCAACCTAGACTCTCTAACCTAGCAATCTCCCCGGGGTAGAAGGAAAGTCAATTGGGATACCGGAAAGACTCATAGCAAATCCTCATCTTTTAACTCTCACCAAGTACCTAGGGGAAAGTACATGGAAGAGCAAATGAGAGGCTTCTGTGAGAAGAGTATATTAGGCGTTGTTCAAATAACTAGTATTTGAACAACTGAGTGCTGAGAACTCGGCCAAGTATGATGACAATTCAATGCACAATCGACAACCTTTATAATGTAGTATAATTCTGCCGATATGAATGCAGTATGGATTATTATGCTCTGGTTCTTCATCGGACATCTTCAAGCTTGGTCAGTCTTTAAGGATAAGTAGGATGCTTGGTCTCTAGCTATGTATTTGAAATATAGCTACTGAAGAGACTGAGTCTTTCGAAGGAAGAAAGAACTCAAATCAAGAAAGAAATTCTTGATCAAGCAGAGCTTCTTTGCCTTAGGAATTTTGGATTTCTCTCCCACAAAGTGTTTGTTCTTACACTTGTGTTTTTCTCAATTTAGGTGTAGTTGCAGATTGTAAGCACAAAGATCATCATCACCACTAACACCCACTTGAATGAGAGAATGAAAGTCTTCTTTTATAGGCTGGAGAAGATGAAAAAGAGTCGTTGAAGCTTGGATAAGTTTTGTCCGTTAGAAATTTGAATCATCAATGCATCAGAGTACATTGTACTAACTATTGGGCAAAGACCTTCTGTTTAAGCTTTGTCTTGAAGTCTGTCCGTGATTCAGGCTGTCAGGATGGGACGTGACATGCAGGCCTGTTAGCAGCGTACTATGCTTGGCTCTTTATGGAACATAACTTTGACAACTGGAGCCAAACACAGAAGAGGAAATGTCTTCTGAATAATAGTCAAAGCACAGACATCGATGCGTATCTTGAGTTGTCAGAAAGATCTTGTAACGGATTTATTTTGAATTGTAGCTTCGAGCAACGACCGATGTTCCTCTTGAGAATTATCAGCTTTCTTGCAGTTATCTAATGAAGAGCATGGCTGATTCTGAGATCTGCCAATGTAAGACTGCTGTGGTATAGATTGCTGATGAGACATAGCTGGTAGGAATGTCTGCTGGTGAGACATTCTGATAGAAATATCTGCTTGCGTTGGTAGAGCTAATCCATATGAAAAGTCATCGTTACTTGATAAGACATAGACTCGGACATATACAAAGACTTCCTAGTCTAATGACTTATGCAATGTTTCATCAATCTGCCACACTAACCGGTACGCAGCCCTTTTAGCCATTTGTGAAACATTCGTTGTAATGGGAACAAGCAAATCACTGTGTAGAAATATGCAAACATATGCATCAGTTGTTTTCACATGCATATTCCTAACATCTTCCCCTCCCTTCTCTCCTCTCTCATTGTTTTTATTTTTCTTCCCCTCCCTCTGTCACCATCCTCTTTAATTTTTTCATGCTTTGCCGAAAAAATCTCGTTCGGCCATGGTTGAGAGTTGTTTGGTTAGCCCTAATTGAACATCATAGTGATGTTCGGTTAGGGCTTACTCGGTTGTTCAGTCATACATGGCCGAACGAGATTTTTCGGCGAGTTTGAGATGGGAGTAAGGGAGGGATGATGGAAGGGAAGGGAAGGTTTTTTCGTCGAGTTTGAGAAGATATTGAGAAAGGGAGGAAGGGTGGGGAAGACAAACTTTTTTTTTTCTTTCCTTCTTTCTTCTTTGCCGTACTTGCCATTCTTTGCCGTGAGGGGGGTTGGGGTTGGCGTTAGGGTTAGGTTGAAAGAGGGTATGAATTGGGAGAGCGGGGGAATGGGCGTATAGTGATAGTGGGTATGGGTAAAATAAAAAATATATGAATGGTGTATTTAGATATTAGGTGGTGTGAAATTAAAAAAAGGGGTGTATTAGGAGATTCAGTATATTTAGAGAGATCTAGTGGGGTGTTAATATCCCCACTCATAATTGACCACCTTTTACTATAGCCTCTTCTTGAAACAAAAAATCATGCTCCAACAATGCTTTAATAATTTTTCGTTGACTTCTACTCATACGACGCTACACCATTAATTACTCCATTGACTTCTTGTTCAATGGGTCTAAATACTCCAAAATCACGACCTTGAATAACAATTTCTTTTTACCTTTTCAACAACCAAGATCGAGCTTTAAGGATACTAAATGTAGTCAACCTAAAACATTTAATTGCTCTAATATCAAATTACATGTAAAAATAAATAATTTATAACACCCAAATGCAACGAAGCAAAATATTAATAACCAATACCAAATTACTTACCAATATAATCAACAAACCAAATCAATCAATTACCAATCAAACAAAATCATATGGAGGAAGAATATAGTTATTAATGATCAAGGAGTACAACTGAACTCAAAATCATTAAACCTTCACATGTGCACTTCGGCACCAATTTCACACACATGGCCTATCTTCGGCCGTCGCTCAATCTCTTTGAACAATTAACTCACTCCCACAATTAACAATTTCAAATACATGATGATATTTGATTCTCCTCTCACAAATATTTAATCCTCCCAACACAACAAGACTATCAACCTATTGATTTATAATACCCTTAATAAATTGAGAAAATAACTTTTATGTCCATCATATAATTTGGGGTAATCTATTTGACAAACGTACTTTCAATATTTAAAATGTGACTAATACACTCATGATTTGTGTTCAATGTGGTCTCTCCTGTTAGTGTCAATCCGTTAAGTGTCACATGTTGTTTATTTGGTATAGTTCACGTCATCGCTCCGTTTACAAAATTGGATGAGCACTTAACGGCAATGACCACATTGAACACAAATCATGAATACATTGTTCATATTTTAAATGGAAAAATAGTCAATTTTGTCATCGTACTTTTACCAATCTTTACATTTTGTCACTGTACTATTTTTGAGACAAAATTGCCATTGAAGTTTCAAAGGGAGAAGCAATTTTGCCATTATCACTAACTGTCATCCAATTTCTAAAGGAATTATTTTCAATCGCCTCCCCTAAGATTTTTTAAAATGTTGGGAGATCCTTAATGATAATTGGTGTTAGAAAATAGATGATATTTTGGATTTTTGTTCTTAAATTATTTTGATTAAACGAAAAAGATATTTTATGAACAAAAAAGAAACAACGAAAAAAAGAATGAAATATAAACATATAATAAAAACATGAAGGGAAAGATATATCGTCTAAATAGAAAAATATTTAAATTAATTACTCAATATATTTTGTCTTAAATATAGTTAATCCATAGAATCTAGTCGCAATACTCATTTATTAAATATATTTATGTTTTATAAAGAGAATTGACTGGAAAACTGTAAACTTATTTTTCTATTAATATTCCTTAAAATCCTTTTTAATTAGAATTATATATGATTACAAGAATAATAAAAGTTTTAATTTAATATTTAATAATCAAAATGAAAATTATGCCATGTTAAAATTCTTTTTTTTATAAATAACTATCTTTTTTATAAGAAATATTTTTTTAACAATTTTTTATTTTTTATTTAATAATTTATATTAGTATTACTTTAAAGTAAAAGTCGCTCAGAAAATTTCGTTTAAAAATTGACATCCGTCAATAACCTTAACTCACTCCACTTAATTTTCGAACTCATCGATCGTTAAGGATATTCCAACGTATTTATAAAATTTTAGGAGAAGTGATTAAAAATTTGTAATTAATTTTGTTAAGAATTAGATGACAGTTAGGGATAATGCGAAATTGCAACCTTTTTTAAAAATACAATGACAATTTTGCTTCAACCAAAGTACAGTGACAAAATTTAAAAATTATGCAAAGTACAGTGGCAAAATTGATCATATTTCCTATTTTAAATATTGAAAATACGTTTGTCAAATCGGTTATCCCAAATTATGCTATGAGCAAAAAAGTATTTTTCCCTAATACGGAAAATAAGAATTTGACTTTAACTTATAATAATATTCCTATACTAATTACGAAACACAATATAATTTGACATCCAACAGGTACTATATCTGCTAGCCTAAGGGAATTTAAAATTCACATGCAATTTAGTCCTTATGATGAATGGTATTAGGCTGTATACAAATCCGTTATGTGGGAACGTGTATCACACAACTTTATAAGTTGATGGTGTAAAATTGGTGATGTTATAAAATTGAAGGGGTGTTTATGTGACTCTCACAAAACCACAGCACACATTCATTCGCCATCATAAATATTCATACTCAACAACGCAGGCGGCAGCATAGCAAAACGTTCATCCATCTCCCAGTTTCACTTCTTCTAATACTCCCTCCGTCCCGGATAAATGTTTCTACTTTCTATTTTGGAATGTCCCAACTAATATTCCTAAAGACTTTGATTTACCTATTTTCTACCATTCTTCCTAATATACCCTTAAAACTTGATTTAATATAACACATCCCAAAAAAAACTCAATTATTTAAAATAGTTGAACTCAATTAATGTTCATGAGTATTATGGTCATAATACATTTTACAGCACATCATTAATTATGTTTCTTAATTCCTGTGTTTTATCCACTAGGAACATTTATCCGGGACGGAGGGAGTATTTAAAACAAATCACTCTTTCCTACATAAATTATACTCCACTCCTTTCCTAAATTATTGTCATGTTTGATCCGACACACGGATTAAGAAAAAATAATTAACTTGATTATTAATATTGGTATAGTGTTTAGTTTTCTTTAATGCCCATGTACATGTTGTCCATAATTAAAATAGAAAAAAAATATAAGGATAAAATGGTAAAAATATTATCTTAAAAAGAAACTTTCAAACAAGTCAATTATTTTTGGACGGACCAAAAAGAAAAACATGACAATAATTTAGGGACGAGAGAGTAAATTTTATATTGATGCCCGTAATTTCTATAATTACGAGAAATTTATTTCTATTCATCATGGCTGGGTCAAATTGGAGAAATAGACCATACAAACTTTTCTTTTTTGGATTTGAAGGCTATGTTTGGAAAACCACTCAATTTCACTCGACCGCAGCCCAATTGATCTAAACTAACATTTTCATTCAAAGGAAATCGTCTGATAAATACAACTTTACTTTTTTTTTTTTCTTTTATGTCCTAAGGCGTGAAAATGGATCAAACCTGAGAACTCACACTTTATGAAGTTCCAACTCTTTCATTAAGCTACCCTAGACAATACAACTTTACCTTTTTACCAAATACTTAAATATCAATTTAAAAGGACCCGATACTAACACATTCACTAAAAGGACCGATTGGACACGAATTTTATGTCCATTGAACCACTAACAAATAAAGTCTATGTTAAAAGTTCATTACCAAAAAAGTTAAATTCAAGAGACTACCTACGGCCATTCGCCCAAAATAAAAATTTATTATGGAGCGATAAATTTCTTTTTTTTTTTTTTAATTTTTAAAGAATCTCCAATTTCGATAATTCAAGACTAAACTCAGGCATATGATTGAACGCTAGAAGTAGAGACTTCTTTCAAAAAAAAAAATAAAAAATTGCCTACAAAAACTCAAAATTAACATCTCTTGTTTAAGCCACAAGAGTTTGTTTGCCGTAAGTAGGGGTGTAAATGGTTCAGTTTGATTCGATTTAGGTTAAAATTATAATTCGAACCGCCCCGTATCGATTTCCTTTTTTCAAACCGAGTCGAACCGACATAAACTTTAAAATCAAACCAAAATGAACCAATCGATTTAGTTCGATTCCACGGTTTAATTATATACTTTTAAGTAAACAAAATACTTTTAACACAAAATAAAATAATCAAAAATTAAAAAATTAACTTTAAAATAAAATAACTTTAAATGTCTAAATTTGACATAATATTCCAACGGTTCACAATAATTAAATAATTTATATAATATATAATAGAATATATATATATATATCTAATATAATAAATAATATATATAAGTCAAATTTTGATTTGGTTTGATTCGATTTAATTTCAAAAACTGTAAATCAAAACATATCAATCGATTTTTAAAATTTTTAAACTCAATACCGAATTGTCATATACTAAAATCGAAACAAACTGCGCGGTTTAATTTGAATGGATTTGATTTGGCAGTTAGTTCACACAAGCCGTAACCAATTCTTACCCCTTGAAAATGACGAAAGGGTAAAGATGGGGAGCAAAAGCCACTAAAGCAGGGAGTATTAATAACAAAAAAGGCAACGAACCCACTAGTAGTACGAATTACCATCAATCAGGGTTTTTTTTTTTTATCCTTCGCGAAGACCGCGACACGTGCTCTGTCTGCATCATCGAGAACTTAACTGGGAACGCATTGATATACTGTAAAGGCAGGCCTGACCCATCTCTCAGTCCAGGACAGGACACGTGCCCTTGCCTCCTCCTCCATTTCGCGTTTTCCACTTGGAGCCCGTTTGATGCAGCGTTTACAAAATACAGTTTTTAAAAATGCAGCGTTTTAAAAACACAGTGTTTTAAAAACGGAGGTCTTTTCTTACAAATACGTTTGGGATATCACTTTAATACGCAGCATTTTATTCCTAGGAGTGTTTTAAAACCTGTATTTTGGGAAAAAGCTAGGAATTTCAACGTTTTAAAACGCAGCTGTTTTGAAAACGCTTTGTTTTCTGCGTATTGAAACACATTTTTGCAAATAAGCTGTGTTTTATCCCTGCATTTTGAAAACGTTCGACCAAACGGACTATTATCCTATTGGTTCTTTTAAATGAAATGTTTTAAGTTAATCACGTAGATCTGATGGTAAATAAATTATTTTAGCTTAACAAAATGTCTTGATTTTGATTTTTAAGGTATGAAACTACGGTAAAACTTTTTACCGTTCTTGTACCGTGCTCGAGCCTACGTGATTCACTCGAACCATCACCTCATGTAATTGTCTGAAATATTATACCTCACACGCTTCCTTTTAAAAACAAGCGCAAACTTGAAAAATAGAAATATATTATATACTCCATCCATGTTTGTTTAAGTATACGGATTAAGAAATACTAATTAAGTGTATTATAAATATTGATATAGTATTTAATTTCATTTAAAACCCTTGTGCATGTAATCATAATTAAAGTAGGAAGAAAAAGTAAAGATAAAGTGGTAAAAATATTTTCTTAAAACCGAAGGTTTAGAAACAAGACAATTTTTTTTAATGAACAAAAGATGAAAGGAAAACAATTATTTAGAAACGGAAGGAGTAATTGAAATCCAGAGACTTAATTTTCTTCTATTTCTCTCGTATTATTTTCTTCACTTGAAGAAAAGTTCTAAAATAGAAATAACACCCTCTTAACAGTAGCATAAAATTTTATTTCCGCGTAAATTATCGTTGATAATTGACTTTGTATAATTTTTTTAAATTTTTATAATTTGAAAAAAGAATGTATATGACATATAAGAGATCTATTTTACCTTCTTTTAATCTTTAATGTCATAAATATATGTTTTAAAAAAATTTACAGGGTGTGAAAACTTAAAGCCTTAATAAGAAAGAATTATAAAGAGAAAAAAAAAAAAAGTAAAGCCAATGATTAAACAAATGGAGTAGTTTTTATATTAGTTATTTTTTTACATTTAAAGAAAATATGATGAGGAAGAAAGAAAATAAAACAAAATAAGAAAATGAAAAAAATATCATTGGAAAAATTAAACTTGTGCTGGAAAAAATTAAGCTTAATTCTCAATTTATTCACCCTACCATTATAAAAGGTACATTAAGCTCACTTTACAAAAAAAAAAATTCACATTTTAATAACTGTACTTTATCAAAAATGGTAATAGTAAGAGTAATTTTGGGTTTTCAAAAATGTTTTAAACTTTCCATCTAAAAAATAAGACAAAGTGATTAACGTGAAACTTTTGATAAAGTACAGTTATGAAAGTATGAAAAAAATTGTAGAGTGAGTTTAATGAACTATTTGTGATAGTAAGGTGACCAAATTGAGAATTAAGTTAAAAAAAATTAAATTGTCAGATTATTAGAAAACGGCAACAATATTATTGAAAAATTAAACATGTGTCAATCATACGATCATTGGAAGAACTAAACATGATTACAAGTGTTTGGTCAAATTAAGGACGAAATTTAATTAGTTTTTTTGGTCAAAGGACTATACATAAAAATGAACATAAGTTCAAGGACTATTTTTGGAGTTTGCCCAAAAAACAAAGCCCACCTTCTCTTTTTTGGCCATTTTCGGAAATTATTATTTTTAACATTTTACTCTTAAATTGATTTTTTCTTTTTAGCCATTTCCAAAAATTATTTTAAAATGTTATTATTGTAATTTACTCTTAAATTGCTTCTTATTTTTATTAATTGGTTCCATACTTCATATAGGCATCCTAGGAAAACATACAACATCATAATAGAGTCAATTAACTTTTCTTAATCGTTGGACCGAGCCAAATATGACTTTTTTTTTTTAATAGGGGAAGAACAAATTTTTTTTTACCTCATGACTTAGGTCTAACATTATTTTTGACCATTGTACATAGGATCATATATTACTTTGACCAATCTAATTTTTTAGTTTCACTTCTGACGTTGTACTGAGATGTTTCTTTCTATTTTTGCCTAACGTGTCACTATCTCTGTCATACAACGTGTGGTTGTTGGGAATATGCATACAAAATGTATATAACTTGTTTGTATATTTCCTTATTCATTTGATTTGATTGTAATCATTATTTAGTCTTTGTTTAGAGTGACAAGATGGTCTGTGTACCAGATAGTCCGGGGTAACTCTTGGTTAGGACTTTGGATAAACCTTACAAGCGTCATGACATTTGGAAACTGCTCATAGTGATAGACGATAAGACAATCCTTAGCAATATCAAATCTGCTGATACAAAGACTACTGATAGCCGATCAAAGTCTGCTGATACAAACGATTGCTGATCATGAAGTCTAGAAGTCAGATACACTAAATCTTCATTATAAAGATGACGTCTATGACAATGGCTCAGGCATAGAATGTAAATGGCATGCAAAGTATGATGCAATATATGAATACGATGACCCTGGATCTATAAGCACTTGGGCTCGCTCTCTCAAGACAAACAAGGTACCTCCTTTAACATTGGGGGCATCAGGAACACCCCTCTGGTCTAAAGCGAAGACTCGACCCTGAACTCTCTGCCGACCGTCGTTGTTCCTTTTTACTCCCACATTTTGTTGTGCACCACCCTGCTGTACTCCTCTGTTCCTTGGGCAATCATTTTGGAAGTAAGTGCCATCGCCACATAGTAAATATTTCCCTTGTTTCATCCAACATCTATCTTCCATATGCCCAGTCTTCTTACAAAAATTACATACAAACCTCGGATCCATTTGTCCACGCTCAACGCTTCCTTGATTCCTTGGTTGTTATGGAAACTGACCTCCCTTGCGATTTGAGTTGTTCCCCTTGCTAGTAGTTCCACTTGTACCTTGTCTCTTCCATTGTGTCTGCGATCCCTGCTGATATCCACTTGTGTTACTCGTTTTACCTCGGTGCTCCTCAATGTCGTGCTCGATCTTATACGCTTTATCCACTGTGTTCTGATAACTCGGTAAATCCATTGGTAACAGTTGCTTACGGTACTCAATTCTCAGGTCTTTCACAAAACGATACAATTTTTTTTCTTCCGTCGGAACCAAATGAGCACAATATCTTGCCAATGCGGTGAACTTAGCAGAATATTGAGCCACAGATAAAGTCCCTTGCTCCAAACTGAGGAATTCAACTTTCTTCTTCGCTTGCACCACATCCGGAATAAAGTGGTTTTTGAACTGTCTCAAGAAAAGCTCCCACGTACGCACTACGTGCTCCTCAATCCAACTAGCCTTCAACACTTTCCACCAATGTTCCGCTGCGTCCTCCAACTTGAATGTTGTAAACCCAACTTTGTCTTCATCGGTACACTCAATTGCTACGAAGATCTTCTCAAGCGACTCAATCCACTTTTCTACTTTCATGGGATCCGGTTCACCATCGTAACTACGCAGCTTTATCTTCAAGAATCTCCCTAGCCTACGATCATAGTCCCCATTGCCCCCAAATGGTTGAGTCATTCTGTTGCCTCCTGTTTGTCCCAATCCTGCCATTGCCTGTTGGTGCAAGTCCATGTTCTGCCTGTTCATTTCCATCATCGATTGCATAAATCTGTGCATAACATTCACGATTCCCTCATTCTGATTCACTAGTATCTCTGGCTGAACATTTGGCTGTCCCGCTGGTTGAACTATATGATGAGTAGGTGATAGAATGTTACCCTGTTCACCCGAAGCATTCCTAGCCCCACTCGAGCCACCCTCCTCAGTACTAGTACCGTGACGTGTCTCAACCATGGTTAAACACCTATACAACAAGCACTTGACGTTAACGACTTAAACATACAACCAACCCTCCTAAGCCAAAGATTCTCTCCTGGCTAGCTAACTTATGCTCTGATACCAACTGTTGCGACCGAACCCAAAATCCAATGTGAAATCTCGTTTGGTGCGCGATGACGAGAACACAAAAATAGCATTTCAAAAATTCCTTTAGAATAAAATGCAAAGTCATGTGAAAACCCTGTAATGCACGTGAAAGTTTTCTTTTAAAATAAACAAGATCTTTAAATCAAAACAAAACCTCGACGGCAATACATCAGGCCGGAGAAACAACACATTAGCTAGCCACAATACCACGAGCTAACGAGCTCGGTAAAACATAAACAATTTCAGAGTGCGCGGAAAATAGAAGTTAATATATACATAAGAATGACATCCATGCCGGCACAACAAAAAAATAAAACACAATGAACAAGTATAAAGACAATTACCCAACGTTACAATGTTTACATAACATGTACACCCTCGACCTCACCAAAAGAAAATGCAAGGCACAAAAGTACGATCGACAAGCCGTCGGAATTAAACACGAACAAGCTAAGGGTTCCTTGCTAGACCTTGATCTAAGGAAAACAAATAAACACGAAACAGGGAGAGTCGAAACTCAATAAGCTACTAATGAAACAATTTGGCATGCTAGATGCAAGACAATAGTATTAACAAGTAAACATGATATTACATTATCAATTATTTGCAAGTCATGGTATATAACAAGTATAACATGTAACCAAACAATCCCACACTACACGAGAGGCTCAACGATCGCCAACTGTCCTATACCGGTTGCAAACCATGACTAACATTCGCTTACATAGGAAACACATAAGAGCGATAAGTAAACACTTTCCAAAGGATACGGCGTCGAGGTACACCTTTGACCAAACCAATACTTCCAACCAACCAACAAATATAATACCAAATATCGAAGCCGTCGTTGACGTGCTCGATCAATAAACCAAATCCTGAATTCGAAGCCGTTGTTGACGTGCTCGAACCGTAAACAAAACCATGAGTTCTAAACAAAGAACCTGTGAACCATTTTATTTGTATTCAAAACACCGGGTGCCCCTGGTCCCTACAACCTAGCAAAATCACCATGGTAATAACTTACCAAAGTCGCGGCTGTACCATACAACACTTGGCGCTATTCCCCTACCGTGGCCAACACTAGGGCGAGGCCCGATGTATTGGCCTTCGACAATTACGTAGCCCCGGCTCCCGCAATAATCGATCGTCATTACACCGCCAAACAAATATACCATGGATTTAACTAAATGTTCAAGTAGATTATTTAAACGACATTTAAAAATAAATAGTCATACTCCAAAGTAGGGAGCATACCACACAACAACATTCAATAATAATACGAATGTCTCAAGTAGATTATAAAAATCCTACAACAACAGATTCACCAACATATAAAAATTACGACAAGTAACGTAATATTAATACACACCACCGTGTAACCAAATTTCCAAATGAATCACTCGAATCATCCAAGACTTCTCAAATCACACACATGGTCTCATCAATTATGAAAACCTATTCAACTTCGTTAGAGTCATCAATTGTTTCTAATGTGTTTGAATTAAAGAAGAACCATTTTTACTTCAAGACTAACAAGTGATACCATTTCTATGTGTACCAACCATGCCAAAACAAGTCTCTCAGCAAATGAAACAAGTCATCCACAAAATTACATGACTCAAGCATCAAAACACACTTAAACATGTTGATTTCAACAAATAAACATCATTTTAAAGCCAAGAGATGTGTTCTCCTAGCCAAGAGCTTTACAAAGATGGTGCTGGATTGTTAAATGGTCCCCAATTGA
Organism: Platycodon grandiflorus; assembly: GCA_016624345.1. Taxonomy (NCBI): domain Eukaryota; kingdom Viridiplantae; phylum Streptophyta; class Magnoliopsida; order Asterales; family Campanulaceae; genus Platycodon; species Platycodon grandiflorus. The sequence goes on along the minus strand of CM028361.1, from coordinate 58,674,478 downwards.
TCAAGATACAAGACTTTCTCTCCCAAGAACTCTTCTACTCTCTCTCTCTCTAAATTTCAAGGATGAAGATGATTGAGCTTTGGAGCTTCTAAAGGTGTCTAGGAGAGTCTTAAAGTCTGGTCTTTCAAGCTAAGGACGAGGTTAAATCACAGCCCTTGAGATCAAGTCAATTGGTCAATTCATTTAAAAGTTTGTCAAAGATAATAAGCAGAGTACGACCTTATGCGGTCGCACTATGCGGACGCATAGCTCCTATGCGAGCTCCTTATACGGTCGCATACATTCCAGAAACTTTGGGGTTTATGCGCGCTCGGACCATGCGGCTGCATAGCGACTGGTTTAGGTAAAAAGGCTTCCAAACATGTCTAAAGTGATACCAAAACACTCCCAATTCATCCTAAGATGATACCAACCTCAAACCAAGTCCATAACACAATAGAAACTCATTTCAAACAACCTCTAATAATGTTAAAAATGTACTCTAACAAAAGTACCAATGATTGCCAGGATTTAAACACAAAACAAGACATATGAGAAGCATGAACTCAATTCAAATGTAAACATGCTAGAGTTTCTGTTTTTGCAGGAACTGTTGGTACTTTCTATACCAGCCATCTTTAACTTTGTAATTGTTGTATAGGCTAAATCTACTTTTTCATTTGCTACACAATCTGCTGGCAATGCTCCTCAGCAACCAGCCAAGCCTACCAAGCTACTAAAGCTGCTCGTAAGCCAATCCATAATCTTCCCAACAATAAGTACCATCCTGGACTCACTCTAGATGTTAACTCTGTCATGGCCTATGGATCTGGGGAAGCACTAGTGAATGATCTTAGAAGATATGGTCTTCTCCCTCTTTTCCAACTGGATGACATGGACTATAGCAATAAACTGGCTGAAGAATTCTACACTAGAATGGTGTTCCCAACTGAGCCCTTTAACAAGACCTTCATTAAAAGGTATATCAGAGGTAAATTCATCAAGATCACCTACAAGGTACTAGGTAAAATTTTGGGGCTGCTAGCCAAGGGTGCGATGACTTTGATTGAGGAAGAACTTGATAGTGCCTAGACTATGATGAGAGGCAATGTTGAGCCTGAGGCCATATCTGAGATGGCTAGGAACTTATTCCCTGAAGGCCCTTATCATATTAGCCATCTGGTGGACAAGAGTATTAAGTTTAAAAATCGCTCCAGAGACTGCTTCACCACCCACCACAAGATGGTAACAAGTGTTGTTGTTTTGAGGACCCAGCTGAATTGGGAGAAGATTGTTTACTCTTAGCTATTCAAGAGTATTTATGAAGCTCAGAATAACCCAGGGATGCGAAGGCCCTTCGTTAGGGTTATCAATGTCCTGCTCTGCATCTATGAAGGAGTTCATGAATGCTTGGCTACTGATGAGATGATAAAGGTGACCACCACCTATGTGTTTAATGCCTCAAATATAAAGAGGTACAAGGAAGATGTAGAAAAGAGAGCTGCTACTGCTGGATCCTTTACAAAGGCCAAAAAGGCAAGAGGAAGGTTGCCTATACTGATGAGGGCTTGCCTGTTCAGGAGGGGAAGCCAGCCAGAAGGCTAAAACTGCTGATGCTCTCACCCCATTGGTTGTTACACTATTAGAAGATTTTACACTGCTAGAAGATTTTAACTTCTCCCTCCTCGACAATGACCTTTTCAATCCTAAATCCAAGAAGCCCAGACAAGCTACTCCACCTCCTACTCCAAAACCCTCAAAGAAGCATGCAACTTTGAAGAAGGCTGCTGAGAGGGATATTGAATCCTTTGATCCAGTAATCCTCAAGACTACTGGTCAATCCTCATCCCTTCCTCCTAAATCCAAATCTAAGCCTACTACAAAAACAACCCTAAAGGCCAAGCTCAAAATCAAAACCTCTCTTTAATTGACTGATGAGAACTTTGGCTTACCCAAACATATTCCACCAGCTACTTCCTCTTCAACCTCTTCTCTAGTAGCCACCAAACCAGCCATTGCAACAATAGTCATTCCCTCACCAGCCAACCCTACATCATGCCCTGCCTTGTCTAAACCCAAAAAAAGAAAGTGTATTAAACAGAAAGCCAAAAAAGCTATGTTTGTGCCTTTACCTCCTACACCAGCCAACCTTTGTCCCCTTGACCCAGAGGAGCTCGAAGATTCTGCTGAGAGCTAAACTCTTATCTGAACCAAAAGAAAACCAGCCTCTCCCTCTTCTCAACCCCAAACCATAAAACAAAAACTTAACCCCTATGACCACCTCCACCCTGAAGTCTAAGAACTTTTGCTTTTTAGGGACAGCAAACCATCACCCAACCTAGTAGACTTTAACCCTAAACTGAGTACCTTGGATCACCCCAAGCGCATAAAGTGCCAACCCATGTCTGCTGGGAAAATTATCCCCCAATGGGACAACTACTATGACCTCATGCCTACTTCTTGGAATCATCAGTTTTACCTTCATAACTCCCACGTCCAGGATCTTCTTGTCATCAAGCAATGGCATCAGATGAATAAGGACAATGACCTTCCCACTCCTCTCCTATCAAACATCTCTACCTTCATCCCTCTATATACTTCAGCCTTTGCACCTCCTTCCTCTCCTACCTTATCCTCTTTTTCCTCACCATCCAAACCCTCCTCCCCATCTAAACCATCCTCCCAAGCCCAACCCACCTCCCCAGTCATACCCTCTCAATCAGCCATGCCTACCCCCTCAGTCATTCCTTTTTCTTCCCCCTCAGCCATCCCTCCTACTCCTATCTCAGATATTTCTTCTTCCCTTACCTTAGACACTATCCCTCCCCCCATGTCAGACATTATCCCCACCTCTACCCTAGACATTCCTTCTCTACCTCCCTCAGACATTGTCCCTTCTCCCCCTCCAATTACCTTTGCCTCCTTTCCTACTGTTAACCAGAATGATGTCATCGATGTCATAATCTCAACTGTAATCAAAGATGTTACCTATGCCCTAATGTAAGAGGTTGCTGAGTCTGTGGCTGCTGAAGACGCTGATACCTTACCCTTCCATAAACTTTAGCCCAGCCATCCACGACTTCTACGACCTTTATCCCGGCTTCAACATGCTTGATAAGCATCGATCCCCTTTTGTTAAAAAGAGTGTCTTCTACCTTTTTAACCTTCATTTCCCTCCTTTCTCCTTTTACCCACCAATGGAGATGCCTCGCAAAACCTCTATGGCATACTTTAACTATTACACTCCTATCCCCATTCCCATCAATTGTGCACCAGCTGGTCCTGCTAAGTCCAGTGAGTCTCCCTCCTCTGCCGACATCATTGCTGGCCAGGATATTATATTGACTGATGTTGCCAAGAACATGGGCCTCCTAGAATGCAGGATACAACATCTCTGCCTTAAGTAAGACAACACCATTGATGTCCCTACTGAATATATGACAAAGGTGGTCCAAACATCAAAAGAGACCAAGACTGTTGTAAATGCTTGTCACAAGATTTAGGTTAGCCGTGTGCATTTCACCTCTACTGCTTCCTCATCTTCATCGGCCAACCTGAACACGAAGCTAGATGACCTCTTTTCCAAGTTGTCCTCTGCTACTGAAAATTTTGAAGGAAGATTCTCGAAGCTGGATGCTGCTCATCGTTGTACTCAGAGGTTCTTACGCAAGTCCTTGCTTGCTATGCGCTTGGCCAACACCTGTGCCCAGACATCTCTTCGCAAACAGCTGCGTGCTTATGATGAAAAGTTTACTAGTATGGAACTTCCCTTGTGTCCATTAAGGAAGAGATGAATATCAGCATCAAATATCTTTAGCTATTTGAGTCGAATGTCTTGATTCGAAAAAACTTTCAAGCCTTAAAAGAAGAGTTGAAAGTAGCACATGCCAAAATTACAAGTCATTAAGCTGCTGCTAGTACTAAAGAACAAGGACAATCTTAAAATTTACTAGTATAGCACTTTACATTCCTATCTTAGCAGCAACTCTTACTCTTTTACCTAAACCCTGTAAACTTAAACAACTTGTTTGAAATACAGTGGTTATATCTTATTTTTGAACTTGTCTATTTCATCCTTTATGATTGCTGATTACTCTGTGTGCATGAAATTTAAACCTCTGGTTTAAAGACATTCTACTATAACTGCTTATAATTGTTTGTCCTCAAATTAAGTTTTATTACAAGTGTTTGTGCTTGATTTCATTATTAAGTAAACACTTTGTAATCTGAATACATTGTGTGACGCCCCGACCATGATTCTAACATGAAACCCCAAGGTAGGTACGCCAAACGAACAAACACTAACAAAAACGAAAAGCACGTGGCGTAACCACCCGTACTTACTAGATAACAATAATGGTTAAACCTGATAAAATTAAAACAATTTATTGGCGACACTACAGCCGAAACCCAACTAACATAACCACGAGTCTAAAACTCAGAAAAATAAACAACAACAACCACCACTGCCATAACATGCCGGTGAACAAAAATATAAACCACGAGATAAAACATGCTTGGGAAAGAAACTGAACAACAACTGAAACTATAAACACGAGCATGACACACACATGTTGGCATCCAAAAGAATAAAGAGTTACAACGCAGGAACACTACCTAAAGTAAAGTTTACATAACTTTACATAACCCAATCGTCCTTACCAAATAAAACAACTATAATTATAAACAAGCTCCACGAGCTACAAAACCAACAAGACAATCTACTAACTAACTGCGATCTCGCCGACCTCACCGGTGATTTTCTGGCTGGCTCGGATCTAAGAAAAAACATATGAACAACAAACGGGGTGAGTCATAATGACACAGTAAGTTACTAAATGCAACTATATGACATGGAATAATGCTCATTCATAAACTGTAACATGGCATAATTTATAAGTATACCAAACTATAAACAGGTACCACATAATCATTGACACATAAATATCAAATACCACGTAGCACGGTGATAATCACATAAGTGCACGTAAATAACCACATTAAAAAGGATATGGTTGCTGTCTGTCTGACTGTGCTGCTGTCGCTTTACACATATCAACTATCTTTTCTGAACCAGATCTCGTGCTCGGATCATACTAAACACACTTTACAAACTGTCGTTACATCTCGCTATTCTACTTAGCGAGGAAAGATACCATCGTTACTTCTCACTTGATTTCATAGTGAGGAAAATACTTTCGTTACTTCTCATCGTCTACTTAGTGAGGAATATACTATTGGTTACCATAGTTACGCGTATTGCTTATAACAATGGGACCACTTCCCACTAGGGCCAGTAGTGGGGACAAAAGGGAACCAATGAGGCGACCCATAGCAATCGCTTACCACGAAGGCTATGTGTTGTCGCATTGACGACTCAAATCATGTATGCCAGCTGGACTTCCAAACAATGCACAAGTAGATATTTACTCATAACATAACAACAACAATGAGGTTCAAAAGTAATGAACCTTATCCCAACCAAGGAGGTCAATGATCTTACCTTAACACATTACTAAACACATTTTGTGAAGTAACAAATCAACATCTCAAAACCTCATATTTAGTCTTGAATCACATAGTCATACAAGTACATGTTTGCAAGTACTTCTCAAGAACAATTAGACCACATATTTAGTCTTTAAACAACAACACGTTGAGGTACACATTTGATTTCCAAACAAACACACTTTAAGACAACTAATTTAGTCTATTCATAATACCATGTTGAGGCTACTCATTTAGTTCTCAACCACAAACACAACAAGAATACTTATTTAGTTTATGAACATCAAGTGCGAAATACTACACTTATAACGACGATAGAATCATAACGGTACCATTCTTATAATCACAAGAGCCCTCAAGTACACTTATCCTAAATCATATAGTTTTGTAGTCCAATCCAAGATTAACGAACAATCGTTTATCACATCGATACTGTCGTACTAGTCTCTAATATTTTGTATTTTAATATACATACGTGTAAACAACTCTCGGGAGTTGCTAATTATATTAAACGAACATCTCAAACTACACAAGTTCAGATACACGACTTGCTAAATTATTTAGATGCAATCTTACGATTATAATTGGATTTTTTATTTTACCAGTACCAATTAATCGGATGGCTATAAACTATAGCAAACGAACTCTAATTCGCGTAGGAATTTAACATGTTATTTGGTAGATATTATTCTCTTCAAATATTAAATTTCTAGAGGCATTAACATACTTCTCAAATTCTGGGTATAATTGCCTTAGGTGAAATTTCCCAATTTAAGTCTCATCTTGTCTTCTTAATTCAATTCTAAAGTTGATACTCCAACAATTATACATGCAACCCATTTCATACCAAGCAAATATCATGCATATGGTTCTTACATACCAACATAGCAATTAGATGTGAAATTATCATCTTTAACAAGTCTAACATGTATATTTATGAACTAACATGTAAGAAATCCTAAAGCATACAACAAGGGGGTTAGTAACTTACTTGAAATGGAAAATCAAACCATTAAAATCAAGATCAAAGCCTTCAAAAATGCTCCCCTAGTCATCCCCAACACACGCATGGCCTTGGATCAAAGATTGGTTGGTTGGATTGAGAGAACAAGAACTACACATAGTAATCTCACCTTTATCTCCCACACACACTCTCTAAGCTTCCATGGATGAACTTGAAGTGAATAGAGAGTAACTTGGTCTCTCTTGGTGTCTATTGTGAGAGAAAAGGCTGGTCAACAAGTCCTAGGGTCTTCCTTAGTTAAGTCAAAGTCATTAAACGCAAAATAGTCAACAAAAAACTAAAAATTCCAAAGGTTGTCCGTATAGATTGGGCCTGATTTTTAGTCAACTTCAAAGACGTGTCTAGGATGATATACAAGTCCAAAAATTGGAAATAAGATATGGTTGGAAAGCTCTTTGAGTCTAGTTTATAGAGAATCAAACGGTTTGCAAATCCGCATTTTTTTACACAAATCTATGGCCAATCTACTACAGACTGTCTAGATGGGCAGAATTTCGGGTTTAAGCATGTATCTATGCTTTTATGTGTATCTTTTTCTATCTTAGTGTCAAAACAAAATCTTTATTAAGTATTCCCAAATGATCCTAACATCCAACAAGGTTTAAAATACATCTAAAACTCATTTTAAACTACATACAACATGACTAATTAATGCAAACACTTCAAATCCATGAATGAACTAAAGAACTTATACCAACTTAAAGCATTAACAAGTTAACAATATATACACTATAAAATGTACATGAATTAAGGCATGATTTCATTTACTATGCTACTCAAGCACTTAAGCACATATGGTTAACATATTAACATGCAACAAAGTAAATATATAACACATAAAGAGTCTAGGGTATTACATCCTCTCCCCCTTAAAAGAATTTAGTCCCTAAATTTAGTACGAAATCATCGACGAACTAAGGATATTCCTTTGCAATCATACTCTGATTCCCAAAGTACATTCTCGGTTGCATGAGGTCTCTTACAAGAATCTCATCAAACAATTCCATGGATACACTTCAATAAGACAACTTTCTTAAGAATATCTATCGCAACAATGTAACGGTGTTCCATCGATTTAGATTTGTTTAGTAATTATTCTCAAGTAGACTTCACACTTTTCTTTCTTCCCGTATTAGTCTCATTCAATATCATTTCAACACTCCGTTGGCAATTGTTGTGGCAAATAACTATCATTTGGTATCCATTGTTCATGTTTAAACATTCTCCGAAAGTTATAGTCATCTTCCAATCTGAAAGAAGATCTACGGATAAGATGTATATTCATAGTGATCCTTGGATTCCTTTTTGAGTACATTTCTCACAGTGTTTAATATGATCTCCCGATATCTCGTATTTGTAGGATATAATTCATTTGATACACATATCCTCGTTGTTGGTATTACATGATTACTTGGTTAATCAATCCGTCATAATCTGTAATGTATAACAGTCTCAACAATACAAGATAACCCGACTATAATTGATAAATCTTCAATCTCCAATACACTAGTTATCATGTTAAACTCCATTGAAATGATAGATAAAATCTTTAAGTCTTTCCGTTCATTGACAATGTCTCATGTTCTGATCATATTGTGAGGATAGAAATTTCAAATATTTGAACTCGTATATAACGCAAACTTAGTTTGATGATAGTAATACTCTGATCCAGGTGACGTCAATACTAACGCAATGAACTCTAAGTCAGTGAATAGATAAATTCTAGTTATACCATATCAATTTCTCGATATAGAAGCTATCGCTTTCCATTCTGATTAAAGTCACAATCCAATTTTTCCTTTACAGTTCACGTTGCATTAAGACTGAATGTGAATATAGATATCATCAATGACACCTTTACAAAACACTCCAAGTATGACTTACACACATGGTTTAAGAAATCTGTCAATTGCTAATCCAATTAATAATGATCCCCAAGGTTCTTTGATTCCCTGGTATCAACTCCATACATGTTCAAATCCCCGTTTAGGTGGTATAAAATAATTAGTAACGAACATCTCTTAACATTCATATAAGATAGAGAAATTCCATAACTCAGGTGTAGTTTCACTCACACCCATAACATGAATCCAAGTATTCAACGCAATCATACAATAACAATATGCTAGCTTTCTAAACATAGATGATATAAATACAAGTAACAGTTATATCAACATAACCCAGTTATATTCAACATGAGAAAAGTAGCCACCTAATGATGGTACATAACTAACGCATGTCAAGCACATATTAACAACCTATATCATGTATCTTATAAATATCATGTATGGATGTTGAATATTACATAGATTTTCTTGTATCCATAACCTAAGTATAAATATCATGTATGGATGTTGACTAACGCATGAAGAAAAACTGAAGATCGTCCGATCAAGACTCTGCTGGTTAACGTACCTCAAGGACATCTGCAGCATTTATTGTCAACGATAAGATAAGGATAACCTGGAAAGAGCATTGAATGAGCCATGCCATATTAGGCAATCATCTCAGAAAAGGACAGTCCGTCTGCTCTTATCATCTACCTATTTTTGGCAAGATTTCAGATGTCAGTCTGAAATGTGCAGAATATCCTATCAAAGATCAACAGCAAGATTATAGCATTAATTACATTCAAATTTAAATTCTCAAAGCTGAAGATCTCCAACGGCTACCAAAATCTCCCTGGGTATAAATAGAAGACTTCATGACAGCATTGAAGAAGCTAGCGATTGATCAAGAAAAACTCAACTAACATTCTTCATCTTCAACTGCTAGTTCATTAAAAAGCTTCAAAAGAAAAATCTGTACAAACATTCTTTGAAGAGCACCAACCTTAGACGATCAAGTCTTTATAGCTCTTCATTGATTGCAATCCTAGCATTCATAGCACACGAGAATTTTATCTCTGTAGATATTAATTCTCCCACAAACACTTGGTCAACTATTTTATGTACACGATCCATTAGTGGTCTACATTATAAAGATTCTAGTGGATAAACTTAGTACACGTTTTCAAATCCAAAGTTGACCACTTTGGTTGTAGATGTAGCACTTATTTATAAGTGTGAACCATATCAAATCTCTTGTCTATATTGTTTTGTGCTTGTGATTTGCTACTGTTCATTTCGAGAATTCCAACCAATTTGAAGAACAGCTGATCTTGTCCTATCAATATCAGCCTATTTAAACTTGTCCTAAACTTCACTCATTTCCGCTGCAAAGTATTTTCAACTCAAGTGAAGTAATTTTCAAAATTCCCAAAAGTATAAATAGGCTATTCAACCCCCCCCTTCTAGCCTATTTGAGCACCTTGGGCCGTAAAAATTGGTATCAGAGCCAAACTCTTTGAAAACAAGTTTTTCCAAGACTAAACTCTTGAGAGATTAAAGATCCAATGGCTGCTCATCAAATGTTGGAAACTTCAAATGTGAATCATTGTCCTGTACTGGATGAAGTTCACTTTGATATCTGGAAAGACAAGGTTAAAAGACACATGAATTCTATTGACAAACGTTTATGGAAATGTGTTACAGATGGACCAAGAATTTCTATGAAGCCGAACACTCTAGCTACTGTTGATCCTACTGCTGATCCTGAAATTCCTAAACCTGAAGAAGAATGGGATGAAGAAGATAGAAAGAATGATGCTCTGGATGGAAAAGCAATCAACATCATCACCAGCTGTGTAGATATAAGCACCTACCAGCAGATCATAAATCTAGATACAGCAAAAGAGATGTGGGAAGCCATATTGGAATATTTAGAAGGTGATGGAGAAACGAGGAATAAAAAGCTATATACTTGCATTCAGAAGTTCGACTCATTCAAGAAGGATCCTAAAGAGACTCTCCAAAGCGCCTACGATAGATTTTACGAGGTAGTTAATTCTTGCCATTCTTTAGGAAAGAAGTATGAAAAGAAAGAAATAAATATGAGATTTCTTAAATGCATTAGGCAGCTTATGGCATGTAAAGATCACTTCCATGAAAGAATCAAAAGACTTGAATAAATTATCGCTTAGAAATCTTTATGCAAGTCTTTCGGTTTATGAGCTTAAAATACAGCAAGCTCAAGAAATGGAAAAGAGCTTTAAAAATTTATCTTTACCAGCCATGTCTGTTGACCCTCTTGTTCTACACCTGACGAAACCCCATCTACATCTAATGATAGAGATGATATTCTTTCTGACGAAGCCTTTGCCATGTTTGTAAAGAAATATGAACGTTTCAAAAGGTTTAACAAATCATCCTATAAGCAGTCTCCTTATAAGACTGCTGCTCCTACTAAAACAACTGCTCAGAATAAGACTGTTGTTGACCAAAAAGAAAATGAGCTTGTTTGTTTTAATTGTAGGAAGCCAGGTCATTTTGCTTCAAGATGCCCAAAGCCAAAATATGAATTTTACAAAAAACGTCCCGATTCTAAATTTTAAAAACAAAAAGGGATGGTGGCTGAGGACATTGATGAAAGCAACTTGCCCACTTGGTGTGATACAGATTCTGATGAGGATGATTCCTGTGACTTTGCTGAAGAGGCAAATATATGTCTTATGGCCAGAGAATCACCCCATGACTCAGTTAGATCACTACCATTTCAACAGGATGATAGCGATGATGATGAGATCAATGAACCTTCAAGGGGAGAACTCATTAAAGCTAACAAAGGCATGCTGGAAGAATTCTCCAAATTTAAAACTGCCTATGTAAAATTAGCCAAAAAACATGAGTTGGTTGTCTCTGAGAAATCTACCTTAATGTCTGAGATCAAAGATCTTAATAGACAACAAGCAGAGAATATCAAGACTTAAAAAGAGAACAAATCGTTAACTAAAAAGGTGGAATTCTTACTTGAACACATAAAGAAAATTAATTCTGAGAAAGATAACCTTCAAAAGGTTGTTGATACTTAGAATAATTCAAAAGGAAATTTTGATACCATTCTTTCAAAACAAAAATCTCTTGATGACAAAACTGGTATCGGTTTCCAAAATGAGTTCAATATAGGAAGTTCATCTGATTCTCAAGGAAGTGAGACAGCTGAAGTGATTGCAAAAGAAAGAGCTGAAGAGTTATCTATAATCAGCACTCTTCTCAAAAGGGAAAGCAAGGACTTGGTTTTAACAAAGTTCCATATATTTATTCTAAAAAAAAATCACACAAGTCCAAGGGTAAGAAATCAGTCAACTCATATGACACTGTTAATAGGGAGATTGGGCATCATAGATCTGCTATCAGACATCCTGTGAAAACAGTGATGACTGATATCAAGTCAAAGAACTCTCAACTCAAGCCTATTAAATTTGTCAAAGGGAAGACTGCTAACTTCAACCCTGCTGATAAAAAGCTTAAAGGAATTTTGTATGAAAATGTAAAATCTTTTGATAAAAGGTCTACTATTATGAAGACCAATATCACTAGAAAATTGCATTATCGACCTAAATCCAATAAGTTGGCTATCTGTAAATCTGTCACTCTTAAAACTGCTGATAGTAAGAAAACTTCTGAAGAAATTATTAAGCATGTTCAAGGTTATCATAACGGCTTATTTTGCAAAGGTCATGGTCACAAGATTCAAGAATGCCTTTTGAGATTCATACCTAAACCTAAAGGATTCACACCTCCTAAGGTTAAACGGATATGGGTTCCAAAATGTTACTAACCCTCAGGACCCAAGAATAAACTGGGGACCATGTTCTTAAATGATTAAATTTCAGGAATGCTTCATGGCTGTTAATGAGGAGGAGAAAGATTTATGGTATCTGGATAGTGGCTGCTCAAAGCACATAACTGGAAATCAGAATCTTCTCTCCAACATTGTTGAAGCTAAAGGTCCCTTAGTAATCTTTGGTGATAACTCCAAAGGGAAAACAGTTGGCTATGGAAACATCATTCGAGGAAATCTTTCCATAAGCAAAGTATCTCTGGTTGAAGGCTTGAAGCATAATCTTCTAAGTATATCACAATTCTGTGACAAGGGATTAATTTGTCAATTCACCTCAAGTCACTGTTTCATCAAAGACAATGAAACTTGTTCTACTATCTTGACTGGTTTCAGAAAGGGAAATGTGTATGTGGTTGACTTAAACGATGTCGGAAGAAAATCGAGCTTATGCCTAATTGCAAAGACATCAAATGATAACAGTTGGTTGTGGCACAAAAGACTTAGCCATTTAAACTTCAAGTACTTATCTAAGCTATCAAAAGACAACTTGGTGGTTGGTCTGCCGAAGATTTTTGCAGAACATGGTAAGCTTTGTAAAGCATGTCAGCTGGGAAAGTTAACTAAGTCTGCCTTCAAAAGCAAACCTTGCTTATCAACTACCAGACCACTCCAGCTCCTCCACATGGACTTATTTGGTCCAGTCACTACAACTAGTCTTGGTGGTAGTAAATACACACTAGTTGTTGTTGATGATTATTCAAGATTTACATGGGTTGAAATGTTGTCTTCTAAAGATAAAGCCTATGACATTATAACATCACTATTCAGAAGACTGCAGACTCAAAAGCTGGATGACATTGCTGACATCAGATCAGACAATGGGATAGAATTCAAGAATAATGGTATAGCCAAATATTGTGATGACCATGGAATTGGTCACAACTTCTCGGCTGCTAGTACACCTCAACAAAATGGAATTGCTGAAAGAAAGAACAAAACTCTTATTAAAGCTGCTAAGACCATGATTGCTGAAGCAAGACTGACTATGTACTTCTGGGCTGAAGCTGTAAACACTGCCTTCTTCACTCAAAATAGGTCTATTATCAATAAGTTTCATAACAAAACTCCATATGAAATATGGAGAGGTAGGGCACCCAATATTAGTTTCTTTAAAATATTTGAATGCAAATGCTATGTTCTTTACAATGGAAGAGAACATAGAGGTAAGTTTGAATCCAAAAGTGATGAAGAAATATTTTTGGTATGTGCTAAATTTTCTAAAGCATTCAGAGTTTATAATAAAACTTCTCTAAAAGTTGTTGAATCTGTACATGTCTCTTTTGATGAATTTGATTTTATTGGGCCACATATGGCTCCTAAGGTATCTAATGATTCCGATGAGTATGAGACAGTACGAAAGTCAAGCTCAAACTGCTGAAGCTTCATCTTCACAAATTCCCTCTGGAACTAACTTGATTGAACCTCCAAATGATGAAAGTGGATCAGCAAATGATGAATCAGACAATACACAACAAGCTGTTCCGTCCACACGAGAAGTATTTTAACCGTCACTGGAAATTACCTACCTTCCTGAAAACCAAACACCAAACGTCTCTACTTCTCAAGATCTAAATTCTGTTGATATAATCAGACAAGATCTACCTGCTGATGTTAGAGAAGTTAAGGATCATCCTATCAGTCAAATCATTGGTAATCTAAACATTGGTGTTCAAACCAGACAAGCTTCAAGAAACGAATGCATGTACTCAACTGCATTTTTCTCTAATATTGAACCCAAGAAAGTAGATGAAGCTCTGAAAGATCCAAACTGGGTGGAAGCAATGCAAGAAGAACTGAACCAATTTGACAGATGTCAAGTTTGGTCACTTGTTCCTAGACCCAAAGGACAAACAGTGATTGGAACAAAGTGGGTCTTCAGAAACAAGATGGACGAAAATGGAAATATCATCAGAAACAAGGCAAGACTAGTAGCTCAAGGATACATACAGGAGGAAGGAATTGACTATGATGAAACATTCGCTCCTGTTGCAAGATTAGAAGCTCTCAGACTATTCCTAGCCTATGCATCCTATAAAGAATTCAAGGTATATCAAATGGATGTTAAAAGTACATTTCTTAATGGTGAACTTCAAGAAGAAGTCTACGTGGAACAACCATCTGGCTTCATTGATAACTCAAGAAAAGAAGACGTATACAAGCTGAGGAAAGCTCTCTATGGACTTAAGCAAGCTCCAAGGGCCTGGTATGAGACCCTTTCAAAGTTCTTGATAACTCAAGGCTTTGTAAGAGGTCAAATTGACACTACTCTCTTTATTATGAAGCATAAAGATCATTCATTACTTGTGCAGATTTATGTTGATGATATTATATTTGGCTCTACTAATAAAAATCTATGCAAAAGGTTTGAGAAGCTTATGTAAAGTAAATTTGAAATAAGCATGATGGGAGAACTCAATTTGTTCCTAGGACTTCAAATTCAACAAAGCTCAACCGGTATCTTCATCAATCAAGCCAAATATACAAAGGATCTCATCAAGAAATTTGGACTTGAAAAAGCAAAAAGTTTCAGCACACCTATGGCCAATAACTGTCATCTTGAGAAAGATGAAAAGGGCAAGAAAGTAGACATGACTCTCTATAGAGGCATGATCGCCTCACTTCTATATTTAACTACCAGTAGACCTGGCATTACATTTGCAGTTTGTGTATGTGCTAGGTTTCAAGCAGATCCAAAGGAGTCTCACTTACAAGATGTTAAGAGAATCGTCAGATATTTAATTGATATATCTAATTTAGGTATCTGGTATCCAAGGGATTCATCCTTTGATCTAATAGGCTATTCTGATGCTGACTTTGCTGCTTGTAAAGTTGACAGGAAAAGCACTAGTGGAACATGTCAATTCCTAGGGAATAGACTTATCTCATGGGCCAGCAAAAAGCAAACATCTGTCTTAACTTCGACAACTGAAGCAGAGTACATAGCTGCTGGTAGCTGCTGCTCACAACTGCTGTGGATTAAACAGCAACTGATAGATTATGAAATCAAGACTACTGACTGTCCTATAATGTGTGATAATACATCAGCTATCTCAGTTTCTCAAAATCCTGTTATGCACTCCAAAACGAAGCACATAGACGTGAGATTTCACTTCTTAAAAGATCATGTGGAAAAAGGTAACATCAGCATGCAGTATGTATCTACTGATCAACAATTAGCTGATATCTTTACCAAACCACTTGACACAACCAGGTTTACAAATTTAAGAGGAGAGCTTGGTATGCTTGATCTTAATCCTTAACTTTTTAAAGATTATTACAATTTATCTGCTTACAACTTTGCCTATCTTATCAGACAAGTGTAACATTGCCGATATTATAGGAGAAACATTAGGAAGTACATTTCTTTTCAAATAGGTCATCTTCAATATAATAAGTTTGTTTCAAATGAACGCTATATGAACAGTTACTTTTCATGACATTAAATGCGGACTTCAAAATTTATTAAATATCCTTTATTGAGAATTGTCAGAAGTATAAAACTCGAATTCACAAATCAACTATTCACTATTTGTAAAAACCGCCTCTCGAACTTTCAAAATTCTGCTACAACTTCAAGATTCAAAAAGATTCAGAAATCATCAATCCTTCATTTTGATTCTTGCATCAATCTTCAATGGTGAGTAACTTCATTTCATTACGTTTACTCAGTTCAAGCTTCATTCTGATAAAAATTATAATTTTTCATATGAACTGTTTGGTTTATGCATACTCGAGGAATTGCAAATGCTTGATTTTATGATATTCTGTTGATAATGATTAACTTTTGAATATGAAAAATATTTAAAATCATTTATGAATTGATACTTTAATTCATACTGCTGTATTTCCTGAGAATGGTAGATTCTGCTCTTTTCTAAAACCCTATTCATGAACTGTACTATTAATAAACTTGTGTTTATTACTATATTTTGGGTTTGAATTTGAACAGTGGATGTGTTCTAAAGAACTGCTGAATATTTTTAACTCTGTTGATTGTACATATAGGCAACTATACAATCTTCTACCTCTACCAACAAGATAGGACAAGTTTCAAGAGCTGTCAAAGCCTCTGAAATACCTATCAAAAACCTTCCTCGAACGAGTTATCATCCAGGCATGACCATTGACGCCGAATCTATCCAAAGATATCCTTCTGGAGAAGGATTATTAAGAGACTTAGAAGGATGTAGTCTTCTACCGCTTTTTCAGCTGAATGACACTTACTACATCGCATCTCTACAGTTGAAGAGTTCTACAATAGGATGACCCTTCCTCCTCCTCCTACCTCCAAAGATGAAAAAGTCAACATGAGCTATCTCAAAGGCTACATTCGAGGATCTCCCATCAAGTTGACTTACAAAGACATCGGACATGTTCTAGGATTTCCTACTGAAGGCAAACTTGAATTAACTGCTGAGGAATCAGCTCAAGCGTGGGAAATGATGAGAGGATCCATACACCCTGAGCCATATGCTGAAATGTCTCGAAATCTATTCCCTGAGATTCCATATCATATCAGTCATCTTCTTGACAAGAGCATCTTGTTCAAGAATGGAGCAAGGGATATCTTCACTTCCCAACAACTGATTTGGACAAAAGCTGTCATTCTTCGCAAACAGCTTAATTCGGCCAAGATTGTGTTTTCAATGATCTTTCAGAGTGTGGCTGATGTCCAAGCCAATCCATCCATGAAGAGACCCTTTGCTAGGGTAATCAATGTCCACCTCCAAGGGTTCGAGGAAATTGAAAAGAAGATGGGCAGTGATGATCTCATCAAAGTGACCAACACCTACGTCTTCACTGCTAATAATATCTCAAGATATAGAGAAGACTTGGTAAAAAGGGCTTTGCGGCGCCGCCAAAGAATCTGCTGGTGCCACATCTCAATCCAAAAAGGGCAAGAAGAAAGTGGCATACACTTCTGAAGGTCTTCCTACTGAGGAGGAGCCTAAGCCACTCGGCGCTGAACTCCCTGAGGACTTTGATCTAACTAGGCTCGACCATGATCCATATGAGCCTGATGAACCATCCCCAAAAAGACAGAAACAATCATCCCCCAAACGTAAACCGAAACCTTCAAAATCCAAGAAAGCTGTTAAACAGGATACCTCAACCTTTCAACCAGCTGACCTAAAATCCACCAGACAACCTTCCACTCTTCCTCCAAAACCTACTTCAGACCCCATCAAGCCAAAATCGAAACAAACTCTCCACCCTATCGATGAATCTTTTGGTCTATCTAAACATGTTGCCACACCCTCTGTTGCTCAAGACATACCATCGTTGGACAACCTTCAATCCGATTCCACGCCTCTTATTCCTTCACAACATAAACATGGCAATCGCTTGAAGAAAAGTGCCAAAAAGGCGAAGTTTGTACCTTCTGCCGATACCTCATCCTCTCCTGCATCTTCACCAACTCAACCTGAGCAACCCATTTACAAACCGTCTCAAATGCCTACTCCCTCTGTCCCCATTGATCAATCAACTCTACCTACTCTCATTCCCCCAATGAAACCTTCTGATTCTGATGAATTACCGGATTCACCTGCTGATCACTCCCTCACCAGAACCAAACGATCTCTAACTTCTCCTACTGAACAACCTACTCCCAAACGACCCAAACTCAATCCATACAGTCATCTTCACCCTGATGTTCAAGCATTTCTATTGTTTAGAGACAATCGTCCTACACCAAAGCATACTGACACAGATCCCTCTCTCTCTACTCTGGATTACCCAAAATAAATCCCTTGCCAGCCAATGTCTGCCGGCGAAATTATTTTCAAATGGGGTGCTTTCTATAACCCTCTTCCTCCATCCTGGTCTCAACAATTCTTCAATCACAACTCTGCCGTTCAGGATCTTATGATCGTTCAACAATGGACTACCATTCACAAAGAACTTGGCCTACCTCCTCCAACTGAATCAGACGTCACTCCATTTCTCTCTCTTCCAAAACCTCCCATCTATACCATTATCAGTCATCCTTCCATCTTCACCAAGTCGATAGTCTACAACTTCTTTGATGTTGTCGCCACTTATATCGGCTTTAACCCTCGTTTCCACACTCTTTTTAAAACCATTAGCATTCTAATTTCCTTCCATCCTCCCATTTTAATTCACTGCAAATCTTATGAGGCCTATATTGAACAGCTATTCCCTGTACCACGCATCTGCCTCTACCTGCCTGGTACTTCACCTCCTTCTCCTCCAAGCCATCCTCAAACTTCCCCTACCGTTCTCATATCCTCCTCAAGCCATTCTTCCTCTCTCTCCTGAACCTTTCGGCATTGGTCTCAAAAGGTTACTTCATGCTCACCATCATACAGATCGCTTGGTAAACACCTCTGCTCGGGCTACTTGGCAAATTACGATCAACCAGCTTACTCTTCTTCGCCACAATCTTCACAACTCTGTCGACAATCTTTCCAACATGGCTCTCTCGCTTGTGTCCATGAAGGAGGAGATGAGTCGCATGCGCGAATTACACAATGATCAGCTGACCAATCTTCGTGAGGAGATGAGTTGCATAAGCAATCTTCACAATGATCAGCAGACCGATCTTCGTATAACTAATTCTGATCTTCGTGAAGTGAACGCTATGTTGAAGCAGCAGAACAATGATCTCTCTAAAGAATTAGAAGCAGCAAAAGCTGACATTGCTAAACTCAAAGCAGCTGCTTCAGGACAAGCATCGCTCTGACTGGTATATCTATTCTTGTCCTATATTTGAAAATTTCTTTATCTTTCATCATAATTAAACTTCTTGTTTAATGAACAATGACTATCTTTAATCTATCATGCTTGATACTTAATTTGTTTATTTTGCCTGCATGAAAGTTTAAACCACCGGTTTAAAGACATATCCCATAAAGCACTTTATTTATTTGTCTTTAAACAAAGTCTTATTACAAGAGTCCTTATGTTATATCTCTTTATCTGTAAACTCTCTGTAATTTGTGAATACACTGACCTCTATGTAAGTCTATCTAGGACATGCTCACTTAATATAATATCAATTCAGCATGTTATTACTAGAATCAGACATGGTCAGCTTCCATTGTATTCATAAGGTCATGGACTCAAGAAAATAGGAGGAGATTGTTGAATATTACAAAGATTTGCTTGTATCCATAACCTAAGTCTAAATCAAGGTGACTAATGGGCCTGCGTGTCTGTTAGTGTGGCAACTTGTATTTAGACAAGTGCTTGTAATAGCTTAGGATTGCTTTCTTATACTTAGCCTAGTCTTCGATAATTAGCCGACCATTAATAAGACATGTAAAAGATCAGCTGTCTTTAAATCAGCCGAATCTATTAAAGATATTAGACAAGCTTATTCCAGCCAAGGTCCATCAGCAATGAAGAAAAATTGAAGATCGTCCGATCAAGACTCTACTGGTTAATATACCTCAAGGACATCTACAGCATTTATTGTCAACGATAACCTGGAAAGAGCATTGAATGATCCATGCCATATTAGGCAATCATCTCAGAAAAGGACAGTCCGTCTGCTCTTGTCATCTACCTATCTTTGGCAAGATTTCAGATGTCAGTCTGAAATGTGCAGAATATCCTATTAAAGATCAACAGCAAGATTATAGCATTAATTAAATTCAAATTCAAATTCTCAAAGCTGAAGATCTCCAACGGCTACCAAAATCTCCCAGGGTATAAATAGAAGACTTCATGACAGCATTGAAGAAGCTAGCGATTGATCAAGAAAAACTCAACTAACATTCTTCATCTTCAACTGCTAGTTCATTAAAAAGCTTCAAAAGAAAAATCTGTACAAACATTCTTTGAAGAGCACCAACCTTAGACGATCAAGTCTTTATAGCTCTTCATTGATTTCAATCCTAGCATTCATAGCACACGAGAATTTTATCTCTGTAGATATTAATTCTACCACAAACACTTGGTCAACTATTTTATGTACACGATCCATTAGTTGTCTACATTATAAAGATTCTAGTGGATAAACTTAGTACACGTTTTCAAATCTAAAGTTGACCACTTTGGTTGTGGATGTAGCACTTATTTATAAGTGTGAACCATATCAAATCTCTTATCTATATTGTTTTGTGCTTGTGATTTGCTACTGTTTTTTTTTTTAGGAAACAGGGACGGCACCCTGCGGAATTTTATTGATAACAAAAGAAATCATACAAACTTGAGGGGGACAACCAGCCTGGCCCTTATAACCGGGAGGACAGAAAAGCCTGACCTCGAAAAGGAAATACAAAGTGAACTTAATATTAACTAAAAATCTAACAAGAAACAAAAAAACTAATGCCGAATGTAAGGAGTCTCTTGGATGTCCAATAAAACCATGCCCCGAATGACAGAAGGAAGATCTCTGGAGGATGAAAAAATAAAGTCTGTTTGCTTCTCATAGCCCAAGTTGGCTAATTTATCAGCGACACTATTCGCCTGCCTATAACAATGAAGAAATTGAAAAGAAGTAGATCTTTTGATGGAAAAAATACGATGAATAAAACTCCAGCAAGACCAGGGAGGATTAGATTCTTTAGAGACACAATCAAAGAAAATCTTGGAATCCATTTCAACAATAGCATTATGATGACCAAAGTCTCGGAGCCAAGTCATGCCTTGGAGGAGAGCTCTAGCTTCAGCAACTGTATTCGAAGCAGTGCCATAAAAGGACGCAAAAGCATGGATCAAATGACCAGAAGAATCTCGAATAATACCACCTCCGCTGGCAATACCAGGATTACCTTTAGATGCGCCATCCGTGTTGAGATTTAAGATAGAGAAAGGAGGTTTAAGCCACCTCACAATACAAGTAGATCTTCTAAATTTCGGAGTGAACAACCTCAAAGCAGTGTTAATTTGAGCTAAATGTTTACTAATATCTCGAATGAGATGATTGCTCGAAAAACCGTGACCGTCGAAAAGCCAACGATTTCTATTCTTCCAAAGATGCCAAAGAATAAGAGCAGGTATAAGGATAAGATTAGAGGAAGTTTTCGAGTGCCACCACCAGTTAAAACAAGCTTGAGATATTGAAACATTGCTGAAATGTATGCCATAATCCATGCTGAAAAAATTCCAAACCTCCGAGGCAGTGATGCTGGATAAGAATACATGTAAAAAGGTTTCAGTGAATCCAGGAGAACAACAATGACATCTAGAAGCAAGTTAAATACCCTTACGACGAAGGCCTTCATCTAAAGGGAGACGATGCTGAAAGAGACGCCACAAAAAGATGCTGATTTGCTTAGGAACGCATCTATGCCAAACATATTTTGCCGAATGTGATTTGCTACTGTTCATTTCCAGAATTCCAACCAATTTGAAGAACAACTGATCTTATCCTATCAAGATCAGCCTATTTAAACTTGTCCTAAACTTCACTCTTTTCCGCTGCAAAGTCTTTTCAACTCAAGTGAAGTAATTTTTAAAATTCCCAAAAGTATAAATAGGCTATTCAACCCCTCCCCCCTTCTAGCCTATTTGAGCACCTTGGGCCGTAACAATGGACAAAACCATGAAGTTAACATACAACGTATAATTACCGACTAGTATATTACAACTTCTTACATATTAAAGCCATATATGGACAAAACAACACAACCACTATGCAACTTGTGATTAATTACTGGTCTATCAAAAAATCATATACCGATAACAACAATTAAATCTCTAATCGGGGTATCTCCCTCAATCACAAGATAAAACTTGGAAACATATTACACCAGTTCCCAATAACATGAGCTACCTTAATACGCATACTCATAATAATATAGAAGAATATCTCCTCTTTCGGGTGTAGACTCAGGAACTCCACGCTGGTTAAGCGCAAACACACAGCTCTGAGCTCTAGGCTTATCATTATTATCTCTCTTAGAGCCACTAGACTACTGACTAGCACTCCTGGACTTGTTACACCTTATCCTAGGACAACTCTTCCTAAGGTCATCTCCTCCGCAAGCAAAGCACTTCCCTGCCTTACTCCAGCACCCTTTTTCAGTGTGACCGGTCCTCAAACAAAAGCTACACGTCATCGTATAACCTCGTCGCCTCTGACTAAAAGTAGTTATATTACTTCGTACACTAGACTGTTGTTTTACTTATCCATCTGTCTGGGGTTTTTCCTGTCTTTCTTTACGATTATTACTACCTTCAGTTCCCGTGGTTCCTTTATATCGGTGTTCCTCTATATCTCCCTCTATTGCATAGGCACGATCTATAACTCCTTGATAATCCGTAAGCTATAATGAGAGTAACTGTTATCGATATTCAGTCTTCAACCCTTTTACAAACTTTCGAGTCTTTCGGGGCTCATTAGGGACTAAATAAGTACAATAGCGAGCCAATTCTGTGAATTTTGCTGAATACTGAGCCACGGTCATACTACCTTGTTCTAAAGTAATGAATTTCATCTCTCTCTTTTCCCGAACCACTAGTGGAATGAACTGTGCCTTGAATTTCCTCAAGAAATTTACCCACACTCGAGATATCATCTGTTGCTCCCAGCTATCCCGTAATATCTGCCACTAATGTTCAGTTGCACCTTCAAGTTTAAATACCGCCAAGGTAACCTTTTCTTCCGTGGTACAACCTAGACCTACAAATATCTTCTCAATGCTCTCTACCTATAACTCTGCTTTAGTAGCGTCAGGTTCTTCATCGAAACTTCGAGGTTTCATTTTTAAGAACTTCTCAAGAATAGTTTTATCATTTACCTGTCTTATTCTCTGCTGTGGTACTTCATCATTAAGTTGTGGTGTTGCAATATTCGGCTGTGGTACTCTAGCCTCTGGTTGCGGTTCTCTACCCTCCGGGTGAGGTCCTATCCTTACATTACCTTGCTGTGCCATCTCGGTTACCACCTGTAACAATCTTTGATACATATTATAAAGAACTTCATTCTGATCATTCTGATTCGATTCAAGAGGAACATTAGGTTGACGGTTAACATTCTATTCTCTCTCGTTACCTTCTCCAGCACTCATACCAGCCCTATTAGTACTCGCTCCGTGCCTAGTTTCCACCATCTTAAACCTACACACAACACTCGACGTTAAGATCTCAATAATAATACCATACCTTTTTTTTTTATAGGGCAATCAGCAGTCTTGATCTATCTTTTTTTTTTTTTCCAAAAGAGAACTCAACACGGCCTATAGTTATAAAATCCATAAGCATCCTTGTGAAAATCTTATAGAGCACTCCGAGGAAGCTGATCTATACACTCAAAACTACTGTAACCCTGAGTACCATGCGCATAAGCCGCCAATCTATCTGCTACCTGATTTTTCTCCCTGTAGACATGATAAATATTATACCTCTGTAACAACCGTCTGCATTGCCTCCACTCATATTCATACATCCAAGGATATCCACAACACTGAGTAAAAACTCTAATTGCCACATTAGAATCCGTCTCTACCAAAACCATATTAAGGGCTAGAGACTGAAATAAAATCAAACCATCCCTTAGCGCCAAAATCTTTGCCCTCATATTAGTCCCTGGCCCATAATAATTAGCAAAAGCCTTAATAAAGTTACCATTACTGTCACGAATTACACCACCCCCTGTACTAACTCCATTAATCGCCGAACCATCTATGTTAAGCTTGAAAGAGGAAATAGGCGGGGGGGTCCCATTTCAGCCAGAGACCCCTACGAAGTCTTGGGATCAAAACAGTGAGACGTAACTGCTGTAAACCAAGAATACCCATCCTATTGGACTGAGACTTTGGCTTAAAAACCCAAAACATATCTGTGAGATGTCTAGAAACATGTTGATATATATCCTCCATCCGCATAGCAACATTCTCAAAAAATAGATTTACAACGAGCTTTCCAAATCTCCCAACAAGTGAACATAAAAATACCCAAATAACAAGCACCAACTTGAGTCCGATTCAAAACATCCTCACCCCAAACAGACCACAAATGAGCAAAAGAATTGTACCTCCATACCTTTTGAAAAGGGCTCGCAAAAATTCTCCATAGATGCAAAGCCACCTCTGAATGAAGAAAAAGATGCTCCATAGATTCCTCTTGTGGGATCAAAGAGCAGCAAACACATTTTGAAACCATAAAGACTCTCTTTTTACGCACATTAAGATCAACTGGGAGGCCACCATGCAAAAGTTTCCAAATAAAACCACTGATCCGAGGAGGTAACCAAGGCTGCCATATTTTCCTCCCCCAAGGAACTAAAGGCCTATGCTGCCGAATGAGGTTCCAAAATTTCGTTACTTCAAAATCGCCCAAATTAGACAAAGAAAAAACCATTTTATCGTTATGATTCTGATCCAGCTAAACCCTCGCAATCGCCTCATGCTGACCAACTTCTATTAGCGGCAAAAACTGCTCTAGATGTGGAAGGGCATCTTTCACCTCAAGATTTGCATCAATTGGCCTGGGAGCATTCAGAACAGCACCGCACCAATTGTCACACCAAAAAGAAAGCTCCCCCTTCCCTACAACCTATTGGACGCACTGCTGGACAATTGGAAGCTGCTGCATCACTGCCTTCTATATGTGTGATGCCGAAGTTGGGATGACAAAATTATTAAAAGCACCATATTTGCTACAAGCGAACCGAGCCCATAAACTCTTACCCTGAAGGGTGCTCCAAGCCAGCTTAGCATGCATTGAATCCATGACTTGACTTATAGATCGAATACCCAAACCACCTTTCAAGCAAGGGCGACAAACCTTATCCCAAGAAACCCAATGAGTTCTGTGCTCTCTCGCATTATCCCACAGAAAATTAGCCAAATGAGACTCAATACGTCTAATAACAGAGCTGGGAACATTAATCGCTGCTCGGGAATAAATAGAAATGCTACTCAACACAGACTTAAGAAGAGTTATCTTCCCTCCAAGAGAAAGTAACTTCGCCTTCCAACCATTGATCTTTCGAACAATCTTATGCTCAAGATCTTCAAAATATTGTCTTTTGACTCTGCCTGTGAAAAGAGGAATCCCTAAATAACGCATAGGAAAGCTTTGATGGGAGTACCCAGACCATACACTAATCTGAGAAACTTTTCGCCGAGAACATTTTGACGAGACGAAGAAACCACTCTTCTCCAGATTTATAAGCTGACCTGGGGCAGATTCGTATAAGGCAACTACCATCCTCAAAGCAAGAATAGATCTCTTCGATGCATTATAGAAGAAAAGCATATCATCAGCATATAGCAGATGGGAAATTACAATACCCCCTCGCCCATGAGAATAAGGCCGAATCTGTCCATCCACTAAAGCTTTGTTGATGTTACGAGACAAAACTTCCTGAGCCAAAATAAAAAGCAGAGGAGACAAAGGATCCCCTTGCCGAACCCCTCGAGAAGACTTAAAAAATCAATAGGTCTCTCCATTAACCCGCATTGAATACCAGATATTATCCAATAACCTTTTCAGTAAGTCACAAAACCGTTCACTGAACCCAAAGGCCTTCAAAGCAAGAAATAAAAAGTCCTATTGCAAACGATCATAAGCTTTGGACATATCCAGCTTGAAAACCACATTACCTCCTCGAACACTACTATTAATACGATGAACCAGTTCATGAGCAAGGACAATATTTTCCTGGATGCTTCTACCCCTTACAAACCCAGCCTGCTCTGGAGAAATAATATTCAGAAGAAGACACGCCAAGCGATTAGCAAGAATTTTGGACAGAATCTTACTTGAAAAATTGCAAAGACTTATCAGACATAGATCACCAAGTCCCGTTGGGTTGTCAACCTTAGGAATTAAAATTAGAGTAGTAGCTGCAATGCCTTTTGGAAGCGTGCGGCCCATAAAAAAACCCCAAACTGCAGTGATAACATCCTCTTTAATCACATCCCAATAGCCCTGATAAAACCAACCTGTAAATCCATCAGCCCCTGGAGCACTATCTAGACTTAAACCTTTGACTGCATCCCATATCTCGGCCTCCATAGGACTACAAACAAGACTCTCGTTGTCACATGCCTGAACGCACGGAATAATACCACTATAAACTATCTCAGCAATATCAGTACCAGACGAAGTAAACAGATTACTAAAATACTGAACAGCACTGTCCCTAATCTGCGCAGAATCTGTGCACCAACTTCCATCCGGGTTCTTAATTTTAATAGCATTGCGACGAATTTGATCACAGATACTAGCATGGAAAAAACTGTTGTTCCTCCCACCCTCTGTAAGCCACAACTGCCTTGATTTCTGTTGGAGCAATTCAGCATCCCACTTTAGCAACTGACAAAGCTCCTGCTTCACACCCCGTAACTGAGCTGCCTTTTCTTCATCCCAACCCTGTTGTAAATCAAAATCAAGCTTAAGGATAACATCTTGCTGGGCTACAATCTTCCTTTGAACATGCCCAAAAACATTCCAATTCCAATGTTTCATTTCTCTCCACAAAAGATGAAGCTTTTTATGCAAGACGTCCAAAGCACCACAAAAAATTGGCTTATTGTAATAACCTGAATTTGTTATACATTAGATGCTTACCTTGTTTTGTGTTATTTATGTCCAACATGTGTGTTTAATTGCTTGAGTAACATGTTCATTATGGTCTTGCCTTAGTTCATATACATCTAATAGTACTAGAATGACATACATGTTAATGCCTTAGCTGAGTACAAGCCCTTGTAATTGTTCATGAGAGTGAGGTGATCATTATTGGCTATGTTGCATGTTGTTTAGAATGAGTTTTAGATGTGTTTCAAACTTAATTTGAAGTTGGTATCACATTAGGGTGACTTGGGTACATTGTAGGATCACTTTGATGTGTTTAGAAGTCATTTTGACTTGAACCAGACTCTATGCAGCCGCATGATGCGAGCTTGCCCAAAACCTAAACATTCTGGATTCTATGCGGCCGCATGAAGTGCCCGCATAGCAACCTAAGCGGCTGCATGAAGAGCCCGCATGACAGCCTAGGCGCCCGCATGAAGCTAACCCTTTTTAGCGCATAAACTCTTTAGATTTTAAGCGGCCGCTCAAGGTGCCCGCATGAGGCCTATGTGACCGCATGGTGCGGCCGCATAAGGTCGAATTCTGCTATTTTTGTTGACTAAATTTTTAAGTTGTTTGACCCTCAAACATTCATCCAATGACTGAGATATGAGCTTGGCATTGACTTGTTGACCAGTATATATACTCTCCACCCTTGTGAGAGACCAAAAACAATTCATTTTTCTCATATCACCTTCCATGGTAGCTTAGGGAGCTTGTGTGGGAGACAAAGGTGTAATTAGTAGGTGTGCTTCATATCTCCCCATCCAACCATCCAAATTGTGATCCAAGACCATCAAAGTGTAGAGGGTTCCTTGGAGATCAATTTAGAAGACTTGAATTTACATTTCATTGGTTTGATTTCCATCTTACATGTAAGTTACTAACCCCCCTTTATATGCTTAGAAACTATTGCATACTTGTTCTTAATTTTACATGCATGATTTGAATACGTGGTATTTTTATGTTTAGATGATATGTTGTGATGTATAACATGTCTATGTGTTAAGTTTTGGAGTTAGATGATGTTGCTTGTTGGATTTAAGAACTCAACCATGGGATTGAACTAGTGAACATGTTAGAGACCCTAAATGGTTTAAATTGCATATAGCAATTATACCCAAATTTTATGAACTTAATGAATTGACACCAAAAGAGGATTTTTGGGAAGATTATAATTTTCTGAATCACTAGTTAAAATACTACAAAAATTAGAATTCAATTGGTATGGAATTTGGTCCTCCGAGTAATTGATACTGGTATGTTAGAAACTTGTAAATTAGTTCTAAAGTTTTGTTTTATGACTTTGAACAATATGTTTGGTGATTATATGTTGTAGAAAAATATAATCTACATGATGTTTGTCAAGTTCACTACTTTTGAACTTGGCGGTTATTTGCATAAGTTGAGTAAGGTTACCTACTTGTGTGTTGTGTAAGTCCAGCGGACGTCGTCGTTACTAACGTTATGGTGGGACGACTTATAGTCTTGACAAACTAACATTTGTGATCGCTATAAGTCGCCGTACCGGAGTTCACACACCCTCTTCTGTTGGCCACAGTTGAGAAGTAACCCCACTGTTATAACAATACGCATGACTTTGGCTTGCTAGGTTGAACCCGACGGGATTGTGTCGGGGACGTCGATACTACATACACGAGTATCAAGGCACTATTGGTTATTTGTGTATTGCAGGAGCTACACAAGGTTGAAGAAAGAGATATGATATCCTTCTATAATGTGGTTTATTTAAGAGCACTTATGTGTTAACCAAAGTGCTATCTGAGTTGAATGATTTGTATATCAAGTATGATGATACATGTTTAGTCGTGGTATATAAATGTTAATGCCATGTTATGTTTATTGCTTGAGCATCATGCCATGCCATGTAGTTGCATTAGCAACTTACTGTGTCATTATGACTCACCCCGTTATGTGTTTATTTGTTTTCCTTAGATCCAAGCCAACCCGAAAGTTCACTGTCAGGTTGAGAAGGGTTCACGCTAGCTTGCGAGTTATCCACGTTTGGGAGTTTGAGGATCTCAATCCTAGATAGTTGTTTTATTTTGGTAAGGACGAATGATTGTGAAGTTATGTAAACTTTACTAAGGGTAGTATTTCGGTAATGAATTGTATATTCTTTTGGTAGCCGACATATGAATGTCGTGCGCTTGCTTGTATAGTTTCGTTATTTTAAAATAGTTTCTCTACCGAGCATGTTGTAGCTCGTGGTTATGTTTTGTTCCGGCATGTTGTGGCCGATGTTGTTGCAGTAGTTTTCTTTCCCGAGTTATAAACTCGTGGTTGTTACTAGTTCCTTTCCGGCTTTGTTATCGCCGAAGATTGTTTATACTTGTGTTAATCAGGTTATCAGTTGTGTTTTGTCGTAAGCACGGGTGGTTACGCCATGTGCTTTTCTTATTCGGTTGTGTTGTGTCATAGTTTTGGCGACCCGACCGTAGGATTTCGTATAGAGATCCGGGTCGGGGCGTCACAGTTGGTATCAGAGCTTTGTGTTAGCTATTCGCCAGGATAGGTTCCATGGCCTAGGTGAGTATGGTTTATTATTGAGATTTTAACGGCGAGTGTTATGTGTAGGTTAAAATGGTGCGGACTAGGTTCGGAGCGAGTACCAGTTGGGTTGGTACGAGTGCTGGCGGGAATGACGGTAGAGATGAGGATGTGAATCAACCACCTAATGTCCCTCCTGAACTGAACCAGGAGAATCAGAATGTAAATATGACAGTTATGATGGGAAGGATGATGGAATTGATGAATTAGATGACTGAACGCTTGAATGGAGGAGGAACGACCACACCGGAGGTAGAAGCTCCATAACCGGAAGTCGAAATACCACAACCTGAGGTGAGGCCTAGAAATCACACTACTACACTGGAGCGCTTCTTGAAGATGAAACCACGTACCTTTCTTGGGGAGCCGAATGTCGTGAAGGCGAAATTATGGATTGAGCACATAATCAAAATATTTGCAACTTTGAGTTGCAACGATGATGAAAAAGTCACCCTAGTTGTGTTTAAACTTGAGGGAGCGGCTGAGCATTGGTGGCAGGTACTACAGGAAAGCTGGGACTTGCGAGGAAAACCTTATAGTTGGCCCAATTTCTTAAGGGAATTTAAAGCACAATACATTCCGGAGGTAGTTCGTGAGAGAAGAGAAAGGGAGTTCTATGATCTGGAGCAAGGCAGTATGACGGTGGCACAGTATTCGGCCAAGTTCACAGAATTGGCCCGTTACTGTAGTCACTTGGTCCCTACGGAGGCGAAGAAGGCACAAAAGTTCGTCAAGGGCTTGAAAACAGAATACAGGAAACAGTTGCTATCTTTGCAACTTATTGACTACAGAAGTGCGGTGGATAGGGCTTATGGGATTGAAAGTGATATAGAGGAGCACCGGGGGAAAAGTTTGAACAACTTTCAGCAATCATCACAGAATCAAGGACGGGGACGGAGTTCGGGTAACCGATATAGTGGTGGCAACAGTAACAATCGCAGGGGGAATCAGAGGAGAGCACAGTCCGATGGACAACAAGGGCAACAGTCTAGTGGGAGAAGTAATAGTACCACCTCTTTTCAGAGTCGGCAAGGTAATCCACCGTTATGTAGTATTTGTTCGAGACCGGGACACTCAGAAGATAAGTGTTGGAATAAAGTAGCTGGGCAATGTTACAATTGTGGGGAAATGGGTCATATAAAGAGAAACTGTCCTAAGTTGAAGAATAGTCAAACTGGGAGCGCAAGTGTGCAATCTAGCAGGACAAAGAGGGATAGCGACGGTAGACCCAAGGTCCAGGGTCATGTGTTTGCGCTTGATCAGCGCAGTGTGCCGGAGTCGACGTCAGTTATAGGAGGTAGCCTTTCTGTCTTCTGTAATAGAGCTCGAGTTCTTATAGATCCTGGCTCATCACATTCATATATTGCATCCCATTTTGTGAACAACTTGTGTGTGTTACCCAGTCGTTATCTTTTGTGCTAGAGGTGTCTACCCCGTTGGAGGAGCATACGTTGGCTTCGGATGTGTACTGAGCTTGTGATATACTTGTAGGTGATCACACTTTGCATGCTGATTTGGTAGTGTTACCCATACGTGATTTTGATGTGATGCTTGGCATGGATTGGTTATGTGCATATCATGCTTTAGTAGATTGTCATAGAAAGAAAGTTACTTTTTCTATGCTGGGCGTGCCTGAATTTGTGTTTGTGGGTGATGCTGTTAAGAGTGGTTTACATGTTATATCTGCTTTAAAAGCTAGGAAATTGTTATCGCAAGGTTGTACGGGTTATTTGACGTGTGTGGTTGATAGGAGTATTGCTGCCCCAAAATTGGAAGAAGTCCCTGTGGTTTGTGAATTTTCCGATGTATTCTCTACTGATTATGCATTGCCTCCTGATAGAGAAATTGAATTTTGTATTGAATTGTTACCGGGGACTACTCCAATTTCTAAAGCTCCGTATAGAATGGCACCGACAGAGTTGAAAGAATTGAAAGAACAGTTGCAAGAATTGCTTGACAGGGAGTTTATTAAACCGAGTGTATCACCGTGGGGTGCGCCAGTGTTGTTTGTTAGAAAGAAAGATGGTACTTTGAGATTGTGTATCGATTACAGGCAATTGAATCAGGTAACAATCAAGAACAAGTATCCTCTACCACACATTGATGATTTGTTCGATCAGTTGCAGGGGTCAGTAGTGTATTCCAAGCTAGACTTGAGAAGTGGTTACCACCAGTTGAAGGTGCGAGCTGAAGATGTTCCTAAGACAGCTTTTTGCACAAGGTATGGTCATTATGAGTTTGTTGTTATGCCATTCGGGTTGACAAATGCACCGGCAGTATTCATGGACTTGATGAATCGGGTGTTCCATGAGTATTTAGATTGTTTTGTGGTAGTATTCATCGACGACATTCTTGTGTATTCTAAATCTCGGGAAGAACATGCGCAACATTTGAGGTTGGTACTATCAGTCCTTCGGGAGAAAAAATTGTTTGCCAAATTTAATAAATGTGCTTTTTGGCTCGAAGAGGTTTCTTTTCTAGGGCATGTTATTTCGAAAGGTAGAAGCGGTAACGAATTGGAAGAGACCAACTTCAGTGACTGAGATCCGAAGTTTCTTGGGTTTAGCGGGTTACTATCGGAGGTTTATTGAAGGGTTTTCAAAGATCGCTACTCCTATGACAAACTTAACAAAGAAGACCACATCGTTTGTTTGGGATGATAAATGCGAGAACAATTTTCAAGAGTTGAAGCGACGATTGACAACGACTCCTGTGTTGACATTACCTAGCGGTGGGGATAACTTCATGATTTACAGCGATGCATCCAAGGAAGGTTTGGGATGCGTGCTTATGCAAAATGGGAAGGTTATTGCGTATGCTTCAAGGAAGTTAAAGAATGCGGAACGGAACTATCCTACCCATGATCTAGAATTGGCTGCGATTATGTTTGCGTTAAACAAGTGGAAACATTACCTTTACGGGGAAAAATTTGAGGTCTTCACGGATCATAAGAGCCTAAAGTACCTTTACTCGCAAAAGGAGTTAAACATGAGACAGCGCCGATGGATGGAAAAGTTAAAGGACCACAATTGTACTATTCTTTACCACCCGGGAAAATCAAACGTAGTCGCGGATGCTATGAGTAGGAAGGTGTACATATCATGTATGATGGTTCGTGAGTGGTAGACATTGGAGGACTTGAGGGATTGGAGTCCTAGTGAGACGGAGCATGGTGTAATTTTTGCGAATGTCCGAGCTACCCCAATTTTGTTACAACGGATTAAGGAAGCCCAGGTTAGTGATCCGGAGTTGGAGAAGTTAGTTGGATAACTAAACAAAAGTAAGACACTTGACTTTGCGATGAATAAGGATGGTATATTGACCTTTCAAGGGAGAGTTTGTGTTCCATCGAATGAGATTGTAAAACGGCAAGTACTTGATGAAGCTCACAAGGCTAAGTATACCATACATCCGGGAAGTACAAAAATGTATAGGGATTTGAAGAAGCAGTTTTGGTGGAATGGCATGAAACGAGAGATAGCAGAGTATGTGTCCAGATGCTTAACATGTCAACAAGTAAAAGCTGAACATCAAAGACCCGCAAGGTTGTTACGATCACTTGAGATTCTGAAATGAAAATGGGAACACATAACGATGGATTTTGTCACCGGATTACCACGTACTCGTCGGGGTTTCGACGCTGTTTAGGTTGTTGTGGATAGGTTAACTAAATCAGCTCATTTCATACCTATTGCGATGACCTACTCTTTGAATCAGTTGGCGGCATTGTACATTCAAGAGATAGTTAGATTACATGGAGTACCGGTTAGTATTGTGTCAGATCGGGATGCAAGGTTTACATCGATATTTTGGGGAGCATTACAAGAGGTTATGGGAACGAAGTTAAACTTTAGCACGGCTTTTCACCCTCAGTCGGATGGGCAATCGGAAAGGTTGATACAGGTACTCGAGGATATACTACGTGCGTGTGGAGTAGATTTTAAGGGAAGTTGGGATTCACACTTACCTTTAGCGGAGTTTGCATACAATAACAACTTCCAAGCAAGTATCGAGATGGCACCGTACGAAGCGCTATATGGGCGGAAATGTAGATCGCCGATTTGTTAGGATGAAGTCGGTGAGGCTAAAATTTGGGGTTCAGAATTGGTACAACAGTCAGTGGAAAGTATGAGGATAATTTGGGATAGATTACTTACCACTTAAAGCCGACAGAAAAGTTATGCTGATAATCGAAGAAGGGATCTTGAGTTCCAGGTGGGTGATTATGTATTCCTTAAAGTATCACCGCGTAGGGGTACCAAGAGGTTTGGGAAGAAAGGTAAACTATCCCCTCGATACATAGGGTCTTTTGAGATACTTGAGAGGGTTGGTACATTGGCTTATTGACTTGCATTGCCACCATCTTTGTCAGAGATTCATAATGTGTTTCATGTATCAATGCTTCGAAAGTATATGTAAGATGAGTCACATGTGTTGGGATATGAGGAGATCACGTTTGAGCCCGATCTGTCTTATGTGGAACAACCGGTAAGGATTCTCGACACTAAGGAGCAAGTATTGAGGACCAAACAGATCCCACTTGTAAAAGTGTTGTGGAGAAACCATGAGATTGAGGAAGCTACATGGGAAACCGAGGTTGAGATGCGTGAGAAGCACCCTCACTTGTTCGATGGACTTGGTAAGGAATTTAGGGGCTAAATTCTTTTAAGGGGGAGAGGATGTAATAACCTGAATTTGTTATGCTTTAGATGCTTACCTTGTTTTGTGTTATTTATGTTCAACATGTGTGTTTAATTGCTCGAGTAACATGTTCATCATGGTCTTGCCTTAGTTCATATACATCTAATAGTACTAGAATGACATACATGTTAATGCCTTAGCTGAGTACAAGCCCTTGTAATTGTTCATGAGTGTGAGGTGATCATTATTGGCTCTGTTGCATGTTGTTTAGAATGAGTTTTAGATATGTTTTAAACTTGATTTGAAGTTGGTATCACATTAGGGTGACTTGGGTACATTATGGGATCACTTTGATGTGTTTAGAAGCCATTTTGACTTGAACAAGACTCTATGCAGCCGCATGATGCAAGCAACCTAAACATTTTGGATTCTATGCGGCCGCATGAAGCGCCCGCGTAGCAACCTAAGCAGCCGCATGAAGCGCCCGCATGACAGCCTAGGCGCCCGCATGAAGCTAACCCTTTTTAGCACACAAACTCTCTAGATGTTAAGCGGCCGCTCAAGGCGCTCGCATGAGGCCTATGCGAACGCATGGTGCGGTCGCATAAGGTCGAATTCTGCTATTTTTGTTGACTGAATTTTTAAGTTGTTTGACCCTCAAACATTCATCCAATGGCTGAGATGTGAGCTTGGCATTGACTTGTTGACCAGTATATATACTCTCCACCCTCGTGAGAGACCACAAACAATTCATTTTTCTCATATCACCTTCCATGGTAGCTTGGGGAGCTTGTGTGGGAGACAAAGGTGTAATTAGTAGGTGTGCTTCATATCTCCCCATCCAACCATCCAAATTGTGATCCAAGACCATCGAAGTGTAGAGGGTTCGTTGGAGATCAATTTAAAAGAATTGAATTTACATTTCATTGGTTTGATTTCCATCTTACATGTAAGTTACTAACCCCCCTTTGTATGCTTAGAAACTATTGCATACTTGTTCGTAATTTTACATGCATGATTTGAATACATGGTATTTTTATGTTTAGATGATATGTTGTGATGTATAACATGTCTATGTGTTAAGTTTTGGAGTTAGATGATGTTGCATGTTGGATTTAAGAACTCAACCATGGGATTGAACTAGTGAACATGTTAGAGACCCTAAATGGTAAAAAATTGCATATAGCAATTATACCCAAATTTTATGAACTTAATGAATTGACACCAAAAGAGGATTT
Organism: Platycodon grandiflorus; assembly: GCA_016624345.1. Taxonomy (NCBI): domain Eukaryota; kingdom Viridiplantae; phylum Streptophyta; class Magnoliopsida; order Asterales; family Campanulaceae; genus Platycodon; species Platycodon grandiflorus. Next base: position 58,639,300 of record CM028361.1, on the reverse strand, counting down.
TTGGGAAGATTATAATTTTCTGAATCACTAGTTAAATTACTACAAAATTAGAATTCAATTGGTATGGAATTTGGTCCTCCGAGTAATTGATACTGGTATGTTAGAAACTTGTAAATTAGTTCTAAAGTTTTGTTTTATGACTTTGAACAATATGTTTGGTGATTATATGTTGTAAAAAAAGATAATCTACATGATGTTTGTCAAGTTCACTACTTTTGAACTTGGCGGTTATTTGCATAAGTTGAGTAAGGTTACCTACTTGTGTGTTGTGTAAGTCCAACTGGCGTCGTCGTTACTAACGTTATGGTGGGACGACTTATAGTCTTGACGAACTAACGTTTGTGATCGCTATAAGTCGCCGTACCGAAGTTCACACACCCTCTTCTGTTGGCCACAGTTGATAAGTAGCCCCACTGTTGTAGCAATACGCATGACTTTGGCTTTCTAGGTTGAACCCGACGGGATTGTGTCGGGGACGTCGATACTACGTACACGAGTATCGATGCACTATTGGTTGTTTGTGTATTGCAGGAGCTACACAAGGTTGAAGAAAGAGATATGATATCCTTCTATAATGTGGTTTATTTAAGAGCACTTATGTGCTAACCAAAGTGCTATTGAGTTGAATGTTTTGTATATCAAGTATGATGATACATGTTTAGTCGTGGTATATAAATGTTAATGCCATGTTATGTTTATTGCTTGAGCATCATGCCATGCCATGTAGTTGCATTAGTAACTTACTGTGTCATTCTGACTCACCCCGTTATGTGTTTATTTATTTTCCTTAGATCCAAGCCAACCCGGAAGTTCACGGTGAGGTTGAGAAGGGTTCACGCTAGCTTGCGAGTTGTCCACATTTGGGAGTTCGAGGATCTCAATCCTAGATAGTTGTTTTATTTTGATAAGGACGAATGATTGTTAAGTTATGTAAACTTTACTAAGGGTAGTATTTCGGTAATGAATTGTATATTCTTTTGGTAGCCGACATATGTATGTCGTGCGCTTGTATAGTTTCGTTCTTTTAAAATAGTTTCTCTACTGAGCATGTTGTAGCTCGTGGTTATGTTTTGTTCCGGCATGTTGTGGCCGATGTTGTTATAGTAGTTTTCTTTCCCGAGTTATAAACTCGTGGTTGTTACTAGTTCCTTTCCGGCTTTTTTATTGCCGAAGATTGTTCATACTTGTGTTAATCAGGTTATCAGTTGTGTTTTGTCGTAAGCACGGGTGGTTACGCCACGTGCTTTTCTTATTCGGTTGTGTTGTGTCGTAGTTTTGGCGACCCGACCTTGGGATTTTGTATATAGATCCGGGTCGGGGCGTCACACTTTTGCCATTGCTCACGAACAAATTCTCGAAAATTGGGGTGATCCAACCACATACGTTGAAATCGAAATAATCCTTTGGCTTCGGGAAGATCGGAAATTCCAGAAGCAGAGGGGAATGATCTGAAAGAACCCTACTTAAATGTTTCACCTGAAACATTGGATTCAAAGCCTTATAGAACCCATTCACTAAAAACCTGTCCAAACGCTGCCGTATTCTAGCAGTACCTTCCTGATTATTACACCATGTATAAATACTGCCTTCAAAACCAGCATCATCCAGCCCAGCCTGTTGTTGACAGTTCACAAAATCATCTATACTGCCATAGTCACAAGCTAGACCCCCTAACTTCTCTGAAGAATGAGCTATCACATTAAAGTCACCCCCAACTATCCAAGGCTCACTGAACTGAGAGGACATACTCAGGATATCTCTCCATAGATCCTGTCTTTCTCCCCGAGAGCATTTTGCATACACAAAAGTAGCCATCATTGATAAAGAATCCCCAAAAGCAATACGAACAGTAATTTGTTGAGCCGAAGCCGAAACAAAAACCACATCAATACTATCATTCCACATTAGCCATATATGATAGTTAACAGGATTTTGATGCAGACTATTCTTAAACTTTAACTTTTTTGCAATTTTCTTTAACCTTTCCCCACTAATTTTCGGTTCCATAATAACACATAAACTAGGATTATGTTGTGACGTGAGAGTCGTAACATACTCCATAGTTTCTTTATTCGCGATACCTCTAGCGTTCCAAAGTAGGACAGCCATAAGGAAACAACTTACAAGGAGGAATCCTGAGCCTTTGTCATGACCCTAGTGGTACGTTTATTTACCTTCAAGATCTTAGCATCCAGCCTCTTTCGTAAAAACTTCTGAAACTCTGGACGAATAGAGAGGTCGTCACTATCACTTACGGATCGAGTACTTGTCCCGATCTTCTTATCACCAAAATCTCCATCCACAACCGAGCTTGATTTCTTACCCCTTCAAATTTTTGGCAGCATTTCAGACTCCCAAATGTCGTCCATTCCAGCAAGAGTATCAAAAGGGTTATTACACAAAATACTCCTCTCAAGGTTATCCTTATGCTTAGACTGAGTAATAGGAATACTATCCTCTAGCCCCATAGGCTCAGGAACAGTACCATTACTTCCATGACAAACCTGCATTGGACATACCACATCCCCATCCGATTTGCACAAATCATTCACCCCTTTCTTATCCTTTGTATGATTACCCTGGACAGATAAATCATGTGCATGAAGCACATCAACACTGGGATCATCACAGACCTCTATAATCTCCACCCATCCTGATGTACCCCCAGCCTTGGACTGCTCATTCATCTCAGTCATCCTAGATTCCTTATTACCCAAATCCACCTTGGCAGCAAGATCTACCTCTTTACCCTTTATAACCCTAGCACTCGCAACATCAATTACCTCAGTGCCTTTGGAAACACCATTTTCATCTTTTGTATTCGATCCCGATCCCTTTTCAGCGACCACACCCTTGGTACTAGGGACCCATTTATTGTTCGTATTGAGTTTGACCACTTTTGAAACCCCCACAGGATCCTCTAGGCCATGGAACCTATCCTGGTGATAGAAAACTATTGCTCTGATACCAACTGTGACGCTACGACCCGGATTCCAATACGAAACCCCAAGGTCGGTACGCCAAACGAACAAAAACTAACAAAAATGAAAAGCACGTAGCGTAACCACCCATACTTATGAGATAACAATAATGGTTAAACCTGATAAAATTAAAACAATTCATCGACGACACTGCAGCCGGAACCCAACTAACACAACCATGAGTCTAAAACTCGAAAAAATAAACAATAACAACCTCCACGGCCACAACATGCCGAAAAACAAAAATATAAACCACGAGCTAAAACATGCTCGGGAAAGAAACTGAACTACAACTGAAACTATAAACACGAGCATGACATACACATGTCGGCATCCAAAAGAATAAAGAGTTACAATGCAGGAACACTACCCAAAGTAAAGTTTACATAACTTTACATAACCCAATCGTCCTTACCAAATAAAACAACTATAATTATAAACAAGCTCCACGAGCTACAAAACCAACATGACAACCTGCTAACTAACTTCGATCTCGTCGACCTCACCGGTGATTTCCTGGCTGGCTCGGATCTAAGGAAAAACATCTGAACAACAAATGGGGTGAGTCATAATGACACAGTAAGTTACTAAATGTAACTATATGATATGGCATAATGCTCATTCATAAACTGTAACACGACATCATTTATAAGTATACCAAACTATAAACAAGTACCACATAATCATAGGTACATAAATATCAAATACCACGTAGCACGGTGATGATCACATAAGTGCACGTAAATAACCACATTAAAAAAAGATATGGTTGTTGTCTTTTTGAATGTGTTGTTGTCGCTTTACACATATCAACTATCTTTGTCGAACCGGATCACGTGCTCGGATCATACTGAACACACTGTACAAACTGTCGTTACATCTCGTTATTCTACTTAGCGAGGAAAGATACCATTGTTGCTTCTCACTTGATTTCATAGTGAGAAAAATGCTGTCGTTAGTTCTCACCGTGTACTTAGTGAGAAAAATACTATTGGTTGCCATAGTTATGCGTATTGCTTATAACAATGGGACCACTTCCTACTAGGGCCAGTAGTGGGAACGAAAGGGAACCAATAAGGCGACCCATAGCAATCGCTTACCACGAAGGCTATGTGTCATCGCATTGCTGACTCAAATCATGTATGCCAGCTGGACTTTCAAACGATGCACAAGTAGATATTTACTCGTAACATAACAACAACAATAAGGTTCAAAAGTAATGAACCTTATCCCAACCAAGGAGGTCAATGATCCTACCTTAACACATTACTAAACACATTTTGTGAAGTAACAAATCAAATTCTCAAAACCACATATTTAGTCTTGAATCACATAGTCATACAAGTACATGTTTGCAAGTACTTCTCAAGAACAACTAGACCACATATTTAGTCTATAAACAACAACACGTTGAGGTACACATTTGATTCTCAAACAAACACACTTTAAGACTACTAATTTAGTCTATTCATAATCCCATGTTGAGACTACTCATTTAGTTCTCAAGCACAAACACAACAAGTGTACTTATTTAGTTTATGAACATCAAGTGCGAAATACTACACTTACAACGACGATAGAATCATAACGGTACCATTCCTATAATCACAAGTGCCCTCAAGTACACTTATCCTAAATCATATAGTTTTGTAATCCAACCCAAGATTAACGAACAATCGTTTATCACATCGAAACTGTCGTACTAGTCTCTAACATTTCGTATTTTAATATACATAAGTGTAAACAACTCTCGGGAGTTGCTAATTATATTAAACGAACATCCCAAACTACACAAGTTCGGATACACGGCTTGCTAAATTAATTGGACGACATCTTACGATGATAATCAGAGTCTTTATTTTACCAGTACCAATTAATCGGAGGGCTATAAACTATAGCAAACGAACTCTAATTCGTGTAGGAATTTAACATGTCATTTGGTAGATAATATTCTCTTCAAATATTAAATTTCTAGTCTCATTAGCATACTTCTCAAATTTTGGGTATAATTGCCTTAGGTGAAATTTTCCAATTTAAGTCTCATGCATCTTGTCTTCTTAATTCAATTGTAAGGTTGATACTCCAACAATTATACATGCAAACCATTTCATACCAAGCAAATATCATACATATGGTTCTTACATACCAACATAGCAATTAGATGTGAAATTATCATCTTTAACAAGTCTAACATGTATATTTATGAACTAACATGTAAGAAATCCTAAAGCATACAACAAGGGAGTTAGTAACTTACTTGAAATAGGAAATCAAACCATTAAAACCAAGATCAAAGCCTTCAAAAATGCTCCCCTAGTCATCCCCAACACATGCATAGCCTTGGATCAAAGATTGGTTGGTTGGATTGAAAGAACAAGAACTACACATAGTAATCTCACCTTTATCTCCCACACACACTCTCTAAGCTTCCATGGATGATCTTGAAGTGAATAGAGAGTAACTTGGTCTCTCTTTGTGTCTATTATGACGGAAAAGGCTGGTCAACAAGTCCTAGGGTCTTCCTTAGTTAAGTCAAAGTCATTAAACCCAAAATAGTCAACAAAAAACTAAAAATTCCAAAGGTTGTCCATACAGATTGGGCCTGATTTTTAGTCAACTTCAAAGACGTGCCTAGGATGATATACAAGTCCAAAAATTGCAAAAAAGATATGATTGGAAAGCTCTTTGAGTCTAGTTTACATAGAATCAAACGGTTTGTAAATCTATATTTTTTACACAAATCTATGGCCAATCTACTACAGACTGTCTAGATAGGCAGAATTTCGGGTTTAAGCATGTATCTATGCTTTTGTGTGTATATTTTTCTATCTTAGTGTCAAAACAAAATCTTTATTAAGTATTCCCAAATGATCCTAACCAACCTCCAATAAGGTTGTTTTTTTTTTTTAAAGAAACAGAGACGGCACCCTGCAAAATTTATTAAATAATAAAAAAGATACAAACATGAGGGGGACAACCAGCCTTGCCCTTATAACTGGGAGGACAGAGGAGCCTGACCTCGGAAATAAAATAGCCAAATAACTACTTTCTAAAGTTGTATAGGCCTAACTCATCATAGCCCAAGGCCTGCCAAACACTAACAGGGAGGGAACCCTTGGAAGAATAAGTGATAGATGTACTATGTGAATAAGCATGAGCAGCCAGCTGATCAGCAACATGATTAACTTCTCTATAGGCATGATGTAACTGATACTCATCCAACAAAGCTTTACATGTTCTGATATCATAAGCCCAAATCCAAGAAATGCTGCATGTACCCGAGATACTCAAAGCTGCCACAAGAGAGTCAGTTTCCACCTCAACCAAAACCAAATTAAGGCGACGACAAAGCTGCAAACCATCTCGAAGAGCCAAAAGCTCAGCACCCATATTAGTACCAGGACCATAAAAGTTCAAAAAAGCCCGCACCAGCTTACCCTGGCTATCCCGAATGATACCACCTCCTGAGCAAGACCCACCAATAGTTGAACCATCCGTGTTAAGTTTAAACGAAGCTGAAAGCGGAGGAACCCAACACAACTAGTTACCACTCCACAAAGGAACATCAATAATTTGAAGCCCCCAGAGTCTGAATAATAATAGAACCAAAACGATCCATAGAAGATTTGGGGTGAAAGACCATAAACATGTCCTGCAAATCTTGAACCATATTACGAAAAATATTCCCAGCAGACATAGGCACATTATTAAAAATGGTGTTACACCTTGCTTTCCATATCTCCCAACATGTAAAACCCATGACACCTATTAGACAAGCTCCAAGCTAATTACGAACTGAAGAGTGCGCAATCCAAGACTCAAACAGATGTTGAATGGAAACATAAGTACCCATCTTGTTAAAAATTACAGCAAATCTCCCCCAAAGATTCGTTACAACTTTCGAATGAATGAACAAATGAACTAATGATTCACAAGCTGGGCGGGAAGTGCAACAAACATACTTCGACGTAATAAAAACACGCCAACGACGCAAAGCCATATCCACCAGAAGAGCACCATGAAAAACTTCCACATAAAACCACTTACCCTCAAAGGAAGCCAGTGCTGCCAAATCTTCTTAGCCCATGGCAGCTAAGGCGAAACCATTCTGAAATTATCCCAGTAAGCTGCTGACGTGAATTCTCCCGACCTCGTGAGATTACAGATCAGACTATCCTCTATGCTAGGGTCAAGAACCACCTTACCAACAACACTTCGCAGTTTCTCCGGGATGAAATCCAGCAGCTTCGAAAGCTGTGGCAATGCCTCACGAACTGTTAACCGAACGTCCATGGGTTGAGGGCCAAACAAAACTTCCCCACACCAGTTAGCATTCCAGAAAGAAATCTCCCCACACCCAAGAACCCACTGACTAGACTGTTGAACCCAAGGTATCTGAGCCATAACTGCCTTCCAAATGTGAGAAGCCGAACCATGCATATCAAAATCATCGATATTGTCGTATTTAGATCGAGCATAAGCAGCCCATAAGCTCTTCCCTTGAAGCACCTTCCAAGCTAACTTAGCATGCAATGATTCCATGACCTGAGATAAAGATCTCAAACCTAAACCGCCTTCATGCAGTGGACGACACACCAAATCCCAGGACAGCCAATGTGCACGATGCTCCCCAGCAACATCCCACAAAAAATTAGCCAACATTAATTCTATGTTACGAATGACCAGCTTTGGAACTCTAAGAGCAGCAAGGGTATATATAGGAATGTTAGATAAAACTGATTTTAGAAACACTAATTTAGCTCCAAAAGAGAGAAGTTTGGACTTCCAGCCATTAATTCTGTTATAGACTTTTAGCTCCACATTCTCAAAACAGCAACGTTTAACTCTCCCCTTGAACAAAGGAATGCCCAAATACTTCATTGGGAAGAAATGCCGCGTATACCCATTCCATAAAGCAATATTTTGAGTTGTGCGATGAGAGCATTTTGCAGAAACATAGAAACCACTTTTGACAATGTTAATAAGCTGCCCCGAAGCCCTTTCATAATCTGTGATTAACTCTTTCAAAGCCATAATAGAACGATGAGAGCCATTAGTAAAGATTAGCATGTCGTCAACATACAGCAAATGCGTAATAACCATCCCGCCCCTCCCATGTGCATAAGGGTTAACCCTCCCAGCTGAAACTGCCTTGTTAATATTAAAAGACAACACCTCCTGAGCAATTATAAATAGTAAAGGAGACAATGGATCCCCCTGACGAACACCCCGAGAAGATTTGAAGAAGCCACACCCCTCACCATTAATACGTTTAACTCTCCCCTTGAACAAAGGAATGCCCAAATACTTCATTGGGAAGAAATGCCGCGTATACCCATTCCATAAAGCAATATTTTGAGTTGTGCGATGAGAGCATTTTGCAGAAACATAGAAACCACTTTTGACAATGTTAATAAGCTGCCCCGAAGCCCTTTCATAATCTGTGATTAACTCTTTCAAAGCCATAATAGAACGATGAGAGCCATTAGTAAAGATTAGCATGTCGTCAACATACAGCAAATGCGTAATAACCATCCCGCCCTCCCATGTGCATAAGGGTTAACCCTCCCACTGAAACTGCCTTGTTAATATTAAAAGACAACACCTCCTGAGCAATTATAAATAGTAAAGGAGACAATGGATCCCCCTGACGAACACCCCGAGAAGATTTGAAGAAGCCACACCCCTCACCATTAATACGTTTAACTCTCCCCTTGAACAAAGGAATGCCCAAATACTTCATTGGGAAGAAATGCCGCGTATACCCATTCCATAAAGCAATATTTTGAGTTGTGCGATGAGAGCATTTTGCAGAAACATAGAAACCACTTTTGACAATGTTAATAAGCTGCCCCGAAGCCCTTTCATAATCTGTGATTAACTCTTTCAAAGCCATAATAGAACGATGAGAGCCATTAGTAAAGATTAGCATGTCGTCAACATACAGCAAATGCGTAATAACCATCCCGCCCCTCCCATGTGCATAAGGGTTAACCCTCCCAGCTGAAACTGCCTTGTTAATATTAAAAGACAACACCTCCTGAGCAATTATAAATAGTAAAGGAGACAATGGATCCCCCTGACGAACACCCCGAGAAGATTTGAAGAAGCCACACCCCTCACCATTAATACGAAAAGAGTACCAAGTGTTGCTAATGAGCCTATAGATTAAATCACAACTTATATCATCAAATCCAATAGCTTTCAAAGCACACAACAGAAAGGCCCATTCAAGGCGGTCATATGCTTTGGACATATCCAGCTTAAACACAACATTACCACCCCTAACTTTCATATCAATCTGATAAATTAATTCATGGGCCAGGACGATATTCTCCTGAAAAAATTTGGTAGGCTTAGTCGCACGCCCACTAAATTAGACCTAAACTCGGCCACTAATAATGTAATTAGGGTAAGTCAGGGTCGATCCACGAAGAACAGTGATTATTTGCGAACAGTCACTTGACCAGATTGGGGGTTTAAATTGAGTTCTTGATTAATTCCTACAACGGGAAAATTAAACTAAGTGTTTAAAACAATAATTTAAAGGAACTTCAGATTTGATACTGTCACCGGATTATAATTCTAATATCATTGATAATTCTTTTTCACCATAATACTTATTCACTTGATTACGAGATATATTTCAATCTCTGTCTCTTCTTTCAGTTTAGTTTATAGCAGTGGCACACTCACTATAAACCCTAATTAAAATTAAACCTAAACTGGCACAGAAAAGGTCTAAAGATTAATTGATGTTGTTTTAAGAGACTAAAATCAAGAACGCTTTCTAATGTTAATTAGATAAACGTCTAATCTTGCCTACTTCCCGAATTGCTATGGCACATATACAATTCGTGAAGACGCTACAATGAAAACTCTAATTCTGGCACAGAACGAGTAATCTAGCAAAGATTAATAAAGAGGACAAATGAATTGGCCAAATCCACAAACCTAGAAATCAATCTAAATTAATACAAGCAAGATTATGAATAAGATTTAATTAAGAGAAAGAAATACCTCAATAGAATTAAGAATCCGGATCAAGCTCTCAAATCCAAAGTTATGGAGTTTAGTTCTCCATAGAAATTCAAAGCTTGAGTTTTTTGATTCTAGGAAAACTCTCCAAAGTAGATGATAACCCTAAAACTAATAAAAGAAATAGTATTTATACTTCCTTCCTAAAACCTAGATAAAAAAAAGAAAAATAAAATAACTCTAAATAATAAAAACTGCCAAAAATACAGCAACCACGATTTCAGTCTCGACAGGGGACGACTCGTCCCCTAGGGGACGACTCGTCCCTTAACCTTCAGCCCTTTCTGAATCAGTCGTCCCTGATGGGGAATAGTTAGGCCAAATAGGGACGACTCGTCCCTAAGCCTAAAATCCCAGAAATCTTCAATTTCCTCGTGACTCTTTAGCTCGCTTCGGGTCTTCTTTGGTTGACTTTATCTTGACTTTGTTGACTTCCCTCGATGTAGGATTGATGATCTTGAGCTTCTTTGAGAACCAAAAAGGATTACATAATAAATCTCTAAATTTCTCTCGAATTACATTGATTCTCTCAAAATCCTCACAAAACATAATTCACTCAAAAATACATCAAACCTATACTAGATACATGGAAATAGAGAATAATAAGGATAGAAAACATAGGAAAAAGATAGTATAAATCCGTCCTATCAAATACCCCCACGCTTAGACCATTACTCGTCCCTGAGTAATATCCTAAACTCCAATCTAACACCGGTCTAAAACAGATGCATGGAGGGTAAATGATTCCTAGTCTCCTCTAATCCGCCAACACAAGTCCATCAAAAGTCACAAACAGAGTATAAGAAACTCTGTCTCCTTATATCACCAATAGGAATCAACAGTGAGAACAAGGACCTTAACTTGATACCAACTCCCGATATAAAACGGTATCCAAGCTACGGTCCACACACAAAAGCCAAGGGGAACTAAATATGACCTATGTTTCCCCCATGCTTGGCTCACACTACATCATCCCTCAAATTAAAAAGTTGCTCGGGTGTTAATCCCTCACAACTACCTCATGGAAAACTCCTACGCCCCCTTATTACTCCAAAACGAATGAGGATTTTTATCCTAACTCCACTATCCCAATCCTCCTACTCCCATGAAATATCCTACCCGAACTCCGAATCCTCCCTTATGACTCCACTCCGGTGATATACAAGATATGAAAACAAATCACTTCCCTCACCTTTTGCCTAGGTGCCGTTTCCAGTTTTCACCTAGCCTCTCTCTTTTTTTTTTTCTTTTTTTTTTTTTTTTTTGTTTTTGTTTTTGTTTTTTTTTTTGCATTTACAGATAGATAGAATACAGAAAGATAGAATACAGAAAGAAGCATGCATCCCCATACCCCCACGCTTAAACCGCACAATGTCCTCAATGTGTGAAATAAAGCGTAAATGCGATAAAACGAAAAAGGGAAGGGAAAAAGGTATACCCTCACCGACGAGAGCTGGAGCCTTCCCCCTGATAATAGGATTGCCGGGAAGAACGCCTCTGAGCACGATCAGCGGCTCTCGACTGCATCATAGCCAAGTAGTCATCCGAGACTGGCTCATAGCTCCGAGGTTCGGGCTGCATCGCCCATGCTTCTAACTGGCGAGATCGGGCTCCCAAAAGGGCAACATCATCCTCCAAACCCTCAAACCGATCCTGCACCTCTAGAAAGGCTCTCATCATATCCCATTGAGCAAAAGAACCCGACTGGCCCTGGATCGGCTTACCACCCTGATTGGAATGAGGGAGAAAGATTTTGTTGTAGGGATGAGTGGATGGTGGATTTAGGTGGTGGCTATGGAGGGTTTGAGAAGTTGTTTGTAGAGAGAGAGGAAGAAAAAGAAGAGAAGGGGAAGAATAAGAGAGAGGGCACGACTCGTTCTCTGTGTTTAAGGTTTTTTTTTTTTTTTTTTTTTCAAAACAGCGTGACTTCTCAGGCCCCAGGGGACGAGTCGTCCCGTGGAGCACGAGTCGTCCCCTGCTTTTTCAAAAGCTCCTGAATCAGTCGTCCCCTGCTTTGGGGAATAGTTGGTGCAATTGGGGACGAGTCGTCCCCCTTTTCTTCACAAGTTCCTGATTCAGTCGTCCCCCCCTTTGGGGAATAGTTGGCTCTGGAGGGGACAAGTCGTCCCGTGGCCTGTTTTTTTTTTTTTTTGAACTGGCCCGGGCTTTGATCCATTCTCCTTTGCTTCACCCTGCACACCACCACAAAACAAATACCTTCAGCAGCACCGATTCATATATAAAAAAAATAACAATACATACAACAACAATAAAAACTAAGAATGACTGAAATTAAATCCCGGGTTGCCTCCCGGATAGCCGCCCTTCTTTACCGTCTTTAGCTAGACCAAACGCCGGGAAAGCTCCCGGCTAGCATCAACGTTTAAAGTCTTTGACAAGACTCGGACTCAAAGCTAATCAAACATATACCGGGTCTTGGAGATCAATTACCTCCAAATACGCGGTATTCACAACTTCGTTCTCAAAATATGGTTTTAACCGTTGACCATTAACTTTGAATCCCTTGCCCTCATGCACCTATCCAACACTAGTCTTAAATGAGCAAGGCATTCATCAAACGAGTCTCCATAGACAGTGAAGTCATCCATGAAAACTTCCATAAATTTTTCCACAAAATTGGAGAAAATACTCATCATGCACCTTTGAAAAGTCCCAGGTGCATTGCACAATCCAAACGGCATTCTCCGATAGGCAAAGGTGCCGAAAGGGCAAGTAAATGTAGTTTTCTCTTGGTCTTCCGGGGCAATAGGTATTTGAAAATACCCGGAAAAACCGTCAAGAAAACAAAAATACGCCCTTCCGGCTAACCTTTCCAACATTTGATCAATAAAGGGGAGGGGAAAGTGGTCTTTACGAGTTACCTCATTCAACCGTCGGAGATCGATGCACACGCGAATCCCCGTTTGCTCCCGGGTTGGAACCATCTCTCCTTTCGATTACGGAAACGTGATCCCCCTCTTGGGCACACACCGTGTGGGGCTCACCCACTTCTGTCGTCGAGATGGGATAGATGATCCCCATCCGTAGTAGCCAGGACCTCCTTCTTCACCGCCTCCATCATTGGCGGGTTAAGTCTCCTCTACGGTTGCCTCACTGGTTTCACACCCTCCTCTAGGTTGATCCGGTGCATACACAAAGATGGACTAATGCCCTTGAGATCGGCAATAGTCCAGCCAATAGCAGATTTTCGCTTCCGGAGCACCTCAATCAACCTCTTCTCTTGATCCTCAGTCAACTTGCTAGAAATCACTACCGGAAGCGTCTCTCCCTCACCTAGATAAACATATTTAAGGTGCTCTGGGAGGACCTTCAACTCAAGTTCCGGTGCCTTCTCTATAGATGGAACAAGCTTCTCCATCGGAACCTCTAACTTCATGTGACCATGACCTGGTGCAGTAGCAAACATGGCACTCTCTGTAAGACCCATAACCGCTTCCTTAAACGAATCTGAGATGTCAAACTCCAAATTAGCATACCCCAAAGCGTTCTCTAACGCGGTCTTGAGATCATCATCACCACTAGACACCTCAAATACGTCCTCTACCAATGGCTCGATCACATCGACGAAACACAGCGACTCCGTATTTGTAGGGTATTTCATAGAGTCAAAGATGTTGAACTCCATTACTTGCCCATCAAATTCCATTGACAAAGAACCATTGGTCACATCGAGCTTTGTCCGAGCAGTCGACATAAAAGGCCTCCCCAACAATATAGGAGCTCTTGGATCCGTCTCCATCTCAAGCACATAAAAATCTGCGGGAAATATCATCTCCCCCACTCTAACCAGAACATCCTCCACCAATCCCTTCGGGTAAGCATTCGACCTATCCGCTAGCCGTATCACAACTCGGTGTCTGCGGTGGTCCCAACTTAAGAGTTTCAAACAACGCATAGGGCATGACGTTGATTGAAGCCCCCAAGTCTAACATCGCCTTATGCTCAGAAGCATCCCCCAAAGTAACTGGAATCACGAACATCCCTGGGTCACTGCACTTCTTAGGCAATTTCCTCTGATACACTACAGACACGTGTTCTTTAACCTTACCCTTCTTCTTACTCCTCTCTTTCTGATTCCTCTTCATAGTACACAACTCCTTCAAAAACTTCGCATACCTTGGAACAGTCTGAAGAAGATCGAAGAAAGGAATATTAACCTCTAACCTCTTGAAAGTATCATAAATAGCCTTGTCAGGCTCTGGCTTTCGATGTTCTTTCAAGGCCTCGGGGAATGGAACCTCAGGCTCATCTACAGGAGCTTTAACCTCAGGTGCAACTTCTGTCTGATCCGGTTCCTTTTGTACTGGCTCTGGAATCTCAACCTCAACCTCCGGTTCCTCAGCCACACCCTTATCCTGCAACTCCTTACCACTTCGAAGAGTGATCGCACATGCATTCTGCTTGGGATTCGGCTCATTCTGTGATGGCAACTTCCTCGAATCCCTAGCCTCCATCCGTCCCACTGCATCAGCTACCTGACCCATCTGTTTCTCCAAGTTACCAATGCTCGCATCGTGCGCCGCGATTGCTAGAAATTCGGTTCATGGTGCTAACACTCGTGCCAAAGAATTCAGCAATGCCTCGTAGACGGTCCCGAGAATTTCGCTGCTGTCCATATGGTGGCCTATAAGAGTTGTACGATTACCACGATCTCTGCTGGCGATAACCCTACTGATTACCAAAGCTGCGTCACGACCACCCGGTCTGCTGTGACTGTACCCCATCTGAAATTGGGATGATTTTTCCAGCTGGGGTTATAAGTGTTACCCATTGGTCTCTGTCCCGGCTGTGCAAACCCAACTGCATTGACATTCTCCATATCACCCATCTGCAAAGAAGGACACGAATCTGTAGGGTGCGTAATTTCATAACAAATCTGATAAGTGTTAATTTTGTTATAATATTTGGAATAATTTGCTGTGATTTAAGTCCATATTTAGATAAAATACTGCCTTAATCTTTAATTTTTAATTCTTTAGCAGAAAAAAATGGACAAATGTGAAGTTGGTGCTGATTATTTGCTGATTTGAGCCGAGATGCAAAGAGGATGGGAAATGATCATTTGAGCTGAACCAAGTCTCGAAAGAATTAGATTAAAGTCAATCTTCACCTTCCCAAGTAATGGTCCAGATACATTAGCAGATGCAACTCACAGCTCGAAAGAATCCAAGCAATTATTCTCAAGAATCACGGCAAATCAGAAAATAAGTCTCCTACATATTTTTGGACGCCTTAAATCAGGGGAGAGATTAGCTCGAGGTGTTAATATAAATTGGAGTAGCTAGCAAGCTTGGAAGACAGATTGGAGCTATCTAAAAATACTCAATAGGCTTTCAATTCCTCTCGCACAAGGCTTAGTTTTTTTACATTATTTTATTCTGATTAATGATATCTTTTGATTTCTCATTCATGTCTAGTTTCTAAATCCTTTCTTTATTCCGAGCATGAATTAAACGATGTTTTGATAATTCAATTGTGAGATCGAAACGTGCTTTATTGTCTCAATTATTACAGTATTTGTCATTTGCCGTTCGTAAGGAATATGATGCTTAAGATTTATTTCATATTGTGCATGATATGTAATGAGTCTAGGTTATCTATGGCCAATTAAAATAGTTGTGCGTGACAATAACTAGTTTGATTTGTGGCATGTTGATGTGGTCATCCGTTTGAGATGGATGAATTCATATCAAGGTGATGACAATATAATTTAAATGAGTTGGATGTTCTATGCTCGTTAATTATAATTGGGTCTTTCTAATCATAAAGCAGTTGAATTCTTAAATCTCATAGATGTTCTTGAGGTTATAGTTCAACATAGAGAAGTAGTAACGGATGTTCCTTAACTATCGATAATTTAAGGAAAGATTAGTGTCTTGGCTGTGCCCAGTT
Organism: Platycodon grandiflorus; assembly: GCA_016624345.1. Classification (NCBI taxonomy): domain Eukaryota; kingdom Viridiplantae; phylum Streptophyta; class Magnoliopsida; order Asterales; family Campanulaceae; genus Platycodon; species Platycodon grandiflorus. Next base: position 58,623,368 of record CM028361.1, on the reverse strand, counting down.
AACTAAAACCAATTTATTCGCATATAATTGGGTTATCTTTGAATCCATGATCAATTGATGAATCATTACTAGTTTATTTCTTGCCCCGGAATACCCTTTTGATAATTAAGTTTTCTTCGATTAGATTCTCAATTCTCTTGTTACCCTTTTTCTCTACGGTTAATTTCTTGTCTTAGTGAAATTTGCTATACACTCTCAATATTTGGATTTCAATTTTCTCAAGGAATATTAATTCTCCGTTCCCTGTGGAGATGACCCACTCGCTACTATACTAATTCAATTTAGTTGTGTACTTGAGCGGATTAAATTTTGGTGGATTACGGCCTACCAAATTTTGGCGCCGTTGCCGGGGAACGGTTAAGCAATTAGTTTTTCCTTGTTTCGTTTGATTGTTTTGTTGGTGTATGCCTCGTTCCTCTCGTACGGGAAACTTAATTTTTGATTCAGAAATTGAGAAAACTGCACGAAGGTTGAGGAAAGAAACCAAAGAAGCAACCACATCATCATCATCTATCCATCCATCTCAGCCTAAGAGCACAGAAGAATCTTTAACAATGGCTGAACAACCCATCCAGAATGAGCCACCTGAGCAACAGCCACCATTTCATCCTCAGCAACCAATCGCAGATCAGCAAACAATCATGGAGCTGGTTTCTCCTAATTTTACTCAGCAACCACTTTGCATTACTTTATCTCCTACTGCAATTGATTTTGAATTGAGAAATACTCTGATACAACTGTTGCCTAAATTTCATGGTATGCAGGGTGAAGATCCTCACTTACACTTGAGAGGTTTTTACATGGCTTGTAATAGTGCACAGCGAAGGGGGTTGTCCGAAAGTGACCTGTTCCTCAAGGTTTTCCCATTCACTCTGGAGAGTAAGGCAAAAGAGTGGTTGTACTACTTGCCTCCAGGTTCGATAACAACTTGGCCTGACTTACAACGTCAGTTCTTGGGGAAGTATTTCCCAGCTACAAAGGTGCCCGGCGTTAGGAAGGAAATTTGCGGCATAACCAAGCAAAGGGACGAATCCTTGGCAGATTACTGGGAGAGATTCAATAAACTCTGTGCTACGTGTCCTCAACATCAAATTCCTGATCAACTTTTGATTCAATACTTTTACGAAGGTTTGCTTGATCATGACAGAGACAGAATAGACGCATCTAGTGGTGGTGCTTTAGTTAATAAGACACCTACGAAGCACTTGACTTATTGCCACCATTGCCAAGCATGCTAGACAATTCGGTGGTTCCCAACGCATTACACCACACGTGAATGAGGTAGGTACCACTTCTATTTTTGATAAAAGACTTGAGGCACTAACATCTCTGTTGAGAAATTAGTTGCGGTAATGGCCCATTCCCACTGCATATGTTTGTGGAATTTGTGCCGGTCCACGCATACATCCGAAGTATGCCCAGCTTTTGAGAACAAGACAGCTCAAGTAAATTCCCTGGGGGGGTATTCTAACCAAAGACCAAATGATCCCTACTCGAATACATACAATCCAGGATGGCGCAATCACCCCAACTTCAGCTACGAAACCAGGATTTCAGCGGCAACATCGGCGACCTCCGGCTCCTACAAATGCTCCAAGATTTCTCAGAAATTCTTTGGAAGAATTGATTAAAGGACTAACCGAGAGTAATAAAGCCTTGCGGCAAGAAGTGCGACAGGTTGAGAGCTAATTCCTCTAATGTGGAGACGCAAATCACTCAAATTTCAACCGAATTAAATCGGTTGAAGGGAACCAATGGAAGATTACCATCCCAAGTGGAGATAAATCCAAGGGAGAGTGTGAATGCTTGTGACACGAGAAATGGGAAAGAACTTAGAGAAATTGAATCAAAGAAAAATAAAGAGGTAAATGTCGATTCGAGACTTCTACTACAAAAATCTAATACCCCCACCTTTTCCTGGGGTTGGCTCGAATAAAAACAGATGGAAGATAGAGAATTCTTGGAGATTTTCAAGAGAGTGGAAATCAACATTCCGTTGGTGGATGCTATCTATCAAATTCCAAGGTACGCAAAATTTTTAAAGGATCTATGCACTAAGAAAGTTAAGCGAGAGATGACAAATTGTTGTTAGTAAAAATGTCTCGGCTTTGATCCAAAGGCAATTGCCGAAAAAGTGTGAAGATCCTGGCATGTATACAATACCTTGCGTGATAGGTAAAGTTAAATTTGAAAGAGCCATGGTGGATTTGGGTGCTTCCATTAATGTAATGCCACTTTGTATTTATCATGAGTTAGGTCTAGGAGAATTGAAGACAACAAGAGTTGTCATTCAATTAGCGATAGATCAAATTCTTATCCTGAAGGCATACTTGAAAATGTTTTGGTAAAAGTTAATGAGTTTGTCTATCCTGTGGATTTTTATGTTATCAATACGGGTGAATCTTGTCCTACAAAGGCATCCATGATTTTGTTGGGTAGACCTTTCATGAAAACGCCGAACAAAAGTTGATGTTGAAAAGGGTACTTTGGAACTTAGGTTTGGTGAAGAGTCAGTCATTTTTAATATCTATGATGCTATGAAACATCCCAGTGATTATGAGAATGAATTTCAAGTTAATGCACTTGATCTTATTGTTGAAAGACAGGTAGAAAGAAGTTTTGTGTAGGATGAATTGGAATTAGTGTTGACAAATAGCTTGGGTGTAAAAGACGTCAAAGATGAGACTAATGAGGAACTCCTTAAGACCGTCATGTCACTGCAGTCGTTAGCTGAAACCACCAGCAGGTATGATGTCCGCACTTTGCCTTTGCCACATAATGTCAAATATGTGTACTTGGGCGAGAATGAGACTTTACCAGTCATCATTGGAAAAGATCTCACTGCACTTGAAGAGGAAAAATTGGTGAGCCTATTAAGGTTATTCAAAACTGCAATAGGATGGACACTAGCTGACATTAAAGGTATAAGCCCTAGTGTTTGTATGCATAGGATTTTGCTAGAACCTGATGTTAAGCCCACTCGTGACCCTCAGCGGAAATTGAATCCTGTAATGAAAGAGGTAGTTATGAAAGAAATTTTGAAACTATTAGAGTTAGGCATCATATATCCTATCTCTGACAGTCAGTGGGTGAGTCCAGTCCACGTTGTTCCAAAAAAATCCGGTTTTCAAATGATAAAGAATGAGAAAAATGAGTTAATTCCTATGAGGTTGCAAACTGGTTGGAGAATGTGTATAGATTTTCGTAAATTAAATGCAGCCACTAGGAAGGATCACTTTCCATTGCCATTCATTGATCAGATGTTGGAGCGATTAGCAGGTAAGTCATTCTTTTGCTTTCTAGATGGTTACTCCGGTTACTTTCAGATTTCTGTGGCTAAAGAGGACCAAGAAAAAACCACTTTCACTTGCCCGTTTGGCACTTTTGCTTATAGGCGCATGCCCTTCGGTTTGTGTAATGCACCTGGCACTTTTCAAAGGTGTATGATGAGTATCTTTTCAGACTTAATTGAAAATTGCATTGAAATCTTTATGGACGATTTTTCTATCTATGGAGATTCTTTTGATCATTGTCTAGATAATTTGGAAAAAGTTTTGAAAAGGTGTACGGAAACAAATCTTGTTCTTAATTATGAAAAATGTCATTTTATGGTAAAAGAGGGCATTGTTCTAGGGCATGTAGTTTCTGCCAGGGGTATTGAGGTTGATAGAGCTAAAGTTGATTTGATTGCTAAATTACCTTAAGGAAATTCGAGCCTTTCTTGGTCATGCAGGTTTCTACCGACGTTTCATCCAAGATTTTTCCAAGATCGCTCAACCATTAACAAGGTTGCTCCAGCACGATGTGGTATTTGAATTCGGAGACAAATGCAAACAAGCTTTTGAGGTTTTAAAGAATAAGCTCACATCCGCACCCATCATACAACCTCCAAAGTGGGATTTGCCATTTGAGATCATGTGTGATGCTAGCAACTATGCTGTAGGGGCTGTTTTGGGACAAAAAGAGGGAAAGAGCAGTCATGTCATATACTACGCCTCTAAAACCTTAAATGTTGCTCAGTGCAATTACACAACAACAGAGAAAGAACTCCTGGCTATCGTGTTTGCTTTTGAGAAATTTCGTTCATATTTGCTAGGTTCTAAAGTTGTTGTATTTTCTGACCATGCAGCTTTGAAACATTTGCTGTCAAAAAAGGAGTCTAAACCTCGCCTAATAAGGTGGATTTTACTCCTACAAGAATTCGATTTGGTAATCAAGGATCGAAAGGGGACGAAAAATGTAGCGATCACTTAAGCGAATTATCAAGGAAGAGGATCCACCGCCAATTACGAAACTTTCCCCGATGAATATTTGTGGGTCGTTCAAGGTAAAAGTAAGGAACCTTGGTTTGCGACTTGGTGAATTACATTGTAAGTGGTGTTTTTCCCTCTCGGTTTAAGCTTCGCTCAAAATAATAAGATTAAACATAATGCGAAGTATTTCATTTGGGATGAACCTTTTTGTGGAAAACATGTTCGATCAGATTATTAGACGATGTGTTCCCAATGATGAAACTGCTTCAATCCTTGCTTATTGTCATTCTTATGCGTGTGGGGGTCACTATGGTCCAAAAAGAACTGCAAGGAAAGTGTTAGATTGTGGTTTCTATTGGGACACTTTGTTTAGAGATGCCTATCAATTTTGTAAAAATTGCTCTAAATGCCAAAGGGTAGGTAATCTTTCTTCCCGCGATGAGATGCCCCAACATCCAATTTTAATCTGTGAAATTTTCGATGTGTGGGGAATGGATTTTATGGGACCTTTTCCCAGTTCTTATAATAATTTGTATATTTTGTTAGCTGTGGATTATGTCTCGAAATGGGTGGAAGCAAAGGCCACCCGCACTAATGATTCTCAAGTGGTTGTAGGCTTTTTGAAGTCTAATATTTTTTCCAGATTTGGTGTGCCTCGTGCAATTATCAGTGATCAAGGCACACATTTTTGCAATCGAACAGTGGAGGCTTTAATGAGAAAATATGGAGTCAATCATCGTGTAGCCACTGCTTATCACCCACAAACCAATGGGCAAGCCGAAGTGTCAAATCGCGAGATTAAGGGCATATTAGAAAAGACGGTCAACCCTGGCCGTAAGGATTGGAGCCTTCGTCTCAATGATGCACTTTGGGCCTATCGGACTGCTTACAAAACTCCCAATGGAATGTCTCCATACAGGTTAGTGTTTGGAAAATTCTGTCACTTACCTGTTGAACTGGAACATCGCTCTTACTGGGCAGTTAAGCAATGCAATATGCACCTGGGAGATGCTTATGGTGAAAGGAAGTTACAGCTCCAAGAGCTTAGGCTAGAAGCTTACGACAATGCAAGGCTGTACAAGGAGAGAACAAAAATGCTACATGACAAACACTTGCGTCGTAAGGAATTCTTTGTCGGTCAAAAGGTTTTGTTATTTAACTCTAAGCTCAAGTTTATGCCAGGAAAGTTAAGGTCGCGTTGGGATGGTCCCTTTGATGTTTTATCTGTCCATCCACTGGGAGTGATCGAGATTCGGCACTTGGGTTCCGGCAAGATAATGAAAGTCAATGGACAGAGGCTCAAACTGTTCTCGGAGGGTTTGGATGAGGCTCATATTGAATCAATAGAGTTGACTATGCCGAGATACTTCTGAGTTGGGTCTTGAAAGATGTCTAGCCAAAGACAATAAAGAAAAGCGCTGATTGGGAGGCAACCCAATGATCTGTTTGTTTTTTTAATTTCCTTGAATTCTATGTTCAATTTTTTTTTTATTTTTTTTTATTTTCTTCTTTCTTTTCTGGTTTGATCTGCTTTGTACGTTGATCAATTTTGTTTAGTGTGAAGGACTTCCTCTTGTTAGCTATCACCTGCCCAAGTAAGTTCACCTTCGCAGCAAAGAGGCAACAACTTCACGATAGCAGCTCCTTCGGTCCAGTTCTAAGCTCCAGCTCTCTTTCACCACAGGGGAGTTGATTCTCTTGCCCATTTATTTGTTTATTTTTGCCCCTCAAATATGCGGTGAGGACACAAAGATCATCATGGTGTGGGGAAATTCATGTTGCATGTTTGATGCCTTTTGTTCGTGACCTTCTGTCTAGTTTTTGGGAATGTTCCATGATGGTTTCCAAAGGTCTAAAACTAGGGATTGAAAAGGAAGTATTAACTGTTGGCTTTACAAATGTCCTCCCCTGTTATCCCTTAGTGAACCAATTTGGAACCAAGCTTTATTCTTTGAAAAGTCAGTAAATATCAATTTTTTTCGTACATTTTGGCTTGCTTTTCTGTCCTATATCCATGGAAATCTTTGAGTATGCTTTGTTGGTGAAAAATGGAAGTTGTTAATGGTAGTAAAAGTTTGAAAATTGAAGGGAATGCTGCAATTTTGATAAGAAGTGATGGGGAGACAGAGTCTCATTCAAAAAAAAAAAAAAACAAAACCTGTATTGCTTTTAAGATATTCCTGTGGTTTGAATGAATCCTGGGTGTAAGAAATTTGGTAACGCTTGGGGACAACCATCATCTTGGTGTGGGGGATTTTGATAAGTGTTAATTTTGTTATAATATTTGGAATAATTTGCTGTGATTTAAGTCCATATTTAGATAAAATACTGCCTTAATCTTTAATTTTTAATTCTTTAGCAGAAAAAAATGGACAAATGTGAAGTTGGTGCTGATTATTTGCTGATTTGAGCCGAGATGCAAAGAGGATGGGAAATGATCATTTGAGCTGAACCAAGTCTCGAAAGAATTAGATTAAAGTCAATCTTCACCTTCCCAAGTAATGGTCCAGATACATTAGCAGATGCAACTCACAGCTCGAAAGAATCCAAGCAATTATTCTCAAGAATCACGGCAAATCAGAAAATAAGTCTCCTACATATTTTTGGACGCCTTAAATCAGGGGAGAGATTAGCTCGAGGTGTTAATATAAATTGGAGCAGCTAGCAAGCTTGGAAGACAGATTGGAGCTATCTAAAAATACTCAATAGGCTTTCAATTCCTCTCGCACAAGGCTTAGTTTTTTTACATTATTTTATTCTGATTAATGATATCTTTTGATTTCTCATTCATGTCTAGTTTCTAAATCCTTTCTTTATTCCGGAGCATGAATTAAACGATGTTTTGATAATTCAATTGTGAGATCGAAACGTGCTTTATTGTCTCAATTATTACGAGTATTTGTCATTTGCCGTTCGTAAGGAATATGATGCTTAAGATTTATTTCATATTGTGCATGATATGTAATGAGTCTAGGTTATCTATGGCCAATTAAAATAGTTGTCTGTGACAATAACTAGTTTGATTTGTGGCATGTTGATGTGGTCATCCGTTTGAGATGGATGAATTCATATCAAGGTGATGACAATATAATTTAAATGAGTTGGATGTTCTATGCTCGTTAATTATAATTGGGTCTTTCTAATCATAAAGCAGTTGAATTCTTAAATCTCATAGATGTTCTTGAGGTTATAGTTCAACATAGAGAAGTAGTAACGGATGTTCCTTAACTATCGATAATTTAAGGAAAGATTAGTGTCTTGGCTGTGCCCAGTTAACTAAAACCAATTTATTCGCATATAATTGGGTTATCTTTGAATCCATGATCAATTGATGAATCATTACTAGTTTATTTCTTGCCCCGGAATACCCTTTTGATAATTAAGTTTTCTTCGATTAGATTCTCAATTCTCTTGTTACCCTTTTTCTCTACGGTTAATTTCCTGTCTTAGTGAAATTTGCTATACACTCTCAATATTTGGATTTCAATTTTCTCAAGGAATATTAATTCTCCGTTCCCTGTGGAGATGACCCACTCGCTACTATACTAATTCAATTTAGTTGTGTACTTGAGCGGATTAAATTTTGGTGGATTACGGCCTACCAAAATCCCACACGGCTTCGGCGTCTGTCCCAGAACCAACTGCTTTACCATACCCTTGAGGTCCTCCAAATCTGTCTCGAGCTTATTGATCGACCCACTGTTAGAACCCACTGCACTAACCTGCCTCATATTTGACCTCTTGCCATGGGTCCTCGTACTCTTAGCTAGCTCCTCGATCAATTTTTTGCTTCATCGTGGTCTTATTCGAATACTCCTCAACAACATGAATCCACTAATCTCTTATCCTGAATGGTCAACCCTCCATGAAAATAGACAATCAGCTGGTCCTCAGTAAACCCATGATATGGACAACTCCTACAAAGCTTGTGGAAGCGATTGTAGTAGTCGTATAAGGTCTCATCTGCCTTCTGCTCCATATTACTGATGTCCCTCTTCATAACATTAATCTGGTCCTGAGGGAAGAACTCTTCTAGGAATACCTCTTTCATCTGCTGCCATGTCGTGATGCTATTAGGTGGCAAGTGATAATACCACCCATTCGCGTTATCTTTTAGAGTGAAATAAAATGCCCTCAATAACAGATGCTCGAGCGGAAGCACTGCTGGCTTCATACTCTGACATATTTGCACAAACTGAGAGAGATGCTGATTTGGATCCTCTCCGGGCATCCCCGTGAAGTGCGGAAGGCGATTCGTAGCCCGGCTTCAACTCAAATGTCACCCCGGCAGGTAAGGCGGGGAATTGGACGGCATGTGGTTGCTCGTTCCAATTCGGAGCAGTCCTTTGCTTCAATGTCTGTGGTGGAACTGCGTGTCCACCACCACCTGCATTATCCCCTGCTTGTCCAGCACCACCTGCGTTATCTCCGTTCTGCATCTCTTCAGCTAACAATATCTCCTTGACTCTCCTGCTCTGTTGTCGTCCTTTCCTGAAAGATCTTTCGATTTCTGGATCAAACGAAACAATCAAATTTTTAGTAGAACGAGTGTGGACCATAAACGGTTCCACACTACAGGATAACAAGTAATAAATATAACTAAAGAGATAACAATTAAAGAACTAAAAGAAAAATAAAACAAATAAGAAAAGAAAAAGAACGCAAACAATAACACCGTCCCCGGCAACGGCGCCAAAATTTGGTAGGCTTAGTCGCACGCCCACTAAATTAGACCTAAACTCGGCCACTAATAATGTAATTAGGGTAAGTCAGGGTCGATCCACGAAGAACAGTGATTATTTGCGAACAATACTTGACCAGATTGGGGGTTTAAATTGAGTTCTTGATTAATTCCTACAACGGAAAATTAAACTAAGTGTTTAAAACTATAATTTAAAGGAACTTGATTTGATATGTCACCGGATTATAATTCTAATATCATTGATAATTCTTTTTCACCATAATACTTATTCACTTGATTACGAGATATATTTCAATCTCTGTCTCTTCTTTCGCTTTAGTTTATAGCAATGGCACACTCACTATAAACCCTAATTAAAATTAAACCTAAACTGGCACAGAAAAGGTCTAAAGATTAATTGATGTTGTTTTAAGAGACTAAAATCAAGAACGCTTTCTAATGTTAATTAGATAAACGTCTAATCTTGCCTACTTCCCGAATTGCTATGGCACATATACAATTCGTGAAGACGCTACAATGAAAACTCTAATTCTGGCACAGAACGAGTAATCTAGCAAAGATTAATAAAGAGGACAAATGAATTGGCCAAATCCACAAACCTAGAAATCAATCTAAATTAATACAAGCAAGATTATGAATAAGAATTAATTAAGAGAAAGAAATACCTCAATAGAATTAAGAATCCGGATCAAGCTCTCAAATCCAAAGTTATGGAGTTTAGTTCTCCATAGAAATTCAAAGCTTGAGTTTTTTGATTCTAGGAAAACTCTCCAAAGTAGATGATAACCCTAAATCTAATAAAAGAAATAGTATTTATACTTCCTTCCTAAAACCTAGATAAAAAAAAAAGAAAAATAAAATAACTCTAAATAATAAAAACTGCCAAAAATACAGCAACCACTATTTCAGTCTCGACAGGGGACGACTCGTCCCCCAGGGGACGACTCGTCCCTTAACCTTTAGCCCTTTCTGAATCAGTCGTCCCTGATGGGGAATAGTTAGGCCAAATGGGGACGACTCGTCCCCCAGGGGACGACTCGTCCCTTAACCTTTAGCCCTTTCTGAATCAGTCGTCCCTGATGGGGAATAGTTAGGCCAAATGGGGACGACTCGTCCCTAAGCCTAAAATCCCAGAAATCTTCAATTTCCTCGTGACTCTTTAGCTCGCTTCGGGTATTCTTTGGTTGACTTTGTCTTGACTTTGTTGACTTCCCTCGATGTAGGATTGATGATCTTGAGCTTCTTTGAGAACCAAAAAGGATTACATAATAAATCTCTACATTTCTCTCGAATTACATTGATTCTCTCAAAATCCTCACAAAACATAATTCACTCAAAAATACATCAAACCTATACTAGATACATGGAAATAGAGAATAATAAGGATGGAAAACATAGGAAAAAGATAGTATATATCCGTCCTATCAATTCTCCTGAATACTTCTACCTTTAATGAAACCAGATTGCTCTATAGATATCACTTTAGGAAGAAAGTTTGCGATCCGAGATGTCATAATACGAGATATGATTTTGCAAGAAAAATTACAATGACTAATGGGTCTTAGATCCCCCAAACCATTCGGATTAGCCACTTTAGGAATAAGAACCATAATGGTAGAGGAAATACCTCGAGGAATTTGAATGCCACGAAAGAAATCCTGTACCCCCGCAACCACATCCCCCTTAATAACCTCCCAACATCCCTGATAAAACCATCCTGTGAAACCATCACTTCCAGGTGCACTATTAGGATTTAAACCCTTAATACTATCCCAAATTTTAGCCTCCTCTGGAACCCTATACAAGTCACCGTTATCCTGATCATTTAAGCTTTTTGGAAAGTCTTGAAACAAATCCTCATTCTGAACAGGACGAGAAGTGGCAAATAAATCTGTAAAAAAGTCTACAGCCATCTCCCCTATCTGCTTGTTATCTGTACACCAAGACCCATCCGAAAGCCGCAATTTAACTATATTAATACTAGCATGTTCACGGATACTAGCATGGAAGTATGAGGTATTTCGCTCTTCTTCAGCTAACCGTAACTACCGAGACTTTTGCTGAAGAAGCTCAACATCCCATTTCATAAGCTGACAAAGAACTTTCTTCGCATCAAGCAACTATTCAGCGATCCCAGTATCCCAGCCTTGCTGTAAAGCCACCTCGAAACGTAAGATAATGTCCTGTTGAATAGCAGCCTTCCTTTGAACATGACCAAAAACATCCCAGTTGCATTGCCGAAGCTTAGCTCGTAAATTCTGTAACTTTCTCCATAAAATATCCATAGCATTTCCTATAACATGCTCCTGCCATTGATTGCGAACAAACTGTAAGAAGTCAGGGTGATCTAACCATATTCTTTGAAATCGAAAGATGCCCTTTGGTTTCGAAAAACATGAGAAGTCAATAAGAAGAGGCGAATGGTTAGATAAAACACGACACAAATGCTCCACGCGTAACCCAGGAAAATTAGCTTTATAAAAACCATTAATCAGAACTCTATCGAGATGTTGCCAAATATGATCCACCCCATCTTGATTGTTACACTAGGTGTAGACACTACCCTCATATCCTGCATCAACCAATCCAGCCTGCTGAATAAAACCATTAAAATCACCAATAGCCGGGAAATCACACGGCGCGCCACCCAGCTTTTCAGAAGAATGAGAGATGATATTAAAGTCACCCCCAACCAACCATGGCTCAGTCAATTTCATAGAAAAATCTATCAAATCCCTCCAAAGATCATGTCATTCCCCTCTAGTACACTTCGCATAAACAAATGAAAACAAAACTGAAAAACTATCCCCAATTGTAATGCGCACAGTAATAAATTGTGACGTAGCACGGACCATATTAACATCAACCCTGTCATCCCAAAACAACCAAATATGCATATTTTCTTGGTCTTGATAAAGAAAACCTTTATAACGTGACTTCTTAGCAACTTTAGTAATACGAGAACCAGAAAGCTTCGGCTCCAAAATCACACAAAGGAACGGGTTATGCTATAATTAAAGCAACCGAAGATACTCCACCGTCTCTTTATTACCTATACCTCTAGCATTCCATAAAATCGCAGACATGGAAAACTAAATTAAGGAGTAACATGACGAGCTCTAGAGGTAGCCCTAGTCATTCTTCTATTCTGATCTATAAAGACCTTATTTTTCTTCCTTGCGAATAAAGTACAACACTGTTTTTGAAAGGCTTGGTTACTAACCGAAGACAACGATAACTTCGCAATGTCATCAACTGACGATGATCGCTTCAGATGCACTTGAGAAGAAGCATGTCCATTCCCTCCCGAATTAACCCTGGGAACACTATGAGGACCTGACATATCCCCATATGTTTCCATTGTATTCAAATCCTCCATTGTCATCAGCTCCTCTAATACAGCAAAATAGTTAGCCAAAAAAGGTCCCTGAGCTTTCCCAGGATCATGCCCATTATCAATAGCATTTGCAGTCACATCATACCGCATCGAGCTGGACACAACATTAGTCACTTCAGTCTTCCTATCACAGCCTTGATCATCCTTAGCATTACACCTTGACCCCGTCTCATCTTCCATACCCTTGCCTTGAGCAAATTCACAAGTCATTCCAGGAACATTAGGCTGAATCAGACTAGACACGACATCGATCACTTCAGTCTCCTTAGCACAACCCTAATCATCCTTGGCATTGGATCTTGACCCCGTTTCACCACCTATACCCTGCCGAATTGGAACCCATATTTGCTTGATTCTATCCTGATGAGACTCTGTGATATGTTCCTTTCCATGTATGTCTAGAGCACTTACATCCTTAACTGACTTATTAATGTCAACCGGTTTGGGGTTTTCATTCTGATTGTCTTTTGAATCACAAACTGCTTCCTTCCTTTGATATGGAACCTTAGTGAGAACTCGTTTCTTCTTCTGACAATCATCCTCAATATGTCCCAATAGACCACACCCCTCACAGTACAATATATTGCCTTCAAAGTATAAGGATTGCCAGAACCCAACATCCTTACTTGTACCAATCCAAACCCTCCTAGTTAAGATCAGTGAAACATCTAATTCCGGCAAATACGAGCGTACATAGGATGACCAAGAGTTAAAGTTCGATCATCCGCACGTAAGAAATGCCCTATCGAATTACCAATTTGTTTTAAACTTGCAGGATTAAAAAAAGGTAATGGAAGATGATGTAACCGAACCCAAACAGCAACAAGAGGACTATCCTTTTTGAATTCAAAATCCCTCGACCATCTGAATAACCTATACATGCATGCATTGATCATACGGGATTCCTTTGAAAGTGCCTTAACCATGTCATCCTCCGTAGTCAAATGCACCATAACATGCCTGGGATCCATAAGTCCCACGATGAAATCTCCTGATAACTTTCAATTCTGAAGAATGTGATCATGAATCACATGAACTGAAGGCCGACCAATCGAGAATTTCATTATCAGCGTATGGACAAACTATTTTTCCAGTAAATTAATTTCTACCGAGAGAATAAGCATCCAGGTTCATCCTGGATAACCACCGATTGGCGGGGGGTCATAGGGATTTCATGAAGAGTAGGGGAGGATTTAGGGTTTGCACAAGATTGCCTACCTTTTTGACCCAAGGTCGCTGCATATGACAATGGAGGAGGGGGCTGCAGAAGAGGGTCACGGTTAGGAAGAGAAGATGTAGCCACCTAAGAAGGAGCCTCCGGAGGGGAGTCTGGCGGCATGGTTGCGCCGGAGAAAAGCAGGCCTTAGTAAAAAGGCAGCCGCCAGGTGGAACCCTAGCTAGGGCCACAACTTGCGTGGGAGAGAATTTTTTCCATCCAACAAGGTTTAAAACACATCTAAAACTCATTTTAAACTACATACAACATGACTAAATGCAAACACTTCAAATCCACGAATGAACTAAAGAACTTATACCAACTTAAAGCATTAACAAGTTAACAATATATACACTATAAAATGTATATGAATTAAGGCATGGTTTCATTTACTATGCTACTCAAGCACTTAAACACATATGGTTAACATATTAACATGTAACAAAGTAAACATATTACACATAAAGAGTCTAGGGTATTGCACATTGGCTATTCTGTAAGTCTATACTAGGGCATGTCTGTTATAATAATATCTCTAAACATGCTACTACACCAGTATCAGACATTCTTAGCTGAAATGTATTTAGAGGTAATGGACACAAGCAAATAGGAGGAAATTGTTGTATATTGTTTAGATTTTCTTGTATCCATAACCAAGTCTTTGTTAGAAGCGATCACTAGGCCTGCGTGTCAAGTGTTGTGGCAGCTTGTGCATAGACTTATGCCTTGTAATAGTTTTAGGATTACTTGTCTGCACTAGCAAAGTCCTTTAGCAGATTGCTGTTGTCTATCAGCCATCCTCTACTAGCAGTGTTTCTCAAGCCTTTAGTCAGTATATACGAGCCAAGCTTCATCAGTAATGTGTCAAGATCTGATGAAAGACTGATCAAGACTTAGTTCTGAAGATCTGTCTATGTTACCAGCAATGTCATTCTTTGACTTTGGTCTAATGATAACCACATGGTTCATTTATTGAACCCTTCTATTTTAGGCTATCTTCCCAGAAAGGACACAATGCATGTAATACTGTGTCTACCCATTTTCAGCTAAGCTTGCAGAAATAGCTGGAGTAAAACCTTTGGAGACTCAGTTCACCAATCAGACTTCAACAACCAGTTCAGGGCATTATGCAAACAACTTTGCATTAAATGCACCCAATTCAAATCTCCCAAGTCTGAAGACGCTCAACAGCTACAAGATCAAGTCTCCAAGTATAAATAGAAGGCAATCTAGAGCATTGAAGTCGCTCTTGAACATTCTTGCAATTTCAACAACCTTTAAGCTTCATAACACTTAGTGCATTCAAGAGCCTCAACGAAACATTCCATCATTCAATTTTGTGTAGAGCACTGCCCAGAGATTCTAGACTTTATTGCTCTTCAGTGATTATAATTCTAAGCATTCAAGGCACACGAGAGTTTAATCTTTCTAGATTATAACTCTCACCAAAACACTTGGTCAAATATTTTGTACACGATCCATTAGTGATCTTTGTAATCGATCTTAGTAGAAAACATGGTGTACTTTTCAAATCCAAAGTTGACCACTTTGGTAGTGGACGTAACACTTATTCATAGTGTGAATCACTTCAAGTACTTTTTTTTTTTTAAGAAACAGGGGCGGCACCCTGCAAGATTTTCAAATACTTGTTATTTAATGTTTGCACTTGTGTTTGATTTTCACTTGAGAACTTTCTATTTCCATTTTGCCCAGGAGAACGGCTGATCCTGTCTATAGGATATAGTTATTCTGACTTGTCCTATTCTTCACAGTTTATTCCGCTGCAAGCTATTTTCTAGCTAATCGGTTATTTTGTGAAGTAAAACTTGTAAAAGTTCTTAAATTCGACATAGGCTATTCAACCCCCCCTTTCTAGCCTATTTGAGCCTTTCGGGACTAACAAGTAGACCATTTCAAATTCACTCCTGGAGCTAAGGTAAGTACTGCCAAACCCAAATTTGAAGAATTAATGAGAGCATTGTAATCTCATGTTAATAGATTTGAACAAAACGATTTATGTTTAAAATTATTTTACTGTTTACCTCCTAAATATCTACCTATTGCATTATCTATTAGAGAAGGTATAGAATGGAAAGATATGACTGTAGATCAATTTTTTTGGTAAATTAGAAGCATATTAATTAGAAGGTGTAATAGAATTAGCCTCTACCTCAAATTCAAAAGATATTGTAACTCCAACACCAACCATGCAACACATACTAGTACTGAATACCTGTGAACAATCTAAATGACTCATTGCATCTGACATTGAAATGATGGTATGTAAAGCTATCAAAAATGTAAATATCCACCAAAGTCCTGAATCAAAATTCATCTCTTCAGAAGATATACCTAGTTTAATTTCGATGGCTGTGAGAAAAGCTACGAAGTTTCAAAAATAAGAGATTTGATTCAAATCAAGGTAAGACTTGATGAGATTCTCAAATACAAAAGAAAAATGATGAATGTTTTAAATAATTTGGACACAGTAACGACTTCCATGAATATATATATATATATATATATATTGTAAAAATAGATGGGGAAAGCTTTGGAATATTAAGTAATTGTGGAAAATACTTAATTACAGGTGCAATCATTTATACTGATTGGGTTTTGGGTAAAACTCAAATGTATCTATTAAAATTTAATGTGTAGTTAACTTGGATATACTAAAAACTTGTCTAATACTCAATACTATATCCTAGGGGTGTAAATGGTTCGGTTTAGGCCAAAACCAAAAACCGAACCTCTTCCTACCGGTTTCATTTTTTTTCTTACCGAACCAAACCACTTGATGCTCGAAACCAAACCGAACCGAACCATTCAGTTTGGTTTGGTTCGGTTCTGTTCGGTTCAGTTTTATGGTTTAAAGAAAATTATTATTTGATTAATCATTAACCACTTAAGAGAAATTGAAAAAGAAGAAGACAAGATCAATTTTCAAATATGGAAAAAGAAGAAGAAATTTGATACTAATATTGTTAAGGTCGAGAGAGATCTTATGATGGTTGAGAGAAAATTTTGGTTCTATAACGTGTGAAAAAGAATGTCGAAAGCACCGACAAGTGGGAGGGACAATGGAAGACTAATGGTGAGGCGCAACATTGCATTAATGTGAGAGAAAAAGAGAGAGAGAGAGAGAGAGAGAGAGAGAGAGAGAGAGAGAGAGAGAGAGAGAGAGAGAGAGAGTTGAAAGACCGAACGAAGGCGTGAGATTACCATCTTTACTCTTATGATTTTCTAGATCTCAATCAACGGTTCAAAATTTTCATGAAAAATCAAACGACTATTAATAACAAAAATACTACTCCCTCCGTCCCTAAATTATTGTCTTCCTTTCCTTTTTCGTCCGTCCCAAAATAATTGTCTTGTTTGAAACTTTCCTTTTTAGAACATCACTTTTACTATTTTATCCTTACTTTTTCATCCTACTTTAATTATGGGCCACATACACATGGACATTAAAGGAAACAACACACTTTTTCAATACTATTACAATATTAATAATCAAGTCAATTGAGTTTTCTTAATCCGTGTGCCAGGTCAACCCAGACAATAATTTAGGGACGGAGGGAGTATATAAATATGTATATGTGTGTGTGTGTGTGAATATATATATATATATATATATATATATAACGGTTTGGTTTGATTTGGTTCGATTTGACCTCTAAAACCACAAATTGAACCGAACCGACCGTTTTATAATTTTTTCATACCATGGTCGAACCGCCCTAGTCTAAAACTGAACCAAACCACTCGGTTTAGTTTGGTTCGGTTCAGTTTCGCGGTTCGGCAGTTCAAACTTACACCCCTACTATATCCCTTCTAAAAAAAGGAGGTAATTATATTTTTGACCATCGTACTAATTGAGATTTACTGATTGGACCAACATACCTCTAATATCTCAAATGTGACCAATGTACTCACAAATTGAGTGCAATGTGGCCCTCCCGTTAACTTTCCATCAACTTTTCTAACGGGGCTACTTACGTTATTAATGTGAACTATCTTATGAGGGGTATTTTTGTCCATTCATTTTTTCCTCTTATCACTTTTTCTTTCCCCTTCTCGAACCCCTAACCCACACACCTTCCTTTAACCCAAATTGAGTCTCTCTTTCAACGGCGAAGCTCAACGTCCTCCATTACCGTCAGGCCGATCGTATTTCTCTCGTCTGTGTGTCTGTATGGTTCTCGATTTGTTGATAGTAGAACAAGAGAGATGAGAGAGGTAGTTTGGTGATGGTTGTGTAAGACAAAAATGGGAAATCTAATACAGTGGCCTATGCCGGAGTTCACATTTCAACTATGAAATTTTTGAACTTTCAATCTCGATGATTAATAGTGTAAGATATCGTCTTTGAATCTCCATTGCTGATAGTCTCTACTAGACAGACAGAGAGAGAGAGAGAAAAAGAGAGAGAGAGAGGGAGAGAGGGAGAGATTCTTCCAATGAGAGGCGCTAAGCGTAGCCCCCCCTCTATGCTAAATGCAGCCCTTCCTCGGCTAAATTACTAACTTGTCCTTGTCTTTTCTATATAGAAAATTTTAAACTTAAAAGTCTTATTTTCATTTGCTTCGGATGTGTACGTTTTTCGACATATTTTGTGTACATTTGATTTTTTTGCTGTTATTATTGAGTTATAATGTACATTTTTGTAACAAAAAAATTTGAGGGACATGAGCCTGGGCCTTGCGCATGTCCTCTTGAACATGCACCTGGCTCATGCGCATGTTCAAGTGGACATGCGCTTGGCCCATGCGCATGTCCCCCTTGTTCTTCATTTTTCAATGGTTGCATTTTTACACCTTGAATTTGTAAAATTTTGAAAAAATTGCACTATACCCCTTAAATTTGTTAATTTCATTAAATTGTTTAACTTAATAGAAATTTGCACTATACCAAAAATAAAAAATTTAAAGAAATTAACAAATTTAGGGGGGTAAAGTACAAATTTAAAAAAAAATTACATATTTAATGGCTAAAAGTGCAATACACACACACACAAACATATATATTTATATATATATATATTTGTAAAAATATACATTATAACACAATAATACAGTAAAAATTATATATAATTAATACAAATTATGTCAAAAACATACATAATAGAAGCAAATAACTAGGCAAAAAAATCAAATTTAACACAAAATATGTCGAAAACATACACATTCGAAGTAAATGAAAGTGATAGTTTTAAGTTAAAAATTATTTATATATAAAAGACGAGGGCAAGTTAGTAATTTTAACAAGAGAGTTGTATTTAGCGTATAGAGGGGACTGCGTTTAGCACCTATACTCCCAATTTATCACCAATCAAAAAATTAGCCCTCTTTAAATTTTTTTTCCCAGTCAAACTGTCAATCCCCAATTGTAGAGGAGCAAGTATGTATGCATCAATGGAACCAATTAAAACACCTGACCTAGCAGTTAAGTAAATCCAAAATGACCCCTGCAAAAACAAAAATCCCCTATTTCTCTATCTTTGGGAATCCATTACTAACTTTTTGAAACTCCGCGTAATAGGATTCCAAAATGGGATACTGAACGGCCTCAACTCTCAACTTTACATGTGGTAGACACCGTGGCATCGGTAGCACCAACTGGAATAACGCTGAAGTGGCATACGCCCGTACTAGTATGACGACTTGGCAATAATAATATGTCAGGTCGCTAACTTAACCAGCACACTCTCCCAGCATGCTGACCTCGGGAATCCATAGTGTGACTTGGAAACATCCCAGGCCAGTCACAATGACATCGAGCAACCTGGATGCATGCCAGGCCGACCTCGACAGAACCCCCGATTAGCTCAGTATAGTAGAGTCCTTCATGGAATCATCTCCCATCCTAAGGAGAGTCCTATTACTACTCTATCTACATCAGTCCTAAGCAGACATACTATCGTAATCCAAAAGACATGAGAATTGATCATATCACTCCCAGTCTGAAATCAATAAGGATTATGAATTATCTTCTTATAAATAGCACCCTCACAGGCATCATCTGGTAAGTGCAAATTACTTGCAAAAGCTATACTTTGTTAGAGCCTTATATCTTCTCTACAGTATTGCTGATTCTCACGCCTGAGGGTTATCGCTCGGACAACCCAGCCCCCCTTACGGTGTTTTCTGTTGATCACAGGTCCTAAATCTTTTATACTTCAAGGGCGATCCCCGCAACGTCACCGAAATCCTACTAGACTACACACGTGGATCAGACATGGTCACCTACAACCTTTTTACATGATCAGTTTGGTTCCATTGCCGAGAACTTTTTCAAGAAGTTCTGTGATCAGCCATGACAACCTCCAAGCAAGTTTCTAAGTAGGCACCTCCAACGAGCTCGAAAATGCCTGTAGCTGCTCCACCCGCTGCCCAGCCTCCTGAGCAGCCTGAGAAGGAGTCGCCCGCGGTGCCTTCTTCAGGCCTCCCACTTCATCAAAATACCTGAGCTCTCAGAAGATGGCACTGGCGATGATGAAAAAAGCGAAGGGAAAGCGGGCGACCCAGTCCGCCAAGGCACCGATCAGGTCGAGACAGGATGGACAGACAGCAACTCCTACCTCCTCAGAAGGTGAAGACTCTGGAGATAGGGATGACCTTGTAATGATGGGAGACAGGCAACCTCTCACCCAACAAGAGATAGATCTCACCGAGCTAGAGCACATACGGTGGGAAAAAGCTTTTTGGAAAAACAGAGAGAGCTGGAAAAATACGAGTACGAGTTGTCCCGAAAGCTAGCCACCCAAGTACCTCAGCTACCAACCCCGGGTCTTCACCCTCACCAGGATGGCCACTATGATGGTCGACCTGACAGGGAACGACCTAAGGGCTTGCGAGCTGACAGTCACTGTGGGGGGTCGAAAGTTGACACCCCAAGGATAAGTGCTAAAAGTTGACTTGGGCGAAGGGTGGAGGAGAATCAAAGGCTGAGCGTCAAGGATCGCTTAAGAGCTCTTGTTGAAGAACAGCCTAGGGGCAGTATGCACTCCAGGATGGCAACCAGAGCAAGAAATCTCATTCCAGCCAAATCTTATAGATCCTCCCGAATAGATCGCGACGAGTAACGATCTCGGAGGATAGAAGAATCCTGCAGTCACTGGTCGAAGCGCAAATCACCCCAGTGCAGTACCTCCAGTAGTAGCGCATCGTCCCACAAATACTCTAAGATCGACGGCCATAACCGCCGATCTAAAAGGAGGAACATGAGCGAGGAGCCGGAAGGCGCGGTACTGCTCAAAATGAAGGAAAGACTGGAAGCCCTAGAGAGGGGAAAGGAAAGCAAGCTACCAAGAAACATGACGGCAGCATTTTACAGGAGGATTAGGGATACCCCTCCAAACCACCGCCTGAAGCTCCCCTCCTTGAAAAACTATAAGGGGAATACAAACACCCGAGTCACGTGTTAAGCTTCGAGGCAAAGATGGGAGTCTGTACTAGAGACCTAGATTTATGGTGTGTGGTGTTTGTCAGCACATTTGAGGAAGTCGTCCTCAAGTGGTTTGAAGAGCTCGAAGAAGGATCTATCAGGGATTGGTATGACCTAAAAAGGGCCTTCCTAGAAATACTCTTCGGCCGGAGAGCTCCCCAAAAGAGTCTGACTTATGCGGAATCAAACAGCGACCTGGAGAGTCCCTGGAAACCTGTCTAGGAAGATTTAAAAAAATTGTCGAGCAGCTCCAAAACGTCCCCGATAAAACGGTGATGGCTTTCTTCCAGGCTGGATGCCAGTCAGCTAGGCTCCTGTCCGAGGTCGTCATGCGAGCACCCTCTAACTGCACAAAAATGTACACAGCTGCGCAAAGGATTGGGAACGTGGAAAAGACCCTGGAGGAGCAAAAGAAAGAAGGCCAGAAGACCACCGGAACCTCGAAGTAGAAAAACGAGGACAAATTCGGAGACCAGAAGAAGGAGAAGAATGGCAATGGAAACGACAAAGGAAAGGGGAAGAACAAATACTCGAAGAAAGAAGAATTCTACACCCCCTAAACGCGACCAGGGAGTAAATTATGAATGTGCTCCTACAAGAGAATAGGATCGGCCGGCTTCCACCCCAGAGAGCGACTCCTTATCATCGCAATCCCAACAAAAGATGTGCCTACCACAATGACATTGGGCACACAACCGAGGACTGGATTCAGTTTAAGAAGGAAATTCAAAAGCTGATCGACAAAGGAGAACTAAGAAGATATGAACAAAAAGGTGGGGAGGAGAGAAGAAGGCCGAGGCAGGCCACCAGAGTCGATACCGAGGAGGATGAGATATTAGTGAACACAATTATGGAGGAATGGTCGAGCATCATGAAGCTGAAGACGGCGATCAACAGCCTCAACCGTACTGTCAGTCCACCTCAGGTTTGGGGAGAAAAGGGGATCACGTTCCTACCCAGTGAGCTCGCAGTCAACCCAGCAGCCAAGGGGCATGCTCTGACCATTGAAGAAAAAATTGGCAAAGGAAGGGTGAAAAGAGTGCTGATCGATAGAGGAGCAAGGAAGGACATTCTATTCTACAAATGCTTCCACGCAATTGGGTTGAGAAGCTCGCATTTAACTCCGAGCAGAATTAAGCTGGAAGGCTTCAACGGGCATAAAGTAGCTGTCAAGGGGACGGTCGACCTGAAAGTAGTCCTCGGTGCCAAAGACAACTCCCGCACTGAGGTCATAACTTTCCTAGTCCTCGATATCCCTTCCCTTTACAACACTATTTTGGGCCTTCCAACCCAAAACAAAGTTTGAGATGGTGATCTCCCCGGCTCACCAAAGAATTAAATTCCCCACCGACAACGGGGTTGGAGAGGTAAAAAATTGTAACGCCTGCACTATTTGCATCATTTGCATTCATTCAATTTTTACGTCTCTTACATTGACATCGTCATTTCTGTCAAAATATCATTCAAATATACTTGCATTTAAATTTGTTGTACACTTTTCAAGTGGATGGATATGTGTTAGAAGTTTTATATTCATTTGCATTCGATTTGGTGTGCATTTAAAGCTTTATTATATGTGGTTTGGATTGTGTTGTAGTTGTATTTAAAACTTGGTTTGAGTTTGGTATCATCTTAGGATGACTTGGGAGTGTTTTAGAATCACTTTGGTTTGGTTTTGGAACCTTTTGACCTGAACCAGTCACTATGCAGCCGCATAGTGCTAATGCCCAACATTCTGGATCTCATGCGGCCGCACAAGACGCCCGCATAAGACCCATGCGCGCGCGTAAGGCTAGCGCTCAAAAACACTAAAGTTACTAGATTCTATGCGGCTGCATGGCGAGCTCGCATAGAAGCTATGCGTCCGCATAGCGTCGGGCTCTGTTATTTTGTTTGACCATTTGACCATCATCTAATGGCTGAGATTGATCACGACCTTTGACCCTTCTTTCAGCCTTACTAAGTCTCTAATATACACATGGAGTCTCATTTTACACACACCATTTGAACATTCATCCTTGGCAAAGTTGAGAGAAAGAAATAAGAGTTTGTGCTAGAAAATCCTTGCAACTTGATCATTTGGAGACCAAATTGCAATCCAACACCACCATTGTGAAGCTCTTGGTTAGGAGATGTCATTTCTAGTCTTGCATGTGGCTTTGCTTAGGTTAAATCTTCAAGTTGTAAGCTACTACCCCTTTAACAAGTTGCATGTGGCTTTGCTTAGGTTCTTCATCCTAGACTTGTTAATTGATGAAACATGTTAAAAATCATCATTTTTTAGTATGTTTGACTATGTTGACTTGTTAAATTTATGGTTAACTTTTTAGTTGTGTTTGGAGACTTATGTTTACATGTTAGAAATGTAAAGTATGACTAGTAATTGTTAAGTTTACGGTATAATTGATTCGCGTAAACTCGAACTCATTAGAAACTAAAAAGGACTCTAACGGAGTTCGTTAGGATTTCATAACTTATGAGACCACGTGTGTGATTTGGGAATTCTTGGATGATTCGAGTGATTCGTTTGGAAATTTGATTACACCGGTTGTGTGTGATAATATTACTTTATTTGTTGTAATATTTATTTGTTGGTGAATTTGTTGTGATGGGATTTTTATAACTCACTTGAGGCATTCGTATGGTTATTGAATGTTATTATTGTGGTATACTCCCTACTTTGGAGTATGACCGTTTGTTTTAAATGTCGAGTAAATATTCTACTTGAGCATTTAGTTAAATCCATGGCATATTTGTTTTGGTGGTGTATTGACGCTCTATTATTGCGGGAGCCAGGGCTACGTAATAGTCGAAGGCCAATACATCGGACCTCGCCCTACCGTTGGCCACGATAGGGGAATAGCGCCAAGTGTTGTATGGTACAGCCGCAACTTTGGTAAGCTATTACTATGGTGAATTTGCCGGGTTGTAGGGACCGGGGGCACCCGGTGTTCTGAATACAAATAAAATGGTTCACAGGTTCTTGTTTAGGACTCATGGTTTGTTTACGGTTCGAGCACGTAATAACGGCTTCGAATTCAGAAATTGGTTTATTGATCGAGCACGTCAACAACGGCTTCGATATTGGGTAATATATTGGTTGGTTGGTTGGAAGTATTGGTTTGGTCGGAGGTGTACCTCGATGCCGTATCCTTTGTAACTTGTTTATTTATAGCTCTTATGTGTTTCCTATACAAGCGAATATTGGTCACGGTTTCCAACCGGTATGGGACGGTTGGCGATCGTTGAGCCTCTCGTGTAATATGGGGTTGTTTGATTATATGTTATACTTGTTCCTTTTGTCTTATAAAGGAATTGTGTTGTGATGACATGAATACTTGTTATAATTACTGTCTTGCATCTAGCATGCCATATTGTTGCATTAGTAGCCTATTGAGTTTCAACTCACCCCGTTTCGTGTTTATTTGTTTTCCTTAGATCAAGGGTCGGCGAGGAATCCTTAGTTGCTCGAGTTCAGTTCCAGCCGATCGTCTTCCTTTTGGTAGTTGCACCTTGTGCCTAGTATTTTCTTTTGGTGAGGCCGAAGGTGTACTTGTTATAACAACAATGTATTGTTGGGTAGTAGTCTCGTTGGTTACTTGTTATATTCTTTTGTTGTGCCAGCATGGTTGTCGTGCTGTTGTATATATTTATTAACTTTCATTTCCGCGCACTCTGAAATGGTTTATGCATACCGAGCCTGTTAGCTCGTGGTAATTGTTGCTAGCTAACGTGTTGTTTCTCCGGCTTATTGTTTCGCCGTTGAGGTTTAATCTTGTTTTAAAGATCATGTTGTTTTTCAAGATAACTTGCACGTGCATTACAGGGTTTTCATATGACTTTGCATTCATTGGTAAAAGGAATTTTTGAGATGTTACTTTCGTGTTCCCGTCATTCGCGGACCCAAACGAGATTCCACATCGGATCTCGGGTAGGGTTGCGACAGTTGGTATCAGAGCTTAAGTTAGTTAGTCGGGAGAGAATCTTTGGCTTAGGAGGGTTGGTTGTGTGTTTAAGTCGTTAACGTCGAGTGTTTGTTGCAGGTGTTTAAACATGGTTGAGACTCGACACGTACTAGTACTGAGGAGGGTGGCTCAAGTGGAGCCGGGATTACTTCAGAGGAACAGGGTAATGCTCCACCACCTACCCAGCCTAGAGTTCAACCTACGGGACAACCGGATGTTCAACCTGAGATACCAGTGAATCAGAATGAGGGAATTGTGAATGTGATGCAGGGATTCATGCAATCAATGATGGAAATGAATAGGCAGAACATGGAATTTCAACGACAGGCCATGGCAGGTATGGGGCAGGCAGGAAGGAACATGATAGGTCAACCAGTTGGAGGAAACGGGGACTATGATCGTAGGCTTGGGAGATTCTTAAAAATGAAGCCACGCAGTTATGATGGTGAACTAGATCCAATGAAAGCAGAGAAATGGATTGAATCGCTTGAGAAAATTTTTGTGGCAATTGAGTGTACCGATGAAGATAAGGTCAGGTTTGCAACATTTAAGTTGGAAGACGCAGTGGAACATTGGTGGAAAGTATTGAAAGCTAGTTGGATTCAGGAGCAGGTAGCACATACATGGGAGCTTTTTGTGAGACAGTTTAGAGGCCACTTCATTCTAGATGTGGTGCAAGCGAAGAAGGAAGTGGAATTCCTCAGTTTCGCGCAAGGGACTCTATTTGTGGCTCAGTATTCCGCCAAGTTCACGGCGTCTGCAAGGTATTGTGCTCACTTAGTTCCAACTGAAGAGAAGAAGGTGTATCGTTTTGTGAAAGGTCTGAGGATCAAGTACCGTAAGCAATTGTTACCAATGGACTTACCGAGTTATCAGAACGCAGTGGATAAAGCATACAAAATCGAGCACAACATTGAGGAACACCGAGGTAAAATGAGTATCACAAGTGGTTATCAACAGGGATCGCGGGCACAATGGAAGAAGCAAGGTACATGTGGGACTACTAGCAAGGGGAATAACTCAAATCGTCAGGGTGGTCAATTCCCACAACCAAGGAACCAAGGAAGTGGTGAACGTGGCCAAAGGGACACAAGGTTTGTCTGTAATTTCTGTAAGAAGACTGGACATATGGAAGATAGGTGTTGGTTGAAACAAGGGAAATGTTTACTATGTAGTGAAGGCACTCACTTCTAAAAGGATTGCCCGAGGAACAGAGGAGCACAACAAGGAGGTACACCACAGAATGTGGGAGTAAAGAGGAACAATGACGGTCGACCGAGAGTTCAGGGTCGAGTCTTCGCGTTAGATCAGAGGGGTGTTCCCGATGCTCCCAACGTTATAGGAGGTACTTTGTTTGTCTCAAGAAAGCGAGCCCGAGTGCTTATAGATCCAGGGTCATCGCATTCTTATATTGTATTTCACTTTGCAAGCCATTTGCATTCTTTGCCTGAATCATTGTCCTATGTGTTGGAGGTGTCTACTCCGATGGGAGAGTGCCTAGATGCTTCCGATGTTTTTCGTTCATGTGAAGTAGTTGTGGATGGCCAT
Organism: Platycodon grandiflorus; assembly: GCA_016624345.1. Taxonomy (NCBI): domain Eukaryota; kingdom Viridiplantae; phylum Streptophyta; class Magnoliopsida; order Asterales; family Campanulaceae; genus Platycodon; species Platycodon grandiflorus. The sequence continues at coordinate 58,596,844 of CM028361.1, read as the reverse complement.
GTTTTATTTGCAGATTTGGTAGTCTTGCCTATCCGTGATTTTGATGTTATATTGGGTATGGACTGGTTGCATACTCATCATGCGGTTATTGATTGCCGTAAGAAAATTCTTAAATTTGAATTGCCTGATATGCCTTCGTTTATGTTTGAGGGTGATAAATGCATGAGTGGTATTCATATGATATCGGCTTTGAAAGCTCGAAAATTATTATCAGATGGGTGTACAGGGTATTTGGCTTGTGTAGTCAATAAATCAAAGAAAGTAGTTGTGTTGGAGGATGTTCCAATTGTGCATGAATTTTTGGATGTATTTTCAACTCAGTACGATTTGCCTCTAGATAGGGAGTTGGAGTTTTGTGTTGAATTATTGCCAGGTACCGCTCCATTGTCAAAGGCACCGTATCGCATGGCACCGACAGAGTTGAAAGAATTAAAGGTACAATTGGAAGAATTGCTTAATCGGGGTTTTATTAGACCGAGTGTATCACCGTGGGGTGCACCGGTATTGTTTGTAAGGAAGAAAGACGGTTCTTTGAGATTGTGTATTGATTACAGGGAATTAAATCAGGTGACCATTAAAAACAAGTATCCTCTTCCACACATTGATGATCTATTTGACCAACTTCAGGGCTCCGTTGTGTATTCCAAATTTGATCTTAGAAGTGGGTATCACCAATTGAAGGTTCGGGCGGAAGATATTCCAAAGACGGCATTCAGAACTCGATACGGGCACTTCGAGTTTGTCGTGATGCCATTTGGGTTGACTAATGCACCAGCTATATTTATGGATTTAATGAATAGGATATTCTTGCCTTATCTGGATTATTTTGTGGTGGTATTCATCGATGATATTCTTGTGTACTCAAAATCCCGGGGAGAACACGAGAAACACTTGAGGTTAGTATTGACAGTGTTAAGGGAGAAGAAGTTGTATGCGAAATTTAGTAAGTGTGCGTTTTGGCTTGAGAAAATCTCTTTTCTAGGCCATGTTGTTTCGGGTAATGGTATTTTGGTAGATCCGATTAAGATTGAAGCAGTAGTGAATTGGAAGAGACCCGAGTCAGTAACGGAGATTCGAAGCTTCTTGGGTTTGGCGGGTTATTATCGGAGGTTCATCGAGGGGTTTTCTATGATTGCAACTCCGATGACGAACTTAACACAAAAGAATAAACCCTTTGTATGGAATGATAAATGCGAGTGAGTTTCCAAGAGCTGAAAAGGAGATTGACCACGGCTCCGATCTTGGCACTACCGAATGGACAGGATGGGTTAGTCATATACAGTGACGCGTCGAAAGAGGGTTTGGGTTGTGTTTTAATGCAGAATGGGAGAGTGATAGCGTATGCTTCTCGAAAGTTGACTCTATATGAACAGAATTATCCAACCCACGACCTTGAGTTAGCTGCGATCATCTTTGTTCTACACAGGTGGAAACATTACCTTTATGGAGCTAAGTTTGAAGTGTTCATCGATCACAAGAGTCTCAAGTACATATTTTCTCAAAAGGAGTTGAACAATAGTCAACGGAGATGGATGGAATGGCTCAAGGATCACGATTGTACTATCTTGTATCATCCAGGAAAAGCTAACGTAGTAGCGAATGCACTTAGTCAAAAAGGATACATGTCTTGCTTGATGACTCGTGAATGGAAAATGATTGAGGATGTTCGAGATTGGGGTCCATGTAGATCGAGACAGGGGGTAATCTTTGCTAACCTTCGAGCTACGCCAGTACTACTCCAAAGAACTAAAGAAACACAAGAGGACGACCCGGAATTGAAGACATTGATTGATGAGTTGAATGAAGGAAAAACAACAAATTTCATAAAGAACAATGAAGGTGTCCTTAAGTTTCGAAATAGAGTTTGCGTACCGGCAATTGATGAGGTAAAACGGTAGGTATTAGAGGAAGCTCACAAGTCTAAATACACGATTCATCCGGGGAGTACAAAGATGTATCAAGACTTGAAGAAGAACTTTTGGTGGAATGGTATGAAAAGAGAAGTAGCTGAGTTTGTATCAAGGTGCTTGACTTGTCAAAGAATTAAAGCGGAACATCAACGGCCGTCAGGATTGTTATAACCATTGGAGATTCCAGAATGGAAATGGGAGATTATAGCGATGGATTTTGTGACAGGGTTACCACGGACTCGTCGAGGTCATGATGCGGTTTGGGTTATTATTGACAGGTTGACCAAGTCGGCACATTTCCTTCCTATTGCGATGACTTACCCGATGGAGAAACTTGCTACCTTGTATATACAGGAGATTGTGAGGTTACATGGAGTGCCAGTTAGCATAGTGTCAGATCGAGATCCACGGCTCACTTCGCAATTTTGGCAATCCCTTCAGAATGTTTTGGGTACGAAGTTAACTCTTAGCATGGCATTTCATCCTCAGACAGACGGACAATCCGAGAGAACCATACAGATACTTGAAGACATGTTGCGAGCTTATTCGATGGATTTCAAGGGTATTTAGGATTCACACATACCATTGATAGAGTTTGCGTACAACAACAGCTATCAATCGACTATTGAGATGGCTCCTTATGAAGCTCTTTATGGAAGAAAGTGTCGTTCTCCAATTTATAGGGATGAAGTCGGTGAAGCAAAGTTATGGGGTCCTGACATGGTTCATGAATTAGTTGAGAGTGTAAAGCTTATTAGGGAAAGGTTGAAAACGGCTCAAAGTCGACAAAAGAGTTATGCGGATCATCGACGAAGGGATCTTGAATTCGAGGTAGGTGATCATGTATTTTTGAAGGTTTCGCCACATATTGGAGTCAAGAGGTTTGGTAAGAAAGGGAAATTGACTCCAAGGTTCATTGGTCCGTTTGAAATTTTGGAAAGGATTGGGAAGTTGGCCTATAGACTTGCCCTACCACCGTCGATGTCGGGCGTTCATCCTGTGTTTCATGTGTCTATGTTGAGGAAGTACTTGTCGGATGCATCGCACATATTGGAGTATGAACCTGTAGACTTGACACCCGATCTTTCATATGTTGAGCAACCCGTGAAAATACTCGATACAAAAGAACAAGTGTTGAGGTCAAAATCGATTCATCTTGTGAAAGTCTTGTGGAGGAACCATAATATTGAGGAGGCTACTTAGGAATTGGAACAAGAGATGCGTGATAAGTACCCTTCCTTATTCGTTGAGTTTGGTAAGTAAATTCGCGGTCGAATTTATTCTAAGGGGGTGAGGATGTAACGCCCGCACTATTTGCATCATTTGCATTCATTCAATTTTTACGTCTCTTACATTGACATCGTCATTTCATGTGCATATATCATTCAAATATACATGCATTTGAATTCGTTGTACACTTTTCAAGTGTATGGATATGTGTTAGAAGTTTCATATTCATTTGCATTCGATTTGGTGTGCATCTAAAGCTTCATTATATGTGGTTTAGATTGTGTTGTAGTTGTATTTTAAACTTGGTTTGAGTTTTGTATCATCTTAGGATGACTTGAAAGTGTTTTAGAATCACTTTGGTTTTGCAACCTTTTGACTTGAACTAGTCACTATGCAGCCGCATAGTGCTAATGCCCAACATTCTGGATCTCATGCGGCCGCACAAGGCGTCCACATAAGACCCATGCGCGCGCATAAGGCTAGCGCTCAAAAACCCTAAAGTTACTGGATTCTATGCGGCCGCATGGCAAGCTCGCATAGAAGCTATGCGTCGGCATAGCGTCGGGCTCTGTTATTTTGTTTGACTATTTGACCATCATCCAATGGCTGAGATTGATCACAACCTTTGACCCTTTTTCGAGCCTTACTACGTCTCTAATACACACATGGAGTCTCATTTTACACACACCATTTGAACATTCATCCTTGGTAAAGTTGAGAGAAAGAGAGAAGAGTTTGTGCTAGAAAATCCTTGCAACTTGATCATTTGGAGACCAAATTGCAATCCAACACCACCATTGTGAAGCTCTTGGTTAGGAGAAGTCATTCCTAGTCTTGCATGTGGCTTTGCTTGGGTTAAATCTTCAAGTTGTAAGCTACTACCCCTTTTTCTCCCTCAATTATGAATTGTTCTTCATCCTAGACTTGTTAATTGATGAAACATGTTAAAAATTATCATTTTTGAGTATGTTTGAGTATGTTGACTTTTTAAATTCATGGTTGACTTTTTGGTTGTGTTTGGAGACTTATGTTTACATGTTAGAAATGTAAAACATGTTAGAAATGTAAAGTATGACTAGTAATTGTTAAGTTTACGATATAATTGATTCGCGTAAACTCGAACTCATTAGAAACTAAAAAGGACTTTAACGGAGTTCGTTAAGATTTCATAACTTATGAGACCACGTGTGTGATTTGGGAATTCGTGGACGATTCGAGTGATTAGTTTGGAAATTTATTACACCGGTTGTGTGTGATAATATTACGTTATTTGTTGGTGAATTTGTTGTGATGGGATTTTTATAACTCACTTGAGGCATTCGTATGGTTATTGAATGTTGTTATTGTGGTATACTCCCTACTTTGGAGTATGACCTTTTGTTTTAAATGTCGAGTAAATATTCTACTTGAGCATTTAATTAAGTCCATGGCATATTTGTTTTGGCGGTGTATTGACTCTCGATTATTGCGGGAGCCGGGGCTACGTAATAGTCGAAGGCCAATACATCGGGCCTCGCCCTACCTTTGTCCACGGTAGGGGAATAGCGCCAAGTGTTGTATGGTACAGCCGCGACTTTGGTACGCTATTACTGTGGTGAATTTGCCGGGTTGTAGGGAACGGGGGCACCCGGTGTTGTGAATACCAATAAAATGGTTCACAGGTTCTTGTTTAGGACTCATGGTTTGTTTACGGATCGAGCACGTCAATAACGGCTTCAAATTCAGAAATTGGTTTATTGATCGAGCACGTCAACAACGGCTTCGATATTGGGTAATATATTGGTTGGTTGGTTGGAACTATTGGTTTGGTCGGAGGTGTACCTCGATGCCGTATCCTTTGTAACTTCTTTATTTATAGCTCTTATGTGCTTCCTGAACAAGCGAATGTTGGTCACAGTTTCCAACCGGTATGAGACGGTTGGCGGTCGTTCAGCCTCTCGTGCAATATGGGGTTGTTTGATTATATGCTATACTTGTTACTTTTGTCTTATAAAGGAATTGTGTTGTGATGACATGAATACTTGTTATAATTACTGTCTTGCATCTGGCATGCCATATTATTGCATTAGTAGCCTATTGAGTTTCAACTCACCCCGTTTTGTGTTTATTTGTTTTCTTTAGATCAAGGGCCGGCGAGGAATCCTTAGTTGCTCGAGTTCAGTTCCAGCCGATCGTCTTCCTTTTGGTAGTTGCACCTTGTGCCTAGTATTTTCTTTTGGTGAGGCCGAGGGTGTACTTGTTATAACAATAATGTATTGTTGGGTAGTAGTCTCGTTGGTTACTTGTTATATTCTTTTGTAGTGCCGGTATGGTTGCTGTGCTGTTGTATATATTTATTAACTTTCATTTCCGCGCACTCTGAAATGGTTTATACATACCGAGCCTGTTAGCTCGTGGTAATTGTTGCTAGCTAACGTGTTGTTTCTCCAACATGTTGTTTCGCCATTGAGGTTTAATCTTGTTTTAAAGATCATGTTGTTTTTCAAGAAAACTTGCACGTGCATTACAGGGTTTTCACATGACTTTGCATTCATTTGTAAAAGGAATTTTTGAGATGTTACTTTCGTGTTCCTGTCATTCGTGGACCCGAACGAGATTCCACATCGGATCTCGGGTAGGGTCGCGACAAAAATGATCCGAAGAGCACCTTGAACCACCTCCTCGAAGAAAAGAAAGCCGAAGAAGCTTAGCTGAAGGGGAAGAGAAAGGTAACTTTGGTCCCAAACGAAGAGGTGCATCAGGTAGACCATTATGATAAGAGACCGAAGTCAATAATAATCAAGGAAAGCATAGAAGGAAACCCCTCCAATGATCGAGCATGGCAATCAGGGCAGGTTGGATCACCCAGCCCGCACAACAAGCACGACAGAGATGACGATGTGCCTGACGTGTCCAGCTCGGACACCGAGTACATCAACTCGTCCTCAGTCATTGATATGCTCAAGCAAAAGGAGCACTCCACCTCGTACCCTGGTAAAAGCACGGGGGACGACCTGCCTGACGTACCCACTTTGGGTGCCGAGGAGACCGATTCACACCCGGTCGCTAATAGGGACAAAGGGAAGAGGCCCAGCAAGGTCCTCACAATTGAGAGCTTGGATCTAAGGAACCAGCCAGAGATTCATCCCCACGAAGACCTTGACAAAGTGATCATTAAGTTCGACTTCCCCGAACAAAAAATCAAGGTTGGACTGGAAATTGATAAGCATGAAAAGGTGGCCATAATTGCATTCCTCCGGGAGAACAAGGACGTGTTTGCTTGGAGGATAGAGGATATGGAAGGAATCAGCGAGGAGGTCAATGTACACAAATTAAATGTTGATCCAAGCATAACACATGTTCAACAATGACCTAGGATAATCTCCCCCGAAAAGCAAGCAGCCATAAAGGAAGAAGTTGACAAGCTACTCAAAGCCAACATCATCGAGGAGATCATCTATCCGACCTGGATTATAAATGTGGTGATGGTAAAATAAACCAGTGAAAAGTGGAGAATGTGTGTTGACTTCACGAACATAAACAAAGCTTGCCCCAAGGACTGGTACCCACTACCGAGAATAGATCAGCTGATAGATGCAATAGCTGGCCACCAAATACTCAACTTCATTGATGCATACTCAGGGTACCATCAGATATGCATGTGGCTGGCCGATCAAGAATTGACAACCTTCTGAGCAGCGGGAGCCATCTATTATAACAAAATGATGCCCTTTGGGCTCAAAAATGTAAGGGCAACCTATCAACGCATGGTGAACAAGGTCTTCGGAGATCAGCTGGGAAGAAACGTGGAGGCCTACATCGACAACATGGTCATCAAGACCAAACAAGCCAACCACGTCGAAGACCTGAAAAAGACCGTCGCAAATCTCAGGAAGAATAGAATGAAGCTAAATCCAGTAAAGTGTGCCTTCGGAGTGAAGGTAGGCAAATTTCTAAGATATATGGTGAATGAACGAGGTATAGAGGATAACCCAAAAAAAATACAGGTCCTTGTTAACATGAAAGCTCCTAGCTCGATCAGAGAGGTACAACGACTAAATGGAAGAATAACGACATTGGGGAGATTTATTGCGAAGTCGGCAGAAAAGAGCCTTCCATTCTTTAAAACACTGAGAGGAAGCAAGAAGTTTTCCTGGAATGAAGCATGCAACAAAGCCTTTGCCGAGCTAAAAATATACCTGGGCAGCCCACCCCTGCTGACAAGCCCAACACCAGGAGAACACCTCTATATCTACCTCGCCGCCTCAGACACGGCTGTCGCTGCAGTCCTGCTCAGTGAAAAAGGGGCAATCCAAAAGCCAATATACTACGTCTCCCACGCAGTCACGGACATGGAGACAAGGTACTTAAACGTGGAGAAAGTTGTACTAGCCCTAATAATGGCAGCAAGAAAGCTCACTCATTACTTCCAGGCTCATGCCCTAACGATATACACCGATCTCCCACTCAGGCAAATTCTCCACAAACTAGATGTGGTGGGAAGGATATTGAAATGGTCAGTAGAACTCTCCGGATATGACATCACTTATGAGCAACGCAAAGCAATTAAAGCTCAAGTGCTCGTAGACTTTATTGCTGAAATCTCGTTTATCGAAGATCAAGGCCCGACCACCACGATGGCCGAGCCGAGCTCTTCGACAAACCCTCCAGCCCGCCCAAACAAATAAAAATGGCAAGCTCATCGCAACCTAGACCTCCTCGACATTGGCTGCTTTATGTCGATGGTTCGTTGAGCAAGGCAGGCAGTGGTGCAGGCCTATCCCTGCACCTACCAGAGGGCAGAAAAATCAGTAAAGCGCTGCGGTTCAAGTTCCAAGCATCAAACAATCAAGCTGAATACGAAGCTCTAATAGCAGGCTTGGAGCTCGTATTGGAACTAGGAGTAAGGCACGTCGTGAAGCAAGTGTGGGGAGAATATGGGGCTAACCACCCCACATTGTCAAAATACTGCGAGCTACCAAAATGATTATTGGAAAAATTCTAATGCTAGGAACTGAAACAGGTGGACAGAACAGAGAACATGCGAGCTGATCACCTATCAAAGATTGCATCATCAGAGATCAGTGGTCTTCCCCAAGATGTATGGTTAGAAACCCTTGAGACACCATCTTTAAACAAGGAGGAAGTCATGCCCATAGATTCTTCCAAAAGATGCTAGATAGATGAGATACAAGATTATATCAAGCAAGGAACGTTACCTGGTGAAAAGGATTCGGCCCAATTACTGAGGAAAAGAGTAGCCCGCTACACAGTAATTACTGGAGTACTATACAGAAGATCAATCACCAAGTCGTTGCTCAGATGTGTCTGACCAGAGACGGTGGAGGACCTGTTCGCTAAAGTCCATGAAGGAGTATATGGGGGCTACCTAGGTGCAAGATCCCTAGCTGATAGGATTATATCACTACAAGAAAAATGAGATATTGTGACCCTTATTAAGGGGCTTTTTTATGAAAAGCCCCATAATATCATCTATTAGGGCTTTTATAAGTGTCGCTTTACAAAGTAGGACGTTTTCTTGAAAGGCCTCATTAAGTTATGTATGAGGGCTTTTATAAGGGTCATCTTACATAATATTAAATTATTTTATCATAATATAGTCTATTAGGGCTTTTATAAGTGTTATTTAATTAATTATTGTATTGAGGCATTTCACGATCAACCCATTAGGAAATGTGCAGCGCATAAAACCAATCTTTTTTCTTGTTGCCACCCTAACAATTTCACGAAAACTCTTCTTGGCGGGTTTTTATTCTCCCAGAAATTTCTTCCATCAAAAATCAAGGACTTACGGTCCACTTCTCCCAAATTTCTCTTGCCCATCCCTTTCTCTATACCCATTGCTCTCATTGCTTTCCCTTGAGTTGAAGCTTCAGCAACTCCTCGTTCGTTCTTCGTTCTTTGTTCTTCCATTCTCGCAGGTACGTAATATTATAATCTATTGTAGGCCTTGCATTGAATCTTCAATACTGCTCTACGTTTAAGTGGTTGATGGATTTTTACCATCGCAGTATTGTAGTTGTCTGATTACATACATTCTAAAGGACTTGATTGCCCTAATTTGGGTGATTAGAGTCTTAATTTCTCTTAGAGTTCGTTAATTAAACTTGCAATTAGAAATAAATTTAGAGTTATAACTATATTGTTTGATTTTTACGTGAGAGAAAAAGTACAATTTTTTTATTATATTTTTGTGATTTTACAGATTCAGTCCAAATCAAACTCTTTGACAGATTGAACGAGGTATGTTCTTGTTACATAATTTTTTTTTTTTGTATTTCTCGACCCATGACATTATTTATTCTTTATGGTGAATAAAGTTTCTTTGTTAATATTGATGAAATTAATTAGTTCTGTGAGTACTATGTGGTTTAAAAATGATAATTGTTTAAGGCAAGATACTGACAATGTTGCTTAGTGTTCTATTTTTGATTATTGATACTTCTTCTGACATGGTGAATTACAAAAATGTAAATGTATTAACTTAGGGATCTTTTCCTTAAGATAATTTTAAATGCTCTTTATATGACAATTTTTGGGATAGATCTGTCTAGTGAAATTTTGCGTCAAAGTAGTTGAGTAGTGTGTATTGGGTTTAGGTTGAGCACATAGAATTCTGCTTTTATCTCTGAAACTGGATTGACCTTGTGCTGGAATGTTCTTAGTTAGGGGAGATAGTTTCAATGCACCAAGTGTCTCTTCTCTGTTCTTTCAGTTTCAATGCTACTAGTGTAGTCCCAATATTGGGCTCACAATACCATCCTGGTCCCATATGAATTTATGTTAGGTCCATGGTGATGTGCTCAGAGTATAGGCTAAAGGGGGGGTGGTGAATAGCCTATACTACGTGTTGTTAAAAATTTCATCTTAATTTAATTTTTACGTTGGAAAACATGGATGAAATAGCTAACAAGAATAAGTCATCTTCCTAGTTCTAGCAACTCAGTCGATGCTGTTATATCGGACGATGTGGATCGGCAGTTTTGAAGAACAGGTAATAGGAAGATATTGTTATACTTGACTGGTAGTTAAGAGATTAGGCAGCGGAAGAGTAAACAACATAAGTATAACAAATAAGATTGAAGTAACTGTGAGAGAATTTGTACAAGTATATCATAACAGTTAACTAAAATCTTATATTAGATGTATCAATTACTTTCCATAACCAGATTGCACAAGATATGTCAAACATTACAAGGAAGATAAGTAAAGGCTGAATGTAATAAAAATATGATTTATATTAAAATTCAGCAGAGGTCTGCTCAAGGGCAAACATGCTTAAGACATCAACCTAAACTCTCTATCCTAGCAATCTCCTTAGGAAAGAAAAAGGAGAGATTAAGAAAGCAAAATCAAATCTATCGAAAATACATTGGAAGATGTACTCAAAATTAATTGAGATATCTTCCTGTAGTTTCAACTCGATAGATTTGTTGTGAGAAGAGAATATTAGGCGTTGTTCAAATAGCTGGTATTTGAACAACTGAGTTCTGAGCACTCGGCCAAATGTGATCACAATTTATTGCACAATCGACAGCATTTATACTGTAGTATAAGTCTGCCGATATGAATGCAAGATGGATTATTAAGTTCTGGCTCTTCATCGGACATCTTCAAGCTTGAACTGTCTTCAACGAATCACTGAATGCTTGGTCTCTTGCTGAAGATTTTAATTGCAGCAACTGAAGAGACTGAGTCTTTTGAAGGAATAAAGATCTCAAATCAAAAACTAAGTTTTTGATCAAGCACGACTTCTCAGCCTTTAGAATTTCTGTTTATCTCTCTCACACAAAGTGTTTGTTCTTACACTTGTGTTTTTCTCACTTCTATGTGGTTTCAAGAATGAATACCACAACCTCTCACTGGTATTGCACAAGTTCAGGTTCTCTCTTCAGCACTTGGGAGATGAGAATGAGAGTCTTCTTATATAGGCTGGAGAAGATGATTTAGTCGTTGGAGTTTTGAAAATCTGCCCGTTGGAAATCTGAACAATTTAATGCATCAGAATGCATTGTTGAATCTGTTGGGCAAGGACCTTCTGTTAAGCTTTTGTCTTGAAGTTGACCCGTGAGTCAGGCTGACAGATTTGGACATATCATGCTTTGCCTGAATAGTTGCGCACTGTGTTTGGCCTTTTATGGGATGAAGCCTTGAAGACTGAGACCAGTACACAAAATAGGAAATGTCTTCTGAGTAATAGTGAAGGCGCAGACATCGATGCGTATCTTGAGCTTGTCAGAGAGATCTTGTAACGGATCTATTTTGACCTGTAGCGTTATGAGTCAGGACCGATGTTCCTCTTGGATAATCAGCTTCTCTGCAGTTGTTTTGATGAAGATCTTCGACGATACTGGGATTTGCCGATGTTGAGGTTGCTGATGAGACATGGCTGGAAGGAATGTCTGCTGAATGATCAGCTTCTCTGCAGTTTGTTCTAATGAAGATCTTGGCCGATACTGAGATCTGCTGATGTAAAACTACTTATGAGACATTGTCGATGAACATGTCTTGTTGGCGCATGAAAAGCTAATCCATATGAGAGTTGTCATCACTTTGGTAGGACAAAGACTCGGATATGTACAGAGACTTCCTAGTCTAATGACCTATGCATTGTTTCAACAAGCTGCCACACTAACCGGTACGCAGCCCTTTTAGCCACTTGTGAAACATGCGTTGTAATGGGAACAAGCAAATCACTGTATTGGAATATGCATACATATATCAGCTGATTTATAGGCATATTCCTAACAATCTCCTCCTATTTGCTTGGGACCATTACTACAATTGATTTATACATACAACTCTTTGAAAGCAGATGCTCAATCCTTAGTAATAACATGCCACTATTGAATAATCATTTTATATCAAGGCATGCCCTAGGTTGAACTTACAAGTGATAGCGTATGTATAGTCACCTATTGCTACGTATTTACAGACTCGATAAATGAAGGTACAAGTACGAAGCAATAACTAAAATAATGTTTAGGCAATTATGAGATTTAATTGATAATATTGCCATAAAGGTGTTTTTCTTGTAGTGTAATGAGTATGATTTGAGCAAGAAGAAGTTATGAATTAGTGTACTTAATCGAATTGATTAAGTATCAGATGTTTGTAAAGGTTGTGAAGAATAGAATCAGCGTAGTGTGATAGTCATTGAGAAATAGCTGATTTGACAGTGAAGAGTGTCATGTTTGTTTGAGGTTCATTACTGCAATCTCCTTCTAACAATTTATTCCTATTTACTCATATATGTTGAGTCTTATATAGATTCTCCTCCTCTATTCTTGATTATAAATTTTCTCAACTCTTTCTACTTTTTTGTATAAATATGTCGATTCCTCCTCTATTCTTAATGTCAACTTATGTTGAATGACTACGATCTCAACTCTTTTCTTTCTGTATTTTGTTATATGAGATTCTCACAATCTCTCCTCCTTACTACAATCTCTCCTCCTTAGTATATTTCTCCTCCTTAATAGCTTACTTCAACAATATTAGCCTGTATATGTTGATTTTATTATTATAATGTCTCTTCTCTTTAATGATTAGCTTGTATGTATATGTTCTTCTCTTTAATGATTAGCATGTATGTATATGTCAATTTTACTAATTTCCCTCCTCCTTAATGGTCACAAGCTCTGAATGATTGATTAATGGTCATAATGTAATTCTCTCCTCCTTAACGGAAGCAGGCTTTGATACAGATGAGAATGTCCGTATATGAAGCCTGCTTTGTTGGGGATAGGACAAGGTATAAGGACTGACTTATATTAACTCATAAGGTATGAATTATAGTCAAGACAGGTAGTGGGTGTACCAATATGTTATCCTTCCTTCTTGGGAATATGTGCAGATGAGAGATATAAGCTTTCTTTTGAAATCTAGTATATGATGCAAAATAGCATTATTCAGAGTGGTAATTAGTCAAAATGACTGTTATTTGGTATGTATAAGGTATACATTTTCAGAAAGTAGTATATTTGTTGTACCAGTACATTTAGAAGAGTAATATTGGTCTTGTATTTGTAATCATTTTTATAAAGAGAGCAGTCAAGTCGTAAAGAGATAGATTTTGTTTTATTGTTTGTAGCGAGATTTTACAAGAGAGTAAGTATAGTAAGGATTTTAATCGGTCAATTCATAAGTTATGAAGAGCAGATGACCTTTATTTATAAATTTTATAGTTAATATGTGTGACAAGGTATTCTTCCATTAGTGAATTGAGATAGATGTACTGGAGTGTCCTCATTTTTATAAAAGTTTATCGTACTTTTTCTTTTAATAGGACAACTTCATTTTGAGAAATATGTCAACATTAATCGGATGCATGAGATATACATCTAGGAATGACCTATAAGGCATTTTTCTTTCGTTAATGGGTCAAATGTTTAAGTTTGAATGTTGAATCCATAAGAGTATATGCATATGCAAAGATGTTTTAAGTTAAAAATAGATGTTAACCATGACAGAGTATGTACTAGGACAGATTACGATAAGTAAAACAAAATAAAGTAGCAAATGTAACTGAACAAAAATATATTACAAATATAACACAAAAGAAAATTGTTTGTTAAAATAGAAACCTAATTAGACATCCTATTAAAGCAAAGTAGAGGATGAAGGTCTTCATTTTTAATCAAAGGGAACATTGACCGCTGGGTTAGGTGCAGGGTTGTCATTTGCAAGTTGAGGTTCTTCTTGAGTCGGAGATGATTCAAGTTGAGCATTTAAGGAGTTGGGAGTGGAGAGAGTGGTAGTCGCAGTAGTTGAGACAAGATTTGTTGAAGGAATCCATGGAATGAAGTTTGATACATTGTTCCTTGGATCTCGCAGGCGATTCCTTACTCGTCGACTGATTTGGCGAGGTCGGCGGATCACTGGTTGAGGAGTAGCTAGAAAAATCATTATTCGTTGTCGCATTTCATTATAGGAGATGGGTCGATGGTCTGAATTGAGCAGGTTGTGTGAACACATAATGTAGAGTGATTTATTCTGTAATGGTGAGGAAAAGTTGGGAAGGAAGATGAAGAAACGCTGAAGAAATAAGGATTATATTAAGGGAGGTTTGACGGTAGGTTATTATTTGTACGTCTTTCGAAGTCTTGAGAAGATGAAGGGGTTTCTTGGTTAGAGGAATTTGATAGGACGTTTTGGAGGCTTAAGAGTGAGAATGCATTTAATGACATAGCAATGATGTTCTGATTTAGGATTATGTCATCATGCAGAGAGTAGTTATGGCTATGATATAGGCAGTCTAGGGGTAATGTATAAATCTTTATTTTAAACAGAATATCTAAATTTACATTTAATCAAATTAGTATTTTTGCCTATAATGAGACATGACTGGGTATAACTGCTAAGTTTGAATATTCTGTCTTGAGCTATCAACTGTTTTGGAGTGGTGTAATTTTTCATGAAGATTTGTTTGATACTAGTTGACACCAATTATTAGAAAGAATATTAGAAGATTATAAGACATTTAAACAGCAATGGATTGGTTTTAGAGTGTTAACTGACAAATAATATGTATTTGAGTTTAAGTTAAATCTTTATACCCATAGAAATCTTATATATGAAGAGTTGGTTAGGATTTCAAGGATTTAGAATTTTATCAGCAGCTAGTGTAGGCTATCTGCAGATGTAAGAATTGATTATAAGAGGGTTGTCTAGTGTTTTTCCTTGAAAGAGAATTGACTGTTGTTTGGAGATATTTGATGAGATTGTTTAAGTTATAGAGTCAATATCCTAATTGATTTAGTGAAGTGTTTTAGCAGATGATAAAATGTATGATAAGCAAAGATCTACTAATAATACGAATTTAAAAGAACACTTCTTAGAACTTTTTGAAATGAGGAGTCAGACAAGTGAGATATTGAAAGTGTACCTGAAATGATGTCAGAGCTTCTTCTATGCAACAGGTCGTATCAATCCTTAGCAAGAAGAGGGTTTTGCTAAAGAGTATTTTCATACTAACCTGTAGATGAGAGTGAGGCATAAAATATATACAGCAGGGGTTATATCAGCCATTCACTCCTGAGAAAGGACTAGTTTTTAGGGGTAACAGTCTTCCCAAGAATCCTAAAATTTCTAGCTATCTTCTGAGAAAGGTCAAGTTACCAAAGTTTTTATTAGTCTTTTTGAAAGTTAAGTATGTGATAAAGTATAATAGAGTGTTTTGAATTCAGTCCGTTTGCTGATTAGTTGTTAGCCAAGATGATATATCATCATGAGAAACATCTAACCTTGCCTTTTCATTACTAATCTCAAAGGTCATATCAGATTTGATAGTTGTCATAACTGAGAACACAAATTGCTGTTGAGCTATTTTGAAAGGAAGTGTAAGCCTTTGATTTTTAGAAGTTAAAAAGCTGGGATTTTTGTATTTGAATAATGAAAGTATTTTCATATACTTTGATGAGATAAATCATTTATAAGTTCAAATGCTTACAGCAGTCTTTAAGTTGACACAGCAGACAACTTGGTTTAAAGTAGATTTACTAGTAATCTTGTATGTAGAATAGAAGAGTCAGAGATTTAGTAATAGATTTGCAGTAACTTAAAGGTAAGATGTAGACATAAAAGGTCATCCTTTAGGCAACTGCAGTCTACCTATGTTGAACAACTAGAGTGTTCGGTAGATCTTGAATTGGACCATGGTGAGATGGTCTAATTCAAAAAGGCAATTATCAGATTGTTTAAAGCAAAGAGTTTAACTTTTCAGTAATAGACCAAAACTCAATATAGCCGATTTTATAGGACGAGTTTGCTGATGGGGTTTCAGCAGAGGTTGTGTAAGAATTGTGTGATCGTTTCATCGAGGTCAATTTCTTCAACTATCAGAGGAATGTAAACACTATGATGAAGAAGAATGATATGTAGATCAACACAGTTAATACACATTAGTTCATGCTATCAAAGGAATTCAAACAAGTAGATAGTCATGACGAAAAGTTGCAGGACTTGTATTCAATAATCTAAATAGTTTTTGAACAATACATAGTGGAGATCAGCTGATTACAAGAACAATACAACTGGAATTTTGACTATACTGCAGATTACAGAATAAAGATACATAATGATTCAGTTTTGAATAGAAAATTTGTTACAAAGTTGTATCCAAGATATCCTAATCCTAAGAACATAATGAGAGATCATCAGTCAAGGATTTAGGAACTGATCAAGATGGCTGTGTCCGTTTTTGATCTCCTCCAGCTCTGCGGGGAGGCAGAACACATGCACGCCTACAGGTAATTTTGAAGTTACCATAGGGTGATAGCCATCAAGGATTTACTGCTTTGGCCATGAATCCCCTTTGATATGCACAGGGATGGATGGCGGTAGTTAGCAGTTCGTCATCCTCATCAACATCTTATTAGCTACCTAATCCAGTCGAGCTGAATTATCTGCATCAGCCATCTTTGGGGTGATAGCCGGTATACTTACATATAACCAGAAGAGTTGTTGTACACAACAATTTATCAAATGCTTTCCAAACATTTGATAACTCTTTTCTGGGATCTTCTCTGAGATGCTCATGTATACATGCAGAGTTACGATGGTCGGATAGGTATATGCTAATTGATTTTCATAGTGATTCATCTGAAAACATTTTAGAATATCAAAAAGTTTGATAGCTAAATGTTAGAGGTGAAGTGAAATCACTATTGCGATCATCAATTAATAACTTTCCATCTTATCTTTTAATACAATTGATTGAAGACATTCTTAAGTGTTCTGATAATCAAAGGTTTGCCGCTTATAGTTTATCTTTTGCCAACAAACTTTCAGGATTATCGGACAAGACAAAAGAAGATTCTTTTATCAATTAGTTTCAAGACAAGATTGAAGATCTATAATTAATGATTTCTGGTACAAATGAGTTAAAATTTCTCTCAGACTTTATAACTGTGTTTTAGAAAGATGTTGAAAAGAGTTTTCACAGTTATGAATAGTTTAGATTTTCAGAATGCATCTTTGAGAATTTTAGATCAACTCATTAAGAGTAACAGAAATAAAACCAGAACAACTTTGAATGAGTGAATATGAAGGAGTCATACCAAGTTGTTGAAGTGTTGACTTGATCGATTTCTAGGACTTGAACTTAGTAACATTTTGGAAAATTTTGAATCAATGTTTTGCATCTAGTGTAATCTGTAATTAGTTTGTGAGTTTCTTCATAGTAGAGTTTGGATGAGGAAGGAGCTTTACTTATACTCACGGAGGTTAGACTGAAGGACTTTCAATAATGGAGATTTACTGTAGAATTGTCCTTTTAAACACGCCTTTGCAGTGATAGGCTGTGATGTCTAGATTTTCTCAAGATTCTTTGAAAAGATTTTGAAAGTGAAAGTTTTTGTCATTTTCCAAAGTTTTGAGAACAGTCTTAACTTTAATCGAAGTAGTCAGTCTTCGTAAAGTGTGCCTCCACCTTTAATAGACTTGAGAGTGAATAAGTCATTTAAAGGTTTTTACTTCTATAAGTCAGCACATATAACTGAACTTATGAACTGTGAGTTGGCAGATATTGAAATTAAGCCAACTATAGTTTGCAAAAATGTTTTAGATCAGCTGATATGAAAAGTGCTGATAAGTTTTTGAAAACTGTTTGCATAAAGCAAATCATACAAGCATACAGATGTATCAATATAATTGCAGTATGACAAGATTTTATGCAGCATGTCTGATAATTTATATTAACCAATTAGTTCAGCAGACATGAATGCAAGCCATTAGTAGGCCAGTGGCTGACCTGTTTTGTGTATGCGAGAGAGGTAGTTTTTATCAACACTTTGGACTTATCAGTAGATTTCTCATATTGTGGCACTGAAGTCCAGCAGGTATTGATTTGACCTTGAGTGAGTGAAGGGCATTAGGAATTTGAGTGGTCGGCAATCCTTCATGAATCAGCAGTCAAGTTGATGTTTGCCGCTGGAGAGTAATGTTGCATGTTTGACCTTTTTGTCATATGAGTTCCTGCCTTAAGTACTCATAGTGAAATTGTTAGCAACATTTATGAGCTAAAAAGGGCTCCAGAAATTCAATAATGCAAGTGAGATTTAATAAGCACAGGATTCAAATAATTTCTTAGCCTATAGCTTATAAATGTAACTCAGGATATCAGGAAGTTAATAGATGGAGTTACTTTCTCACTATACTCGTTTGAACGAATCTGCTCATAGAAGTTGAGGAACTTGTTCTGATGTTGAGCTGAAGTTCATTGAGTGTATCTTTTAGGCAGAAGCTTTCAATTGAAGACGAACAATTTCATCATTGATGTCCTGAGACCAAGAGTTAATAATCACAGTGATTTTATAGATGACATGAATCTGATTTCCCTTGAATTACCTTTGAAACTCTTCTTATTTCATTTGCTTTAATCTTTCATAAGAAGTTTTCTCGAAAAGGTGTTAGATTGAGACAATCGTTAGCCTTATATCAAGATAGCAAATTTTTGAAGTGAACTGAGTAATTCATCCATCATGTATGAAGTTGATACACTTGCTAAAGGATATATCAAGAGTTTTTGAAGATAGATATAATCCTTAGCAGGTCAATCTCTATAGTACTTCTCTTCATAGTATCAACATATTTTTGATATACGAAAGATTTTCCTATAGTAATCACGTGCTCATCACAATATTCTTTCTCACATATTTTTGAAAACAAAGTTGAATTTTGATTTGAAATAGCATTTTGAACTGGCTTCCAAATCTCTCAGTCAGTAAGAGTTTTTGAAAATACGGAGTTTGAAGAAGACCCCTTTTTGACTATGCATCTAATCTGAGTAACTGGATCTAAACTCTCAGGTTGTTAAGCCTGGAATGAAATTCACAGAGTACTAGCTTTGATACCAATTGTTAGGTCCATGGTGATGTGCTCAGAGTATAGGCTAGAGGGGGGGTGAATAGCCTATACTACGAGCACATCACCATGGACCTAACAATTTACCTCAAGTATCTCTGGAAGTGAATCATCTCAAATCTGAAACACATGACCGTCCAACCAAAAGTGCTACCTTACAAAGCTAGGAAGCAGCAAGTGCAATATAGTGTTCAAAGAAGCTGTATCTACTGCTATGAAAAATTGTACATGGTGCCTTCTTTCAGTGATTCTATGCACCAATTATACAGATCAGTGTCAGGAACTAACAGTGAAATACGTAAGATCATGTTATGGTATTTATAGAGGGTTCCTTGATGGCCAATGCTTTTACATGTGATCCCCACAGCTTCAATCTTTTGATACAAGTGAGCTTGTAGAAATAAGCATGATCGTAAGAACTAAGAACTAAATTAACCAATTCAATGATAATTAATTTCCTAAATTGGATTAGATAATTTTTTTTAAATAATTTCAGGTTATGGAGCTCTTTAATCAGTCATAATACATAGGAAACTGTGTAAGTTACGGTTCTAAAAATCTGAACTATAATGACATGCTAGTGAATATAGTAAATCACTCATTTTTGTTTGGGAAAAAGGTGTGAGGGCCCACATTTATGAAAAATATTTGGGGCAATAGTGTATCATTCATATATATGTTTAGACCAAACTATGATGGAAAACCTTAAGTAAAACATTTTCATTTTATTATTAAGAAGGAATCTATTTCTCCCTATTAATTTGTATTAGTCATTTCTCAGCATGGAAATTTCTTTTTCTCTTCCATATTTTAAAGGAAGAAGTTTTGTTTTCCCTACATATCTTTTGACCTACCTTTTCCTTTTCAGTTTTTCCTGGGAACTCGATCTGATTTTGTAATGCAGTTCTTCTTTTCAAACTATAATGTTCCAATTAGATGTTGTCTATCGCCCTAGTGAAACATCAGCTCATGTTTATTTGCTTGTTGGTCATGGCCTTATGGCTCTGTGAGCGCTGTGTATCTCTAACTAACAAGTAGATTCCGGCTGTCAAAGTAGTGAACAAATGAGGAAATATTAGGTTCTCTTGTACTTGATATATTATGTTGATACTATTTCCAGATAAGTAAACATTTGTACAGTTATAATGTATATTTCTCGACATTATCTCTTACTTAAAATGCCAATTTTGAGTAGGATAGCTCAATCGTACCAATACTTTTTCGCTTGTGATTTTTGAAAAAAAAAAGGATTAATTCCTTGTTTGATCATACAATATTCTTCTTGCTCGACTTCCCCTTGTACTTCCGTCAGCCCAATCTTCCACAAGACTATGTATAAACTCATTGAATATGCTTGGTTTAGACATGCTTCCCATCTACAACATTCAATTTAGCATCATCAGGTTACTAAATGTGGTTTGTGTGTGTGTGTGTTAGATGGAAAATATATAATCCTTAAGTTATAATAGATATGTCCATTCATTTAGTCTTTCGATTAGCAAATCATACTTGCAGTACGTTTATATTACAAACAGAGTCCCTAGTTTAAGGTATAGTTCATTTTGTTTTTACTCATGGAAAAAGTAGAAAATATTTGTACCTTATGTAATAATTCTATTATTTTTTATGATTACAGAATAGGCTATCAGTCTTTGGAAGAGACTTCAGTGTTACCCTGATTTCTAGACGATCTCGGCATTTTGTTGGGACACGGTATGCCCTACTACTGGTTATTTCAGTTTTTCTGAATTGAAATAAGTTCATGTTTTTAGATTATTGAACGATAGGGGTATGACGCCCCAAACTTTGAGCTAGTAGATGGTTTGAGTTTCCACTCAGTTGTCTTCTTTCCCCTGGATTTGTATTTGTTTCTTACGTGTTATGACATAATGGAAAACATTATTGGGCATTTTATTGTTCAATGGTAATGTGTTTTGAAGGGCTTTCTTGTTATGTATAAATAATCCAAATGCCAACAAGGCCTTGGGCACTCATCAGCAATACCAAATAAATATTATATGAAGAATAATTCTTAGTCTCTATTTTTATAATGTAAAGATAATTAGTTTCCTCCCTATCATGCATCTCATTATGCTGTCTACTAAGATCAGTCCACAACACTGGATCTATCAAATCTAGTGCAGTGCTTGCGTACCAACTTTTCCAAGCATCAACATTACATGGTCTGCTAAAGATCTCTCCTTAACAAATGCTGCTTGGGTCTCACTAATAAGAAAGTAGGACTATTTCAACCTCTAGCTAAGACCTTGGATATGCATTTCTAATTAAATTCAATTACTGGACGGGGCTGTAGTATTCACTTTAATAGTAACAGGGAACCACTGATAAATTAATATTCAAGATTATAAGTTTAGGATCAAATTTTTTTACTGTTTTACCACGAGATTTGTGTTCCCAATTTGTGCCCAAAGTTGTTTGAAATCCACAGATAAAACACCAAAGTCGTTTGGTCCTACATGTCGTATTTTCTCGTCAATGCCATCCCTCATGACGTTACCGTTTGATTTTCCGTCTAATCTTTTTTAAATGGCAAAATATATAATCATCCTTTTATGTAACTTTTTGCTAAGTATTAATATTTATTCTTTCTTGTATACTAATGAGAAGTGTTATTTTTAGGGACACTTTTGTAATGGATAGGATTTGGATGTATCAGTCTAGGGTGAGCAGAAGCTATAGGGATGGAGTAGAGGAATTTCTTAAGCTGGCATTCACTAAGGCAAGTATTAATGGAAAGATAATTTGTCCATGTGTTAAGTGTGGGAATGCCAAGTGGGTAGAGGAACATGAAGCAAGAGAACACCTGATTTGTGATGGTTTTATCAAGGGTTACACAAAATGGGTAGCTCATGGTGAAGCCACACCAGTTTCTTCTCCGGTAAATCCTATGCATAATGATGCGGAAATGCACGATGATATGCTTGGCATGTTGCATGATGCATTTGGAATAACAAATAATAATGAGGTTGAAGAAGATATTCCTAATCTCAGGGAGGAACCTAATGAGGATGCTGCTAAATTTTACAAATTGTTGAAAGATGCCGAGGAACCATTATATGAGGATTTTAAAAATTACTCAATTCTCTCTTTTGTAATCTGGTTATTTCATATCAAGTGTCTTGGAAAAATGACGAATGATGGATTTACCTTGTTGCTTGAAACTCTTAATGATGTGTTCCCTATGGTTATGAAATTGCCGAAGTCGTACTATGACATGAAGAAGTTTATGGGATCACTGGGTCTTAGTTATACAAAGATTGACGCGTGTCCAAATGATTGCATGTTGTATTGGAAAACCCATGCTAATGACCAGGAATGTCATGTATGTGGGATGTCGCGATGGAAAACAAGTGAAGCTAATGACGAAGAGCAAGGAGCATTGTCTAATGGAAGTAAAAAGGTTCCAGCCATGGTTTTACGTCATTTTCCTTTAAAACCTAGATTGCAACGCTTGTTCATGTCAACAAAGACAGCTTCATCAATGCGGTGGCATCATGAAGATCGCACGAAAGATGGTTTACTGAGGCATCCAGCAGACTCTCCAGCTTGGCAAACTTTTGATTTCAAAAATCCTGATTTCGCTAAGGATCCACGTAATGTTAGATTGGGTTTAGCATGCGATGGTTTTAGTCCTAATCGAACTATGAGTATTGCTTATAGTACATGGCCTGTTGTCTTGATGCCATATAACTTGCCACCTTGGTTGTGCATGAAACAACCCCATTTTATGTTATCTTTACTTATACCTGGCCCTACAGCTCCTGGCAATATCATTGATGTCTACTTACAGCCGTTGATTGATGAATTAATTGACTTATGGGTAGATGGAGTTAAAACTTATGATGCATCGTTAGGAGAGAATTTTCAAATGCGTGCGGCACTATTATGGACCATTAGCGATTTTCCTGCTTATGCTAACTTGTCCGGTTGGAGCACTAAAGGAGAACTCGTATGCCCCTCATGCTACAAGCATACAGATTCTCAATGGTTACCTCATAGTGGGAAGTATTGTTATATGGGCCATCGTCGATTCTTGGATGGGAACCATACTTTCCGCAAAGAAAAGCGATCATTCAATGGAAAAGAGGAGAGAGGAAAAGCACCAACTCGTTTAACTGGATCAATGGTGCTAGATGAATTGAGTGGATTTACACATAGATTTGGTAAAGAAGTTAAAGATAATCCAGAGTTGCCGTATTCTTGGAAAAAGTGTAGCATATTTTTTGACCTACCATATTGGAAAGACAATTTAGTACGTCACAATCTTGATGTGATGCATATTGAGAAAAATGTATGCGACTCTGTGATTGGTACATTGTTGAATCTTGATGGGAAAACAAAAGATCATTTAAAAGGTCGCCTTGACTTAAGGGACATGGGAATTAGGAAGGAACTTCATCCAGTCCAAAATGAGTCTGGTCGGGTATACTTGCCTCCTGCTTGTTTTTCATTATCTAAAAAAGAGAAGGAGATTTTTTGTTCCGTGTTAAAAAAAGTTAAAGTTCTGGATGGATATGCTTCTAATATTTCAAGATGTGTACAGTTCAAACCACCAAAAATCATAGGGCTTAAGAGTCATGACAATTATATCTTGATGCAACAGCTTCTGCCTATTGCTTTGCGGAGAGTCTTATCTAAGCAAGTACGCACACCATTGATAGAACTGTCCAATTATTTTAGAGGAATATGTTCAAAGGTTCTCCGAGGCCGTGACTTGATTAGATTGGAAGGACAAATTGCAAAAACACTTTGCCAACTAGAGAGAATTTTTCCTCCTTCCTTTTTTGATGTCATGATGCATTTACCTATTCATTTGGCAACTGAAGCCAAACTTGCTGGACCTGTTCATTACCGCTGGATGTACCCTATTGAAAGGTACACTTCACTTGTAGCTAATAATCTTTCATTCTAATGGAAGCTTTATATATGTTCTAATATGCCTAAAACTGCCTAAAACTCGTATTGTAATAGGTACTTGTGTACACTTAAGTCGTATGTTCGTAATAGAAGTCGTCCTGAAGGGTCTATTACAGAAGGCTATCTAGCGGTGGAATGCTTAACATTCTGCTCTAGGTACTTGAAGGATGTAGAGACTAAGCTTGATCGAGCAAGTAGAAATGAAGACAAGGGGGATTCTACTATGGCAGAATTACCTATTTTTGCTATGACAGGTCATTCATTTGGGAAGGAAAATATAGAAATGTTTGATACAGAAACACTAGACAATGCTCATCGTTGTGTATTATTCAACTGTGATGCAATTAATGACTTCATTATGTAAGTTAATTATATCAATTAACTTTATCTTTCTCAAATTTAAACATTTTGATTCTAAGTTATAAAACACTATCAAGTTTAATTGTATAGACAACATTTTGACCTTACGAAAACTCAAAATCGGCGTTCTCGTCCACATGAAATCGAACGTCTACACAATGAAAATTTCCCCTCATGGCTTGCTGGAGAAGTAAGTAGTAGAAAAATGGTATTACTTGTTACTATTTTGCTTATTTATCTATATATGCATTGTTATGATACATTTTATCCAAATAGGTTCGAAGATTGTTCCTGACGAGGGATGATCGAATTTCAGAAGAGATCAAAGCTTTGGCCCGTGGTCCTCATTTTATAGGGAAGAGATTCAAAGGGTTTATCGTCAATGGTTTTAGGTTTCATGTTAAAGAACTTGAAAAGAGGAGAAAAACTCAAAATAGTGGGGTTATTCTTACAGCAAAAACCACCAGCTTTGCAAGTGTAAGAGATAACAATCCTATTGTTGGGGAAGTTACATATTATGGAATTATAAATGACATGATAGGGTTAGATTATCTGGATGGTAAGAAGGTTGTGTTGTTCAAGTGTGATTGGGTGTCTGGTGGAAAAAGAAAAAGGCAGGATGACCATGGGTTCATATACGTAAACTTCACACAGTTCGATACGAATAAAGATCCGTTTGTATTAGCTTCTCAAGTTGAACAAGTTTTCTATGTGAATGATCCTATCGAGAAGGGATGGAAGGTTGTTGTTACAACAAAACCTAGATATAATTATGATATGGCTGAAGTGTCGAGTCTCGATAATGTTGAAACATACTTACAAAGTGAAGCTTGCTATGTCCAATCTCATAAAGTGAAGTCACTACCAAATATCTCTGCTGAAAAAGTATTCAATCACAAAATCATACCCTCAATCATCTTTGTAATAATTCAGTACATTAGTTTGATGTCTCTTCAAGGGCCTGTTTCCCCTGCTTAAGAATATCTTTTAGCTAATATGAACTGTATTGGATCTGCTCTGCATGTGTCTATGTGATGATATTCATCATAATTTCTTTCTCATCTACAAAATACAAGGGTTTTACTTATCCTGTTATTGGCATAAGATTAATCTTTTCCAATTTTAGCTATAGTGCTATTTGTTTATATTCTTTTAATTGGATCTCTCAAGAGTTTAGTGAATCAAGACCATGTCATTGCGAAGGGAATCATCTCAAGTATTGATCCAACAACACAAGTGGGAGGTTTAGAACTAGGTCGTAATTGGTGTGAAGTACAAGTTCAAATTCCTGTGGATTGGGATGTGGAGTTAATCAGGCCTTATGGAATTTTCACTACGGTTGGAGATGCGATTGGAGCACCTATAGCTTGGCCTTTATCTTTGGTATGTTTGCATTACTTAAGTCAATAAGTCGTTATAATGTGTCATTTTTGTACTTTTACTAATTTTAATTTATATATTTTGTAGGTAACACCATTGGATTTTGACCAAAGCTAGTAGCAACCCCCATGATATTGAACATGACGGATTTCATAGATTATTTAGAATGGATGGAAGGTGTTCTATTACTTTGTTATATCATTTTAGGCTAGCATTTTGATATATCATTTTAGGCTAGCATTTTGATACATGTACACATTTATAGTTGGTTTCATATTGATATATATGAGTTGATTATCAAAAGACATGATTGAGACAATGTAATTTTGGTGACTAATTTATGATAGTTTTTTGTGACTACGTATGTTTGTTGTACCTTTTATAATTTTTTCATATCTTGTACATGGATAAAACTACAATAGCATGGAAAGGCATTAGAAGGCTAATTCCAAGTGCCTTATTATTTCCGAATAGGGCCTTTTAAAGTGCCTTAATAGCAAGCCATAAAACAGTCTTCAGAGATTAGTTGTTGTGACACTTGCAAGTGTTGTTTCAATAGTTTTTTTGAGGCATTTGATGGTAGTTAAAACAGTTTAAATTACTTTTAGAGGCACTTGCAATAGACATATTAGTCACCTTTTCATATTTCAAATTGCTTTATGGGACACTAGATAAAATATATTGAGGCTCGTATAAGTGTCTCATAAAGTTGTCAACTCTTAAATCACTTAAAAGAGCCTCAATAGATTATTGGGGCTTCAAAACAAAGGACACTTAGTTTAAGTGCCTCAAGGTTAAAAAGGCCTCAAAAAGTATCCTATCAAGGCACTTTTACTAGCCTCAACAGACATAATTTCTTGTAGTGAAATTATATCTTCCATGGCTATTACTGGCCGTCATTGCAAAAGGATGCTGAGACCTATGTGTAAAAATGTGACAAATGCCAAAGATTTGCTAATATTCCCAGATTATCGTCAGTTCCACAAATGCCAGTGGTCGCAGCTTGGCCCTTTGATATGTGGGGGGTCGACCTCATAGGGCCCTTCCCAAAGGCTAGAGGGGACTGCGAGTTCTTAATAGTGGCGGTAGATTACTTCACAAAATGGGTAGAAGCAAAGCCATTGGCCACTATAACTGAGGAAAAGGCAATCAGCTTCATACATGATTACATTTGGTGTCGATTTTTCCTACCTTGAGCCATTGTGTCCGATCATGGCACCCAATTCTCCACCAAGTTCACTGAAAGATGCGAGCAGATGAACATTAAACACTGAAAATCCTCGGTTGCTCACCCCCAAGGAAACGACCAGGCCGAAGTAGGGAACAAGAAAATCCTCCATGCATTAAAAAGGAATTTGGACGAGAAGAAAGGAAAATGGCTCGATGAGCTACCCATCGTACTATAGGGGATTCGCACATCAGTTAGAGGCTCAACAGGAGAAACACCCTTCACACTAGTATATGGATCAGAAGCAATAGCACCAGTAGAAATGGCCCTACCACCCATGAGGGTAGCCCATTTTGACATGCTGGACAATATAACAACTCGAGGGCTAGACCTCGACTTCTTGGTGGAAAGAAGCCTAGAGGCAAGACTCAGGATGATAAACTACAAGCAGCTCGCCAAAGCTCACCATGACAAGCGAGTTAGAACGAGATCCTTTAACATCAGAGACTAAGTACTCAAAAAGATTGAAGTCACAGGCAGAAACATTGGAATAAATAAGCTATCTCCGAATTGGGAAGGACCATTCAAAGTGACGGGCATAATTCGAGAGGGAACATATCGACTAGTGGAGCAAGACGGCACTCTGCTCAAAAACCCTTGGCATGCCGATCACTTGTAGAAATAATATCACTAATGTATAAATTTTTAGAAACTATCAATTAAAAAAGAAATACCCAAAGATTTTGCATTTATTCCACATCTCTCCGCTTAAGGGTGTTCAAATATCGCGACCTACTCATCGCCAAAAGCGAGGAAGATCACGAGAACCGAACAAACCTAAAATAAATAAAAGGCACCTCGCCATGCCGAGGTCAAATTATGACCTCTTCTTCACCATGATGAAGAAGATAGTAAAAATAAAAGGTACCTCGTCATGACGAGGTCAAGTTACGACCTCCTCTTCACCATGATGAAGAAGATTGTAAAAATAAAAGGCACCTCGCCATGCCGAGGTCAAGTTACGACCTCCTCTTCACCATGATGAAGAAGATCGTAAAAATAAAAGGCACCTCGCCATGTCGAGGTCAAGTTACGACCTGCTCTTCACCATGATGAAGAAGATCATAAAAATAAAAGGCACATCGCCATGCCGAGGTCAAGTTATGTCCTGCTCTTTACCATAATGAAGAAGATCGTAAATATAAAAGGTACCTCGCCATGCCGAGGTCAAGTTACGACCTACTATGCAGTTTTACATCGGCAGATCCTAGTATCAGCCATGCTCTTCATTAGACAAGCCAAGAAGCTGATAATCATCAAGAGGAACATCGGTCATTGCTCAAAGCTACAATTCAAAAATAGATCCGTTACAAGATCTTCCTGACAGCTCAAGATACGCATCGATGTCTGTGCTTTAACTATTATTCTAAAGAGATTTCCTCTTCTGTGTATTGGTTTCAGTCTCCAAGGCTACATTCCATAAAAAGCCAAACACAGTGCGCTACATCCCAGGCCTGTATGTCACTACCCATCCTAACAGCCTGAATCACGGATAGATTTCAAGACAAAGCCTAAACAGAAGGTTTTTACCTAATAGTCCATACAGTGCACTCTAATGCATTAATAATCCAGATCGCTAATGGCCAAAAACTCATCCAAGCTCCAATGACTACTTCATCTTCTCCAGCCTATAAAAGAAGAATCTCATTCTAACATTAAATGTGTGCTCGTGCGTGTGGTGAAATGATCTATGTGCTTTCAATATATAACCACACGAGTGAGAAAACACAAGTGTAAACACAAACACTTTGTGGGAGAGAAAACAAAAATTCCTAAGGCAAAGAAGCTTTGCTTGATCAAGAATTTCGTTCTTGATTTGAGTTCTTTCTTCCTTCGAAAGAATCAGTCTCTTCAGTTGCTACTCTTCAAATCTACAGCTAGAGACCAAGCTTCCTGCAAGTCGTTGAAGACTGATCAAGCTTGAAGATGTCCAATGAAGAACCAGAGCATAATAATCCATACTGCATTCATATCGGCAGACTTATACTACATTATAAGGGCTGTCGATTGTGCAATGAATTGTCATCACTCTTGGCCGATGCTCAGTACTCAGTTGTTCAAATACTTGTTATTTGAACAATGCCTAATATTTTCTTCTCACAACAAATTTATCGAGTTGATACTACAAGAAGACAACTCAATAAATATTTATTATGTTTTCCAATGTATTTTCGATAAATTTGATTTCGCTTTCTTAATCTCTCCCTTTTCTTTCCTAGAAGATTGATAGGTTAGAGAGTCTAGATTGATGTAATAAGCATGTTTGTCCTTGAGTAAACCTCTCCTGAATTTTAATATAAATCATATTTTGTTACACTCAGCCTTTACTTATCTTTCCTGTAATTTATGATATGTATCTTATGCAATCTGGTTATGAAAAGTAATTAATGCATCTAATACAAGTTTTTAGTTTGCTGTTAGGATAAACATGTAGCTATTTGCTTACAGCTGCTTTAATCTCGTCTGTTATACATATGCTACTTATTCTTCCGCTGCTTAAAATCTTCTATACCAACTAAGTATAACAATATCTTCCTATCAGCTATCCTTAAAGTCTACTGATGAACATCTGCTGATTTCACTATATCGGTTGTGTTGCTTAAACAAGGAAGATGACCTATTCCAATTAATTTTTTCATCACTATCTTTCAACATAATTTTTAAATCTGATGAAATCTTTAATAAAGGTAATATAGACTATTCACCCCCCCCCCTTAGCCTATATTCTGAGCACATCTTCATGGACCTAACAATTGGTATCAGAGCTAGTACTCTATAAACTTCATTCCAGGCTTGACAACCTGAGAGTTTAGATCAAGTCACTCAAATTAAATGCATAGTCGAAAAGAATTGTTTTCAAAATTCTCATTTCTGAAAATCTTTTGACTGAGAGACCTAGAAGCTATTTCAAAAATACTGTTACAAATCAAAATTATTTTTGTTTTCAAAAACTTGTGAGAAAAGATTATTATGATGACTGTGTGATTACTATAGGAAAATTTTTCATATAACAGAAATATATTCTTCAATTGATATTATGAAGAGAAGTACTATAGTCAAATAGAGTTTGACTTGCTAAGGATAATGTTCTTTTTAAAAATA
The DNA here is from genome assembly GCA_016624345.1 of Platycodon grandiflorus. NCBI lineage: Eukaryota > Viridiplantae > Streptophyta > Magnoliopsida > Asterales > Campanulaceae > Platycodon > Platycodon grandiflorus. Next base: position 58,566,832 of record CM028361.1, on the reverse strand, counting down.
GTCCATTTTTAAATTCATGTCATATCCTCTAGCAAATGTGTCAACTTCATACTTGATGGATGAATTACTCTGATATACTTCTGAAAAATTGCCATCTTGATATAAGGCTAACGATTGTCTCAATCTAACACTTTTTTGAGAAAACTTCTTGGTTCAAATACTTGTGATCTTGTATCATAAGAAATTGAGGTTCTTACTAGTATCTTTTTGGACATGTCTAAGTGTCAAAAACTTCCTATCATGAAATCTGCTGATCTCTACATTCTATGATACTTAGTTTCTGAAGACTTTACTAATTGTCCATCTAGAGAAAATATGTAACTAATTACTGAAAGTTTAAAGCAAATGAAATCATAAGATCTTCAAAGGTAATTCAAGGAAAATCAGATTTATGTCATCGCTAAATCACTGTGAATATTAGCTCTTTGTCAAAGGACATCTATGATGAAACTGATCTTCTTCAATGGAAAGCTTCTGCCTGAAAGATACACTCAATGAATTTATGCTCAACATCCGAACAAGTTCTTAAACTACTATGAGCAGATATGTTCAAAGGGTATAGTGAGAAAGTAACCCTAGTTCTTAATTTCTTGATTGTTTTAGGTTACACTTATAAGCTATTTTTTGAGTAATTATTCAATTATTGCGCTTATTAAGTCTCACTTATATTATTGAATTTTCGGAGCTATTTTTAGCTCATAAATGTTGCTAATGATCTTCTATGAGTATTTAAGGCAAGAACTCATACAACCAAGAATCATAGATGTAACAACTCTCTCCATCAACAGACATCAATTTGGCTGCTGACTTATGAAGGACTACTGATTACTGATGGATAACCTTCTATGTCCTTCACTCACTCAAAGAAGCACAACTTCAAATCAATATCTACTGGACTACGGCGCTATCTTATAAAAGTCTACTATTAAGTCCAAGATGTTGAGAAAGACAACCTCTCAAGCATATACAAAATAGTTCAACAACTGCTTTGTTATATGCATGCACCTATGTCTGCTGAATCTCTTGATAACTTATTATCAGACATGTTGCATAAAGTCTTATCATACTATGCTCTTCATGATATGTCTATGTGTTTGTATGACTTGCTTTATGATAATGTTTTTCAAATTACTGGTCAGTACTTTCCATATCAGCTTACCTAAAATGGTTTTAAAACAATTTTCAAAACCTAGTTGGTTGAACTTCCATATCTGTCAACGAACACTTCATAAATTCGGTTATATGTGCTGACTTATAGGAGTAATACCTTTAAATGACTTGTTTCTATCCTAAGTCTATTAAAGGTTGAGGCACGCTTTACGAAGACTGACTACTTCATTTAAAGTAAAGACAATTTTCAAGATTCTCTAGAAAATCAACTAAATGTGTTTGACCAACCAAAAGATTTCACCAGATCTTGAAAATATCATTCCCTCAGGCTTTCAATTTCACTTCTATAGGGAACAAGAAAGGACAAGACCAATAGTAAACCTTACTTATTGGTTTGATCCTTTGTCTGGCCTCTGAGTATTAATAGAGCTCTTTCTTCTTCAAACTCTATTATCATATATACTCACCTACTGCTTGAGATCTGTAAGATGTTAAACACTGATTCAAATATTTTCTTAAAATGTTACTAAGTACAAATCCTAGAAATCGATCAAGTCAACACTTCAACAACTGGGTATGACTCTCTCATATTCATTCAAAGTTGTTTTGGTTTATTTCTGTTACTCATGATGAGTTGATTTAAAATTCTCAAAGATGCATTCACAAAATCAAAAATCTTCATAACTATGAAAAACATCTTTTCAATCACTTTTAAAGACACAGTTATAATATCTGAGAGAAATTTTATTAACTCATTTGTTACAGAAACATTCATTATTAATTTTCAATCTTGCTTCTTAGAATTATTTGATAAAAAAGATTTTCTTTTGTCTTGTCTGGTAATCTTAAAAGTTTGTAGGCAAAAGATGAACTGTATACTACAGACCTTTGATTATCAGAACACTTAAGAATGTCTTTAAAATCATTTATATTAAAAGGTAAGATAGAAGATTATTAATTTATGTTCTTAGTGATTTCACTCCATTCCTAACATTTGGTTATCAATCTTACCGATACACTAAATTGATTTCAGATGAATCACTATGAAAATCACTTAGCATATACCTATCTGACCATTGTAACTCTGCATGTATACATGAGCATCATAGAGATGATCCCAGATAAGATTTATCAAATGTCCGGAAAGCATATGGCAAATTGTTGTTTCAAACAACTCGTCTGGTCATATGTAAGTATACCAGTCATCACCCCAACGATGGTTGATGCAGATAATTCAGCTTGACTAGATTAGGTAGCTAATAAGGTGTTGATGAGGATGACGAACTGCTAACTACTACTATCCATCCCTGTGCATATCAAAGGGGATTCATGGCCAAAGCAGTAAATCCTTGACAGCTATCACCCTGAGGTTCTTCCTGAGTAACCTCTAGAAGTGAACGTGTTCTTCCTCCCCCCCAGAGTTGGAGGAGATCAAAAATGGAAATAGCCAACTTGATCTATTTCGAAGTCCATGACTTCTGTTCACTCACCATGTCCTCTGGATTAGGATATCTTGGATAAAACTCTGTAACAAATTTTCTATTCAAAATTGAATGATTGCCTATCTTTGTCTTGTAATCAGCAGTTTAGTCAATTTCTTGTTGTATTGTTCTTTAATCAGCTGACCCCTAAAAGAGACATACTTAAAACTGTTTAACTGTTTGGATTATTGAATACAAGTTCAGCAACTTTCCTTCATGTCTATCCACTTTTTTGAATTCTTCTGATAGCATGAATCAATGTGTTTCAATTGTATTGATCTAATAATTTTCTCTTCATCGTATAATTTCTCTCAACATTTATTAACGAATGAAGAATTGACCTTAATGAAATGATCATACAATTCTTGCACAAACTCTACTGAGAACCCATCAGCAAACTTGTCTATGAAAATTTGCTATATTGAGTAACAATCCATTTTCTTTGTATACCACATACTTTCAATCACTTGGATAATTGCCTTTCAGAGATTGATCAACTCACCTTGATCAAAATCTAAGTCTGATGATGTAAGTTATAATAGTCAGACTACAGCAATTTAAAGGATGACCTTTCATGTCTATACCTACCCTTTAAAGCTGTAAACTATTTACTCAATCTCTAATTTTTTTTTTTAAAGGTCAGTAGTACATCCGTTATAAACAAAGGTTGTCTGATGTATGAAAGAAAAGACGGCTGAGAATTCTAATTTTTTAAAATGTGATCACTTTTATCAAAATATATGGAAATACTTATGTGCTTTAAATACAAAAATCCCAAGTGCTTCATAAAATTCAAGGCTGCTTTACTTCTTTTAACACAACAACAACTAGTGTTCATTTCAAGACAACTTCTTGACATTGTATAACTAATAAGATTATTATTAATAAAATCTAGCAGGGTGCCGTCCCTGTTTCCCTAAAAAAAAAAAAGAGATTGCAGTAATAGAAGGCAAGGTTAGTTGATTTCATAATGATATTAAAAACTCTCAATTATCTATATCCTAAGATAATTCATGAGCAGTAACAATTGATATATGTATACATCTCTACACACATAACAATTGGTATCATCTTGATTAAAACTAATCAGTAGACAAGCTGAATTCAAATCACCTTGTTATACTCTATCATATGAAAACTTGATGAAAGAAAGAATTGGTATTGTTAAAAGAACTTAACTTTACTCAAAAGATAGTTAAATATTCTTAGAATCCCAGAAAATACTATTGTTTTCAAATATAGTATTTCTTCAAGAATGAGCAGATGATATAACCCATGTTGTCATATATGATGCCTCATTCTCTTTGTTGGAAGATTCGGTCCAGACATGAACGAACACTTCAACAAAGTCCATACTCTGATGATTAATGTCACGACCACCAAATTACTTATCTATCTTCTAACTAATCACTGGATACATTACAGCAGTCTCAAATCAATCACTTCTATAACTGCTGATCCATGTCCAAGAGTGTTTTATCAGTATCTAGTGTGTTCATTCTGCTAATCACACTAATTCGACTCATTCCCTCATCCGCAAATCTCATTTCTTGCTAACAATTGATATCTTATTCATCAACAATAGGTATCAGTTCATTTCTGTTGACTTTGTTCTCCTAATACTTGACATCAATTCCTCCTCATCAGATCATCTTCAGAACAACTCTATTCTACTCTACCGATATCATTATTTGACTCTGCCTATATCTTTGCCATATTTAATGTACATATACCTATGCTATAATGTCATAACCAGTTATTTATAACGTCACATCACTGCAACTTCATTAAATTCATTATTACTCTTAAGCCACATTTGTGTCTTATCAAATTAGTATCAAATCTCTTCACCCAAGGAGTCCATTCTAATTCTCAGAAGTTTTAAAGACATGCTCATTAAGACTAATGACCTGTTTCTATTACTTCTCATTCTATTTTACCTCAAATTTTCTTTACTATTTCGTATTCATCTTTCAAAACTATGAGGAATATAAACTCCACTGAGCCAGCATCTCGTCCTATTCCACACACCGAATGAAGATTACGGATGATGAATGTTTTGGCACCTCCACCTCAAACGATTCAAAGAACTCCTCGAATCAGTCAACGACGTAGAAATCGACGTCAAGATCCCAAGAACAATGTTTCTAATTTCATTTCCTGGATTCCCACTAGGAATGCTACATTAACTGCTGAGTCTGAATCTTCCCCGGCTTATTCCTCCGCTCCCTCAAACGTTCGATTCGAGCAATTACCCATTCAGGAAGAGCATCCATTTATGGGCGAAAATTCTGCACCAGACTCCATAACTACTCAAGACATTCCCAACTCTTAGAAAAAGGAACTTGTCCTTCTCAACATGTTCTATTTCAATGCTGCATTTCCTTTGTTGATGTTTTTGTTAAAACAGTAATCATTATATCTACATGTTTTCTGTGTAATACTGTTATTCTTTCTTCTGATTATTCTTCTACTTGTCCCCTTCATTCATTAAGGAGAAGAGTACTGTAATCTTTATATATCATTTAGAAGGATAACACTTAGATGTATACATTTAATACTTAGATATATATACAGTACTTATGACCATGTGAACATATACAGTTAGTACTTGAACATAGACATTCTGAAATGTATGCCTCATACATTTTAGTATCTTGACATATATGACTCCTTAAATACAAAAGAAAATATAAAGTAGTAGATATTAAGGAGGAGAATTAAATTTTGATATATGTCTTAATACATCAATATTTTACTGTGATCTATATAAACATTCTGAAATGTATGCCTTATACATTTTCAGGAGGAGAATACCTTGACAAATAATACTTTGACATAGCATACTTTGAAGTATAATATTTTAACATTCTGAGATATATGTCATATACATTAAAGAAAAGCTATATAACGTGACCATTAAAGAGAAACATATACATATGACTCATATACTTTAAAAATGTATATCTTATGCATTCAAAACGAGACATACTCTAGTTAGTCTATAAGAAGAGACATCTAAATACAATATGTTCAAAAAGGACAACTCAGTTGGTATAACACTTGGATATATATTTTGAGAAGAAGTCTGAATAAGCCGTTAAAACAATAAGCAACTTCTAGAAATACTATTTCCTCAAACACAGCTATTCTTCAAAGTACATTCTTGTAAAAACTCTTTACAAGCAATGAAACAACACCTTCAAAAGAAAATTCTTACATTATGACACTGAACTAGTTAACACTTGTTTGCGTACTTTACTCCCTACTTTTAATATGTATATCTTATACATTATGGCTGTGCACTATAACATATACGCATACTCATGTTTAGAACAAAATGCCTATGTCCTTAAGGAGGAGAGTTTATAATCGAAATTTTGCTGGTGACCATTAAGGAGGAGAGTTTATATAAAAATCAACATATACATAAAAGTTTAAGAAGGAAAGCTCGACACAATAGACATATACATAAGGAGGAAAGTTAGTGAGTTAGTCGACATATAGTTTATCGACATATACATATAAGAAAGAGAGTTCTATGTAAAGAAAAGAAAAATATCTTATACTAAAAATAGACAGATACATCCTGAAAATATGATCAACATGACTAATCAAGTTGTTTGATCATCAAGAGAAAATTCTTCAACAGCAATATCTAAATGGCTATTCTTTTACACGACGCTATTATTAAAACTACCTTTGTGTCTTTAACTTATTTATATCATCAGCATCTCTCTTAAAATTACTTTCTTATAAAAAGTCTACACAAGAAAGGGACTGCTTTTAAAATTATCTGATACTTAATCAATTCAATTAAGTATGCTGATTCAAAATTCTTTCTTGCTCAAAATGCTTCAACTTATGCACATCATATCGCAAGAAAAACATTTTTATGGCATACTCATCAATTATATCTCATAATTGCCTAAAAATGTTTTTGCTATTACTTCGTATTTGTACCTTTATTTATCGAGTATGTAAATACTTAGCAATAGATGACTATACATACGCTATCACTTGTAAATTCATCCTAGGGCATGCCTTGAGATAAAATGATCACTCATTGGAAGGCATGTTATTACTAAGGACTGAACATCTGCTTGAAAGAGCCGTATGTATATGTCAATTGTAATAATGGCCCCAAGAAAATAGGAGGAGATTATTAGGAATATGCCTATGAAACAGCTGATACATATGTTTACATATTCCAACACAGTGATTTGCTTGTTCCCATTACAACGCATGTTTCACAAGTGGCTAAAAGGGCTGCGTACCGGTTAGTGTGGCAGCTTGATGAAACAATGCATAGGTCATTAGACTAGGAAGTTTTTGTACTTGTCCGAGTCATTGTCCTACCAAGAAAAGATAACTCTTCATATGGAATAGCTCCACTAGCGCCAACAGACATGTCTACCAGCAATGTCTCACCAGCAGACATGTCTACCAGCAATGTCTCACCAGCAAACATGTCTACCAGCAATGTCTCACCAGCAGACATGTCTACCAGCAATGTCTCACCAGCAAACATGTCTACCAGCAATGTCTCACCAGAAAACATCTCTACCAGCAATGTCTCACCAGTAGACATCTCCACCAGCCATGTCTTATCAGCATTCTTTGCTACAGCAGTTTTACATCGGCAGATTTTAGTATCAACCATGCTCTTCATCAGACAACTACCAAGAAGCTGATAATCATCAAGAGGAACATCGGTCGTTCCTAAAAGCTACAATTCAAAAATAGATCTGTTATAAGATCTTCTTGACAGCTCAAGATACGCATCGATGTCTGTGCTTTGACTATTATTCAGAAGACATTTTCTCTTCCGTGTATTGGTTCCAGTCTCCAAGGCTACATTTCATAAAAAGCCAACCACAGTTCGCTACATCCCAGGCCTGCATGTCATGTCCCATCCTAACAGCCTGAATCACGGATACATTTCAAGACAAAGCCTAAATAGAAGGTCTTTGCCCAACAGTTCACACAGTGCACTCTGATGCATTAATAATCCAGATCGCTAACGGGCAAAAACTCATCCAAGCTCCAAGACTACTTCATCTTCTCCAGCCTATAAAAGAAGACTCTCATTCTCACATTGAATGAGTGCTCGTGCGTGTGGAGAAATGATCTATGTGCTTTCAATCTGTAACCACACCGAGTGAGAAAACACAAGTGTAAACACAAACACTTTGTGGGATAAAAAACAGAAATTCCTATGGCGAAGAAGCTTTGCTTGATCAAGAACTTCGTTCTTGATATGAGTTCTTTCTTTCTTCGAAAGACTCAGTCTGTTGTATTTAGTCTAGATTTGCTTGAATCCAAAACCTAAGTCTAAGACAAGGTGACTAATGGGCCTGCGTGTCTGTTAGTGTGGCAACTTGTACTTAGGCATAGCTTGAATAGCTTAGGGTTGCTAATTGTATAAGTCTTGAAGAAGATAGCCTATAGGACATCGGACATCCTCTGCACAATAGGCAAATTTTGAACCAGCAGTCTTCCTTTGGATATCGGACAAGCTCGTATCAGCCAAGCTTCATCAGCAATGTTGAAGACCCCAAGAACGATCGATAGTCATCTGCCGAAGACATGTCCTAACTTGAAGACCTCATTAATCGCGATGCAACGTTAACCTGCAAATATCATTTAATGAAAGTTTCCATTCTTGGCATACACTCAGAAAAGGACATTCCTCCTGCAAGCGCAGACGGCCAATTTTTAGCAAAGAGTCAGGAGACAGACTGCAAGTTGCAGGACAGCCTATCAGGAGTCAACAACCAGATTAGAGCATTAATTGCTCTTAAATTCAAATTAGAAAGATCACCAACGGCTCCAAGCTTCCTCCTGCATATAAAAGGAGACTCCATTGCTGCATTCAATACTCTTCAACACTTCAACCACTTCATCTCAGAATCTTCATCTTCTTCAAGTGCATTAATTCAAAAACGTCCTATCTGTATACATTCATTGAAGAGCTTCATACTTAGAAGTCTAGTCCATTAAAAGCTCTTCATTGATTGCAACACCTAGCTTTTATAGCTCACGAGAATTGTATCTTATAGATATCAATTCTCCCACACAAACACTTGGTCAACAAAATTTTTGTACACAATCCATTAGAGATTTAGTTTGTAAAATATCTAGTGGAAAAACATAGTACACGATTTTCAAATCCAAAGTTGACCACTTTGGTTGTGGACGTAGCACTTATTTATAAGTGTGAACCATATTAAATTCTCTGTCTACTTGTGTGTGTGATCGTGAATTGTTTGTGTTGTTTTAAATTTTCAGATTTCCAAACTGTTGAGAACTGCTGATCTTGACCTGTGAAGATCAGCCATTCTCAACTTGTCCTATACTTCACAAGACTTCCGCCTGCAAATCTTTTCAAACTTAAAGTGAAGTAGATTTTTGAATCAATCTTCAAAAATTGGACATAGGCTATTCAACCCCCCCTTCTAGCCTATTTTGAGCAACCTTGGACCTAACAATTGGTATCAAAGCTTAACTCTTTGAAAACTTGTTTTTCCGAGATTAACCTCTTGAGAGATTAAAGATCATGGCTGCTCACCAAATGTTGGAAACTTCAAACGTGAACCATTGTCCTGTCTTGGATGAAGTTCACTTTGACATCTGGAAAGATAAAGTCAAAAGACATATGAACTCAATTGATAAACGTTTGTGGAAATGTGTTACGGATGGACCCGAATTCCAATGAAGCCGAATACACGGCCGCGGTAGATCCAACGGCTGAACTGAAGTACCAAAGCCGAAGAAGAGTGGGATGATGAAGATAGAAAGAATGATGCCCTGGATGGAAAGGCCATCAACATTATTACCAGTGTTGATATAAGCACTTATCGCCAGATTATCAACCTGGACACAGCAAAGGAGATGTGGGAAGCCATCCTTGAATATCTTGAAGGTGATGGTGAGACAAAGAACAACAAATTATACTGCATCCGAAGTTTGACTCCTTCAAAAGGATCCCAAAGAGTCTCGAAGCGCCTATGATGATTCTATGAGGTAGTCAACTCTTGCTACTCCTTAGGAAAGAAGTATGAAAAGAAGGAAATAAACATGAGATTTCTAAATGCACTAGGCGGTTTATGGCATGTTAAAATCATGCCATGAAAGAGTCAAAAGATTTAAACAAATTGACTCTTAGAAACCTTTATGCTAGTCTTTCGGTCTATGAGCTTGAGATCCAACAAGCTCAAGAAATGGAAAAGAGTTTTAAAAATTTGTCCTTACCGGCCATGTCTCTGAACCTTCTGTTCAAAACACGATGAAACACCTTCTACATCCGGTGAAGATGATGATATTCTTTACGACGAAGCCTTTGCTATGTTTGTAAAGAAATATCAACGTTTCAAAAGGTTTAATAAATCATCATCACATAGGCGGTCTTCTCACAAAGCGCCGTTCCTCATAAAACAAGCTCAACCAAAAGTTCGCTCCTTATAAATCGAGACTATCAAAAGGATAATGAGCTTGTTATTTCAAGCTGTAGGAAACCAGGCCATTTTGCCTCTAAATGTCCAAAGCCAAAATATGAATTTTATAAGAAACGTCCGAAACTAAATTTCAAAAACAAAAAGGGATGGTGGTGAAGACATTGATGAAAGCAATCTGCCTACATGGTGTGACACGACACGATGAGGATGACTCTGTGACTTTGAAGAAGCCAACATATGCCTTATGGGGAGTCACCACATGATCGGTGAGGTCACTACCATTTCAACAAGATGAGATGATGATGATGATGAGCTCAATGAACCTTCAAAGGAGAGCTTATCAAAGCAAACAAAGACATGATGGAAGAGTTTTCAAAATTCAAAGGCCTATGTGAAATTAGCCAAGAAGCATGAACTAGGCGTCTCGAGAAATCAACCTTGATGTCTAAGATCAAAGATCTTGATAACAAATTGAAAGTATCAAAATCCAAAAAGAGAACAAAGCTTTGGTGAAAAAGTGGACTTCCTACTTGAACACATCAAGAAGATAAATTCTGAGAAAGATGACCTTCAAAAGGTTGTCAATACTTGGAATAACTCTAAAGGAAACTTTGATACCATTCTCTCAAACCAGAAAACTTTAGATGACAAAATTGGTATTGGTTTCCAAAGTGAGTTCAATGTAGGTAGTTCTTCTGGTTCTCAAGATAATGAGACATCTGAAGTGACTGCTGAAGAATTGGCTGAAAAAGCTTCTTATGATCAGCAGCCCCCAAAAAGGCAAGGACTTGGATTCAACAAAGTTCCTTTTGTTTATCCCAAGAACACAAAAGACAAGTCCAAGGGCAAGCAATCTGCTAACACTGACTCTGCTAATAGGGAGTCTGACCAACCTAAACCTGTCATTAGTCACCCTAAGAAAACAGGGATGACTAATAGCAAGTCTAGGAATTCTCAGCTCAAACCTATTAAATTTGTCAAAGGCAAGACTGCTGATCCCAACACTGCCTATAAAAGAGTGAAAGGAGTGAACTCTGCCGATAAAAAGCTTAAAGGAGTTGTGCCTGTAAATGCAAATTCTTTTGACAAAAGGTCTACCTATGGTAAACCTAACATCAATAAGAAAAGGCATTATCAGCCTAAGTCCTATAGGCCGATCACACAAGGTCATTCAAAGCTGGCGATAATAAGAAGCCTCAAAAGAAATCATTACTCATGTTGAAGGATTTCACAAATGCTCTTTCGCAAAGGCCATGGTCATGAGATTCATGAATGCCTTCGAGATTCACACCTAAATCTAGAGGATTTACTCCTCCAAAGGTTAAACAGTGTGGATCCCAAAGGTTGCTAACCTTGAGGACCCAAAAATAAAAGGGGACCATATTCTTAAATGTCTATATTTCAGAATGCTTCATGGTGTCAATGAAGAAGAGAAAGATCTATGGTATCTAGACAGTGGATGCTTTAAGCATATGACTGGTGATCCAAATCATCTCTCAAGTATTGTTGAAGCAAAGGGTCCCTCAGTCATTTTTGGAGACAACTCAAAAGGGAAGACCATTGGATATGGAAGTATAATCAGAGGCAATCTCTCCATCAGCAAAGTCTCTCTTGTTGAAGGATTAAAGCACAATCTGCTAAGCATATCACAATTTTGTGATAAAGGACTAATCTGTTAGTTCTCCTCAAATCACTGTCTCATAAAGGACAATGAGACATGTTCTACTATCCTGACAGGATTCAGAAAAGGGAATGTCTATCTTTGTTGACCTTAATCTTTGTTGGAAGAAAGTCAAATTTATGCTTGGTTGCAAGGTCATCAAGCGACAAGTGGTTGTGGCATAAAAGGCTTAGCCATCTCAATTTCAAATACTTGGAGAAGCTATCAAAGGACAATCTAGTTGTTGGTTTGCCTAAAATATCAGCTGAATCACACAGTCTCTGCAGAGCATGTCAACTAGGCAAACTACACAAATCTTCATTCAAAAGCAAGCCTTGCCTATCAACAACCAGACCTCTACAGCTCTTGCACATGGATTTGTTTGGACCTGTAACTACTACAAGTCTTGGTGGCAGCAAGTATACCCTTTTGGTAGTTGATGATTAATCAAGATTTACTTGGGTAGAGATGATGTCCTCCAAAGATGAAGCATATGACATCATTCTTGGACTCTTTGAAGACTACGGACTCGAAGGCTGGATGATATCTCGATGTCGAGATCGGACAATGGAGCGAGTTCAAGAACAATGGTGTTGCCAAATATTGTGATGACCATGGAATTGGTCACAACTTCTCTGCGGTTGGCACACCTCAACAAAATGGAGTTCTTTGAAAGGAAGAACAGAACTCTCATTGAAGCAAGAAAGACAATGATTCTTGAAGCCAAAGCGCCTATGTATTTACGGGCGAAGCGTGAACACCGCTGCTTCACACAAAACAGGTCTATCATAAACAAATTTCATAACAAAACTCCATATGAAATATGGAAAGGCGAAACTCCCAACATTGGATTCTTTAAAATATTTGGTTGTAAATGCTATGTTCTTTACAATGGTAGAGAACATAGAGGTAAATTTGAATCCAAAAGTGATGAAGGAATTTTTCTGGGATATGCCAAGTTTTCAAAAGCATATAGAGTTTATAACAAAACTTCACTTAGGGTTGTTGAATCTGTACATGTTTCTTTTGATGAATTTGATTTTATTGGGCCACATTTGGCTCCTAAGGTTACTAATGATTCTGATGAGTATGAGACAGGTACAGAACAGCCAAGTCCCAGATCTGCTGATCCTCCTTCCTCACAAGATCATCCAAGAGTCAACTTGTTAGAATCCTCAAATGAGCCAACAAATGAAAACTCTGAAAACCCTGAATCCACTTTGCCTTCCACACCAGAAGTCATACAACCTACCTTGGAATTAACCTATCCTAGAAAACCAAGCTTGAGACACTTCTACTTCTCAAGAATCCAACTCTGCCGATGCAATAGGACAAGTTCAACTGCGAAGTTAGAGAAGTAAAGATCATCCTATCACTCAAATCATTGGAGATCTTAATCTTTGGTGTTCAAACAAGACAAGCTTCAAGGAATGAATGCATGTATTCTACTGCATTTGTATCTAATATTGAACCCAAGAAGATTGATGAAGCTCTGGAAGACCAAGCTGGGTGGAAGCTATGCAAGAAGAGCTAAACCAATTTGACAGATGCCAAGTCTGGTCACTGGTCCCTAGGCCTAAAGGACAAGCTGTTTGTTGCATAATTAGCCTAGATTTGCTTGAATCCATAACCTAAGTCTAAGTCAAGGTGACTAATGGGCCTGCGTGTCTGTTAGAGTGGCAACTTGAACTTAGGCATAGCTTGAATAGTTTAGGGTTGCTTATTGTATATTGCCTTGAAGAAGATAGCCTATAGGACATCGGACGTCCTCTGCACAATAGGCAATTTATGCATCAGCCTTCCTTTGGATATCGGACAAGCTCATATCGGCCAAGCCTCATCGCAATGTTGAAGAACCTCAAGAACGTCGAAGAGAACTGCCGAAGACATGTCCTCGATTTGAGGCTTTCATTGACTTCGATGCAACGTTAACACGCAAATCACATTCAATGAAGGTTTCCATTCTTAGCATACACTCGAAAGGACGTTCCTCCTGCAAGCACTGGACCGCCTATTTTTAGCAAAGTGTCGGGAGACAGCAAGCTACGAGCCGGCCTATCGGGAGTCAACAACCGATTAGAGCATTAATTGCTCTTAAATTCAAATTAGAAGACTACCAACGGCTCCAAGCTTCCTCCTACATATAAAAGGAGACTCCATTACTGCATTCAACACACTTCAACAACTACAACTCTGAATCTTCTTCATCTTCTTCAAGTGCATTAAAGCAAAAACGTCCTATCTGTACTTCCTTCTTTGAAGAGCTTCACTCTTAGACGTCTAGTCCATTAAATGCTCTTCATTGATTGCAACACCTAGCTTTTCATAGCTCACGAGAATTGTATCTTATTGATATCAATTCTCCCACACAAACACTTGGTCAACAAAATTTTTGTACACAATCCATTAGAGATTTAGTTTGTAAAATATCTAGTGGAAAAACTTAGTACACGTTTTTCAAATCCAAAGTTGACCACTTTGGTTGTGGACGTAGCACTTATTTATAAGTGTGAACCATATTAAATATTCTGTCTATTTGTGTGTGATTGTGATTTGATTGTGTTGCTTTAAATTTCTAAATTTCCAATGTTAAGAAGCTGATCTTGTCCTGCCAAGATCAGCCATTCTCAACTTGTGCTTCACAAGTCTTCCGCCTGCAAAATTTATAAAACCTAGTGAAGTAAGATTTTTGAATCAATTTCAAAAATTGGACATAGGCTATTCAACCCCCTTCTAGCCTATATAGAGCAACCTTGGACCTAACAATTGGTATCAGAGCTTAACTCTTTGAAAACTAGTTTTTCCGAGATTAACCTCTTGAGAGATTAAAGATCATGGCTGCTCACCAAATGTTGGAAACCTCAAACGTGAACCATTGTCCTGTCTTGGATGAAGTTCACTTTGACATCTGGAAAGATAAAGTCAAAAGACATATGAATTCAATTGATAAACGTTTGTGGAAATGTGTCACAGATGGACCCAGAATTCCAATGAAGCCTAATACACTGGCCGCGGTAGATCCAACTGCTGCACCTGAAGTACCAAAGCCAGAAGAAGAGTGGGATGATGAAGACAGAAGAATGATGCTCGGATGGAAAGGCCATCAACATCATTACCAGTGTGTTGATATAAGTACTTATCGCAGATTATCAACTTGGACACAAAAAGGGAATGGGAAGCCATCCTTGAATATCTTGAAGGTGATGGCGAGACAAAGAACAACAAATTATATACTGCATCCGAAGTTTGACTCCTTCAAAAGGATCCCAAAGAGTCTCTGCGAAGTGCCTATGATGATTCTATGAGGTAGTCAACTCTTGCTATTCATTAGGAAAGAAGTATGAAAAGAAAGAAATAAACATGAGATTTCTAAATGCACTAGGCGTCTATGGCATGTTAAAATCACGCCATGAAAGAGTCAAAAGATTTAAACAAATTGACTCTTAGAAACCTTTATGCTAGTCTTTCGTTTATGAGCTTGAGATCCAACAAGCTCAAGAAATGGAAAAGAGTTTTAAAAACTTGTCCTTACCACCATGTCTCTGAACCTTCCTGTTCAAAACGATGAAACACCTTCTACATCCAGTGAAGATGATGATATTCTTTTCGACGAAGCCTTTGCTATGTTTGTAAAGAAATATCAACGTTTCAAAAGGTTTAATAAACCATCATCACATAGGCGGTCTTCTCACAAAGCTCGTTCCTTATAAAACAACTGCTCAACCAAAAATTCGCTCCTTATAAATCGCAGACCATCAAAGGATAATGAGCTAGTTTGTTTTAACTGTAGGAAACCAGGCCATTTTGCCTCTAAATGTCCAAAGCCAAAATATGAATTTTATAAGAAACGTCCCGAAACTAAATTTCAAAAACAAAAAGGGATGGTGGCTGAAGACATTGATGAAAGCAATCTGCCTACATGGTGTGACACTGACACTGATGAGGATGACTCTTGTGACTTTGCTTGAAGAAGCCAACATATGCCTTATGGCCGGGAGTCACCACATGAGTGAGGTCACTACCATTTCAACAAGATGACAGTGATGATGATGATGAGCTCAATGAACCATCAAAGGGAGAGCTCATCAAAGCTAACAAAGACATGCTGGAAGAGTTTTCAAAATTCAAAGCTGCCTATGTGAAATTAGCCAAGAAGCATGAACTAGCTGTCTCGAGAAATCAACCTTGATGTCTAAGATCAAAGATCTTGATATAGACAGAAGTGAAAGTATCAAATTGCAAAAAGAGAACAAAGCTTTGAAGAAAAGTGGATTTCCTACTTGAACACATCAAGAAGATAAATTAGAGAAAGATGACCTTCAAAAGGTTGTCAATACTTGGAATAACTCTAAAGGAAACTTTGATGCCATTCTCTCAAACCAGAAAACTTTAGATGACAAAACTGGTATTGGTTTCCAAAGTGAGTTCAAAGTAGGTAGTTCTTCTAGTTCTCAAAAGGATGAGACATCTGAAGTGATTGCTGAAGAATTGGTTGTAGGAGTTTCTTATGACCAGAGTCTCCCAAAAGGCAAGGACTTGGCTTTAACAAAGTTCCTTTTGTTTATCCCAAAACACAAAAGACAAGTCCAAAAGAAAGCAATGCCAGAATGACTCTGCTAATAGTGAGTCTGAGCAACTAAACCTGCCATTAGTCACCCTAAGAAAATGGGATGACTAATAGCAAGTCTAGGAATTCTCGGCTCAAACCTATTAAATTTGTCAAAGGCAAGACTGCGATCCCAACACTGCCTATAAAAGGGTAAAAGAAGTGAATTCTGCAGATAAAAGCTTAAGGACATGTGCCTGTAAATACAAAATCTTTTGATAAGAGGTCTACCTATGGTAAACCTAACATCAACAAGAAAAGGCATTATCACCTAAGTCCTATAGGCCAATTATCGAAAGATCATTCCAAAGATCTCGATATTAAGAAGCCTCAAAAGAAATCATTACTCATGTTGAAGGATTTCACAAATGCTCTTTCGCAAATGCCATGGTCATGAGATTCATGAATGCCTTCGAGATTCACACCTAAATCTAGAGGATTTACTCCTCCAAAGGTTAAACAAGGATCCCAAAAGGTTGCTAACCTTGAGGACCCAAAAATAAAAGGGGACCATATTCTTAAATGTCTATATTTCAGAATGCTTCATGGCCGTCAATGAAGAAGAGAAAGATCTATGGTATCTAGAAGTGGATGCTCAAAGCATATGACCGGTGATCCAAATCTTCTTTCAAGCATTGTTGAAGCAAAAGGTCCTCAATATTTGGAGATAACTCAAAAGGGAAGACCATTGGTTATGGAAGTATAATCGAGGCAATCTCTCCATCAACAAAGTCTCTCTAGTTGAAGGTTTAAAGCACACCGCTAAGCATATCACAATTCGTGATAAAGGGCTAACATGTCGGGCTCAAGTCAATGTCTCATAAAGGACAATGAGACATGTTCAACTATCCCGACAGGTTCGTAAAAGGAAATGTCTGCCGTTGACCTAAATGCCTTGGAAGAAAATCAAATCTTTGTTGTTGTCATCAACTGACAACAAATGTGTGGCACAAAAGGCTTAGTCATCTCAATTTCAAATACCCGAGAAGCTATCAAAAGACAATCTAGTTGTTCTTTGCCTAAAATATCGCCCGAATCACACAATCCGCAGAGCATGTCAAACGGGCAAACTACATAAATCTTCCTTCAAAAGCAAGCCTTGCCTATCAACAACCTGCACTCTACAGCTCTTGCACATGGATCTGTTTGGACCGAACTACTACAAGTCTTGGTGGCAGAAGTATACTCTAGGTAGTTGATGATTACTCAAGATTTACTTGGGTAGAAATGATGTCCTCCAAAGATGAAGCATATGACATCATTATCACTAATCGAACCTTCAAGACTACAACTCGAGTTGATGATATCTATGTCGTGATCGTACAATGGAAAACAGTTCAAGAACAATGGTATTGCCAAATATTGTGATGACCATGGAATTGGTCACAATTTCTCTCATAGCTTGGCACACCTCAACAAAATGGAGTTCCGAAAGGAAGAACGAACTCTCATTGAAGCAGAAAGACAATGATTGCCAAGCCAAACCGCCTATGTATTTCGGGCGTAGGTCGTGAACACCGCCGCTTCACACAAAACAGTCCATCATAAATAAATTTCATAACAAAACTCCATATGAAATATGGAGAGGCAGCTCCCAACATTGGATTCTTTAAAATATTTGGTTGTAAATGCTATGTTCTTTACAATGGTAGAGAACATAGAGGTAAGTTTGAATCCAAAAGTGAGGAATTTTTCTGATATGCCAAGTTTTCAAAAGCATACAGAGTTTATAATAAAACTTCACTTAAAGTTGTTGAATCGTACATGTTTCTTTTGATGAATTTGATTTCATTGGGCCACATTTGGCTCCTAAGGTTACTAATGATTCGATGAATATGAGACAAAGTGCAATGCCTAATCCAAATCTCGCCGATCCTTTCTTCACAAGATCTTCCAAGAGTCAACCCGTTAGAATCCTCAACCGAACAACATCAAATGAACACTCAAAACTCGAATCCCTTTGCCTTCCACACGTAAGTCATACAACCTACCTTGGAATTAACCTACCCTTAGAAAACCAAGCTTCAATTACTTCTACTTCAAGAATCCAACTCCGATACAATAGGACAAGTTCAACCTCGCAGGTTAGGGAAGTAAAAGATCATCCTATCACTCAAATCATTGGAGATCTTAATGCCGGTGTTCAAACTAGACAAGCTTCAAGAATGAATGCATGTATTCTACTCGCATTTGTATCTAACATTGAACCCAAAAGATTGATGAAGCTCGAAGATCCAAGTCGGGTGGAAGCTATGCAAGAAGAGCTAAACCAATTTGACAGATGCCAAGTCCGGTCACTAGTCCCTAGGCCTAAAGGACAAGCAGCTATTGGCACAAAGTGGGTTTTCGAAACAAAATGGATGAAAACGGCAATATTACAAGAAACAAGGCAAGATCGGTAGCCCAAGGATAAGACAGAGGAGGGTATTGACTATGATGAGACATTTGCCCCCGTTGCAAGATTAGAGGCTATTAGATTATTCTTGGCCTATGCCTCTTACAAAGACTTCAAAGTTTATCAAATGGATGTAAAGAGTGCATTTCTGAATGGAGAACTTCAAGAAGAAGTCTATGTTGAGCAACCACCGGGTTCATAGACTGCTCAAGAAGAGAAGATGTCTACAAGCTAAGGAAAGCCCTTTATGGACTCAAACAAGCTCCAAGAGCTCGGTATGAGACCCTTTCAAAGTTCTTGATATCTCAAGGCTTTGTAAGAGGTCAAATTGACACTACTCTTTCATTATGAAACATAAAGGTCATTCCTTACTTGTTCAAATATATGTTGATGATATTATCTTTGGTTCTACTAATGAAAATCTTTGCAAAAGGTTTGAAAAGCTTATGCAGAGTAAATTTGAGATGAGCATGATGGGAGAGCTCAACTTTTTCCTTGGTCTTCAAATTCAACAAAGTTCAAATGGTATCTTCATCAATCAAGCCAAATATGCAAAGGATGTTATCAAGAAATTTGGTCTTGAGAATGCAAACACTTCAAAGACTCCTAGGCTACTAACCTGCCATCTTGACAAAGATGAGAAGGGCAAGAAAGTGGACATGACTCTCTACAGAGGCATTGATTGGTTCTTTATACTTAATCAGCTAGTAGGCCTGATATCATGTTTGCTGTTTGTGTTTGTGCTAGGTTTCAAGCCGATCCAAAGGAGTCTCACCTACAAGCATAAAAGAATCATCGATATTCGATAGATACTCCCAATTTGGGAATCATCCTAGAGATTCATCTTTTAATCTTATAGGCTATTCGATGCGATTTTGCCGCATGTAAAGTTGACAGAAAAGCACAAGGACATGTCAATTCTTAGGAAATAGACTTGTCTCATGGGCCAAGAAGAAGCAAACCTCTGTTTCAACTTCAACAGCGTAATACATAGCTGCCGGTAGCCGCCGCCACAATCGTGGATCAAACAAGAACTATGACTATGAGATCAAAACTGATGATTGTCCTATAATGTGTGACAACACATCGCAATTTCACTTTCAAAATCCTGTCATGCACCAAAACAAAGCACATTGATGTGAGATATCACTTTCTTAAAGATCATGTTGAAAAAGGTAACATCGATGCAATATGTGCCTACAGAATCAGTAGAGACATCTTCACAAAACCACTTGATTCAACCAGTTTGCATATTTAAGAGGAGAGCTTGGTATGCTTGACCTCAATCCTTAATCCTTTCTAGAAATTCTTTAAGTTATTTTATAACCATTTATTAAACCGCCTATGTGATCGATCTCAACTCGCGAGTAAATAGACAACCTTGTGTAAGTGACTATTCTCCACATCGCTCTTTCGATAAAATAGGCAGACTTCGATAATATAGGAAGACTTAAGCCTTACATTTACAAGGACTCATCTGTAATAAATGCGGACTTCAAATTTTATCAAATTCCATTTATTGGCCTGTCGTAGGTATAAAAGGGTAAAATGTATAAGAATCTCTTCACAACTCTCAACAACCGCCATTTTCAACTTTCAAAACCTCTCAAGCCTAATCTGGTAATCCACTTCAAATCGCTTCAACCTAAAATCAAGCTTTATTTGTAAATTATCAATGGTAAGGATTTCTACACCTTTCTGATTCAAGAAATCCAGCTTTTAGGATCTTGTTTTGACCTACTTAAGGTTTTAAAACTGCCCGCCATTGATGAACT